>NW_010583282.1:7256-56642 GCF_000705375.1 Tinamus guttatus
CAAATTTGCTCCTAAATTACTGCAGCATTATTTTTATTTCTTCATAAAGTGGCTAAAGAAATACTCGTGGATTTATTTTTGCCTTCAGGAAAGAAGTGCAGTTCTTGTTGTCATAGGGGTCAGTGAATATCTATGCTGAAGAGCTTCTGTGTAATCAAGTCAAGGTGTATTTGCATTGTAAAGTGCAATATAGTAAAGACACCCAAGTTAAGTTCAAATGAACGAGGTCAGATACCAGATGAACTTCAGTTTCAGTAGCACAGAACAGCTCTGGACTTAATTTACTCTGCCTCTGAGAGCGGAAGAAAAACCCAAGTATTTAACTCTGGATTGTGAACTCTTATGTCACATTCAAAAGGAACCTAATGTATCTCATGCTTTTCCCACTAGGAAAACATCACTGCTGGGACTTCAGCCCTTTTCTGTTCTATGAGAGACGCAAACAGTAGCTAAAAAAGGTAAGCAAAGGGAAAAAAAGGAGGTATTTCATACGCCCTGAAAATAAATTGAACTGATTTGGAGATTTTTTTCTGCCAAGGTTGAGCAGGCTCTGGTGGTCTTTGAGCTCAAGCTGACATTCTGTTGCTGTGATTCTGGTCAGGCCATGGTCGTGCTTAGTTCTGGTTATGCTGTGGCCACCACTGCTTGCTGCAGCAGTCACTAGGAGAGAGGGAAACCTGAGCCCTGAGGAAGTGTCTGCCATTCCTGCAATTAAGAACATTGCCGCCAGGACAGCAGGGTGCCTAAGGAGCAATGCCAAGAAACACAGGAACGGAAAAAATATTCTACTTCTACTCCTCAGTCTTGTGTAGGACTCCTGATAAGCAGTTTCAACCACTTGGGGCCTCAAGGGTCTAATTTAAGTGGTTAGTTTCCACGGAGCCAGTGACATTATAATACCTGGTGGCAGATGTAGGAATAAAAATCTTTTCTTTTTTCATTGTGCTTCACATTATAATGTGTTCACTCAACAGGAGAGATCCATCAGGGTAGATGTTTTCCTTCAGATGAAAAGCAGCAGATAGATAGATACTCAAAGCTGGGCAGAGTTTGTGTTCTGTCTTTCTCCCCACCTCGGTAGTTTCTCCAATAGTAAAATAAGGATAATTCCACTTACTGTCTCGCAGGAGCCCTGCAGAATGCAGGAGATATTCCAAAGTACTTTGCAAATTTCCTGCAGAGTGTTATGCTGAGCCTGTGAGCTTAGCTATAAATCCATGGGTGGGTATTATACGTTTGCAGCTGCCCGAAAAGCTATGGCTCCCTGCCCTCTCGGGGTATTACAGAGTTGGGTTTTTTTGTAATCCTATACGAGGACAAAGCTCTAGGTAAAATCTACCTAGAGAAAAAAAATATATCCTTACCTGAGCTCAGTGTTAACACCTTTGGACTTTCACCCAGAGCTTAGAGCAGGACTGCCCTCCCCTCTTGGATGGTCCCTGCCTGCTCACGCCTTCCTATCACAGTCTTTCACCCCCAAAATGCTCACGGTTACAATGGAGCTGGTGAACAAGCTGTCCTGTTCTTCTCCATCATCTTCTCAAAAGCAGAATCTCCAGGGAGCAAAGACCATGAGATGCTGCAGCGTGGTCAAGCCTGGTCCTTCACCAGGAGGACCTACAGAGACCCACGACGGGTTCCTCGGGCTGCTCCTTCGAGGAACGCCCACCTGCAACCCCAGCATCATCCCATCTGGGAGCTGTTTATCTTCTCTAACATGAAATTTTTTAAATGATACTTAATCACACCAAAGAGCTTTCTTCTCCTCAGACAAATTATGTATTTACATACAATTCTCTAATTGCTTACAGTATGCTGTCTTCCAAATGTAACACCTGCTTGGGGATGCTGCTGATTTAGATAAAACAAAATAAACAGTGGAGTTCTGCATTGTATAAGACAGGAGAAGAGTCAGTTTTAAAAGTGATTAACATTATACAATAATAGGAATAAAAATCACTTTTTTCATATGTCATAGAAACATGTAGAAAATTAAATAATTTCTATAAATTAGTGGTATGCTTCTAAGAAAATTTGTCCTCATTATGTGACAGAAATGTAAACAAAAATGCTGCATCGTATTTACAATTTAGGTTGTTTTAAAGACATGCAACTTCACTGCAGAAACAGAACGCATTATTTGGGTCTTGTACAGCTGCCTCTGTGTGTGCCAGAGCTAAAACAAAGCTTCTGAGCTTGCTTTGTGTCTCCTTTCTGCTTCTTTTACTCTTCTAAGGCTTTCCAAATCCCTCTTCTTCCATGTGCATCCATTAATACGTTTGGGAATTAAGGATGTACTTTGGCCTTTGAGGCTTCACTGGCAAGGTTAGGTCAGTGTGGGTAGGCAGAGCTGTCTCTTCTAGTGGAAGTCTGGCTGTTCATGTTTGCTTTCTTTATCGACAAAAATGAGTTTTTGTCACACTCCCTGACGCCTCCTTGAGCCCTCCCTGAATCAGCCTATTCTGTTCTCCATCAACTAAAAGGCCTATTTGGTTGTGGCTGCAAAAATGTTGGGTGAGATGAAGCAAAGGGATTTGATCTGGATCGTCAAAGGCAGTTTGATTTTTGCTAGCTATATTTTGAGCATTGTACATTCACAAAAATATACCTCTCTGGTGATATCATGTTGGTTTTTAATCCTAGCACTTAAATAATTTCATTTGCTGTTTTTTTTTGTTTGTTTCTCTAAAGAATCCTCTTGAAATCATGCGTTGACAAATGATATCCATGCCACGCTAAGCGATGCTCCATGGTTTCTGTGGCCTGAGCATGTTTACAGAATGGTATCAAGTCAGCCTGGATTTTTCTTTTTTTTCCTGAGGACCATATTTCATTTTACATCTGAGTTTTACTGAGTCTTAAATGACTGTATATGGCAGGGACAGGAGGGGCTGTGAGATAACAGATCCTTTTTCTTCATGCTTGAAGTCCATTCTGTGCTGTGAGTGAGCAAATATCTTTGCCACCTGCAGCCTTTCGCAAGCCAAAATGAAATGAGCTGATGTTCTCTATCCTATTCCAAGCATACAGGTGTCGACTGTAGGAAAAGTGTTATTGCCACTGGCATCATTTTTAATAGTGTCAGCACAGAAACCAAATGGTTCTGCTTGGAAATTGCCCTTTACTCTGAACTCTGGCAGAGTGAGTGAGCTCTGACACAAGGCTCTACCTGGTTAGTGAGGAAACAGGGCTTCAGTCTTTAATGCCTGTAGCCCAACATCTGCACCCAGGATATGATTCAAAAATTATTAAATCACAAAGTTCATTGAATGCAAAGACCTCTAAATGAAGCCCTGGAGCCCTATTTGGACAGGATACAGAGCTTAAGCTGCAAGGTGGACGACTTTGCCTGGTCTCTGATAGCAATGTTACCCTTGTTTTCTTCAGAAGGATGAACTGGTGGGATCTTTCCAGTGGAAAAAATGTAGTGCTGTGCTGCTGGCTACTAGGGCTTTTCATAGGAACATATCTACTGGTTTAGATGGGAAGGATGCTCTGTCACAGGTGTAGGGTGTATTTCTGAGCTGTGCATTAGCCCTATCACTGGAGCCGCTGCAGGGAGCAGGTTATTCTTCTGTCAGCTTTATCAGCCAGGATTCCTTTAATTGCGAGGGCAGGAGGCTGTGATGTTCAGAGAATACAAAGCTTTATCCATTTGTGTTTATTTTATAAGTATTTTCATGTACCACAGCAACCTGCATTGCTTCCCTTGTGTTGCATCCACAAATCTAAGTGTTTTCAAAAATCATATGTTTTCACAGGGCAGTAAAACTGAATTCTCCTCAGCACAGCTTTGTAATTCCTGCCACATGCCCAACTCTGGTCTTGGATATTTTTATCAGTGTTATTATTTGTTTGGGTCCTAAGGGTAGTCATTGAATTCAGCTCTGACAGATGGATTTTTAGAGGTCTTATTCTCATAATTCTTCTAATACTGTTGTTAAATCTAGTGAAAGGTGACCATAATTCCAGCTGCCCTGTCAAATTCTTGGCTATTTCACTCTCGGTTTGGCTTCTGAGCACATGCTAAAGAGCCAGTATAGACTGTGGAAGCTTCATCAGCAAAGATTCCCTCCCCCTGGAATTCTGGATCAGCTCAGAAGTGAACCTAAGAGAATTGGAAAGGAAAGGCAGTGCAACAGCAAGGGAGCAGGCAAAATAAGAAAGCCTGGCTGTGGCAAAGGAGAAAAAATAACAGCAATGCAAATCAAGCCAGATAGGCAGGTGAAAAAAAAAAGGCATCAAGGCAGTCAAGTTAATAAGCACTCAGAAAAATCATGTTATCATTTGGTTGGAAACCCCATCAAATGTACTTGGCAGGAGAAATTTATTTAGATATAACTTCAGAGAATGCCACAAAGGATCCATTTTGACATGCGAATGCCTCGCATTATCTGTGAGCACACAGGTGGCTCTTGGATGCAACATGCTGCATAGCAGATGCCTTTGCCAGTGTCTCGAGAGCCACTCTTTGTGCATTCATTGCGAGCCAAAATACTTTGACAATGCGAAAGATTTGGGAAAGGCTGCTTGGCTAGCACTTGTGTTGTGAAGCAAGCATTTAAAACAGAAAATCTGGGTTGTTTTCATTGGTCATTAGAGGATAGTTTAACCAGCTTACTGCTTACTGCTCTTATTCCCATAAAACTACTTAAAATAATTGTGGAGACTGAACCATTGCAAAATAACCCGTGTTTATGCGTATGTATATTGGCATCACTGTCCAATTTGATCCTTGGTACAAATTTCATTAGCACAGAATGCGCAAACGCAAGTCTCAAACAGCAATCAATACTCGGCTAATATACCATAAAGTGCTACATCATACATTTACATAAATGATTAAAATTCCTGCTTTACTAATGCATGCAAACTTGGGGCCACACAGATCAGAGTGCTCCACACATGGCTTTTATTAGCATCGTATTTGGCATTGCAAACCTTTGGGGATAGGGTTCAAGAAACTGCAGCAATGCAGAGCCGTTAAGTAAGAGTTAAGTAAGAGTTCTGCTCAAAGAAATTGCAGTGATTTTTTTTTTTCCTCTTTGCATATATTTCAGCAGGTTTTCGATTAGCTCTGCTGAAGAAAAGGAGTTTTATTCATCTGTATATGAATTCCTCATCTCCTCACATTCAGGGCATCCTTGAAGTATTTTTAAATAGTTCAATGTTTTCCATGCTATGTTGCAGCTTCTCCAGTCTTTAGGAGAAATACGTTCTTATTTCCCATTTCTGGATGGTTGTTTGCTTATCTTCTTTTGACTGCCCTGGCCTTCTGGAAGTTGGAATAGAAGGACTGAAACTCCCTACAAGAGATTTACTTTCGCAGTGCTGTAGTGCTCTTCGGTGATGAATGCCAATTTAATTATGCTTGGGAGTAAGGGCTGTGTTCTCTTTTGTTAAGTCAGAAGTGTGGAAATGAGTTTCAGCTACTATTAAAAAAATGCTACAATACCACTATAAAACACAGAATTTCCAATGTATCCTGCTTGTTCTACAGCCGTTCTAAAGCAAACTCAATTAGGCTGTATGTCTCCTTTATTGTCAGAGATATAAAACTGCTACAGTCACATGTGGGATGTGGTAATATGTTAAATTAGGAGATTTGTCAGTATCTCTAAACCATGGCCTAAGATACCCTTTGCTGAAGGTCCATTTAAACTATGGTGAATGGCTGTAGAGATTATAAAGAGATAAATATTTGGGGTGTTAATTATGGAATGCAACCAAGAGTTTTGTCACTTGAAGGCTTCTGACCAGTGTGTGTGTGTGCATAGATGGATAAATGAGTATGATCAGTGTAAAATATATTTGTGGGACAGGCAAAAAATGTATTCACATGAATACATTTTTCTTGAGGTTGTTGGTCTTTCAGTAGAAATAATATAGTACAAACTGGAGCGTTCCTGCAGACTTCAGTGAAACTTTATCACTTTAGCAGAAAATACGGACCTTATTTTGAGGAATAGAAAACAAAACAAAGTATGTAGTGGACAAAAGATTCCTCTAAATTTACAGGAAGTCATAGTAACCCCTATGGACACTTAATGAAACACTGAAATTATTCATAACATCAACTTTCCAATCATTTTAAATATGTTATTACTGTTCCTCTCCCTACCCCACTTAAACTTTACTAAGCAACATGGCGTTGAAGTCGTATTTCCTAAAAATACGTGCTCTGGCTGACAAAATGTCAGCATACTGTTAAGTAAAACAGAAAACATATTTATTTTTCCCTGAAGAGGTAGAATGAGATGAAAGGCCCTATTGTCAGACACCTATCAGGGAGGCAATTAAGAAGCAGCAGTACACTAGTCACATTCAAAGCATAATTCAATAAATACAGAGTGCATATTCAAACTCCACAACTGGTAATTACAAACACATGTAATCAACAGGTCTTTTTCAACATCTTTACAAATCTCATCAAACTATTAAGAGACCTCAGGTAGGAGTTAATTCAAAAGAACACCCACACACCCCATGCTCTACTCCAATATACTGCTCTCTTCCTCAGCCCAAATAAATAAATAATAAATGGAAATGTGTGGGCAGGAAGGATTTTTATAAGGAGAGAAATAAAAATTCAGTATGATTCCCCCTTTAGAAAAGGGCAAAAAACATTACCTTTTAAGAGAGACTGGGCCAAACTTCTCAGTGCCCATCACTACCCTTGTGGTGCTTAAATTGCTGCCCAGCTGATGCTCTTAATGATGATGCAGCTGCTTCATGATGGCAAATCAAAAATAATGCCGAAGGCTGAGCAGCTCTGCTATCAAGGACCTGAGAGAAAAGAGTGTTGAGAAAGAAGATACATGAAAAAGTAGGTTTTCTTATTTTTCTTCATCTTAGGGGTGTTTTTGAGAAATGCCACATTTGCTTGATGTGTGGGAGTGGCAGTGCCGTTTAATCCTAGATATTGTTTTCATATATTCTAACAGCTTTTGGGAGACAACTAACACTTGAATTTCCGCCCGTGGTTTCCCTGCTACCCCCTCAGATGCCATCAAGTGAGGAAATGTGATTGCAAGAGATGTTGTTTTCTCTTTTTTTTTCTGGCTGGTGTAGCAGCTCATGTCACAAGAGACCAAACATGTGTGAAGTTCTGGAATGGAGAGCAGATACTGCTGTGAATAAATTCCAAGCGTTGCATTAATTGACTGTATATACTTTAGAGGACGGAGCATGAAAATGCCCTGCACAATATTGTCTTGCTTATCCCTTAAATAACCATATGCCCTGCAAGGCACTGCACCAATAGCATTAGAGGGCGTGCTGGAGAACATCTAATTTCTGTGTCTGATCAGGCTCCTGTTCATGTGGAAACTGCTTTTAGGGCAGGGGGTGGAAATCTTTCAGGGTAACATGCAAAACCATATTTCTCCTATCTTTCCCAAATTGGAAGTAAGAATGGTGGTAAAAACTTAAGGGAGGCTGGGGCATAATGTGTCTGAAAGGGTAAAGCTGCTTTTGGTTGACTAATAAGTAGTATCGTCCCTCCCTGTGGGGCAGGGGATGTCTTCTTGTGGCCAGGTTTCACTAGGTTAAATTTTTGCTGAATGTTGTTTACATAACCATGAGCAAAAATTGTAGGTCCTGAACTGGGGACAAAAAATCCATTCCTCTTAAAAATGATGACTCTGCACCATATGCTCTGAAATATAATTTATAGGCACTCAAGGAACTTTAGGGTACCTGCAGTACCTCTGAGATAGGGAGAGGGAGCCTGAGTACAGTTCATACTTAGGTACCTATATTCTGATTCAGGTTCATTTTATAGTATTAACTAATTGGATCTCTCTCTCTCTCTCTCTTTTTTTTTCTTTTTTTTTTCCCTCTGTCTGTAATGATCATTTATCTTTGAAAAGCATTTTGTGATTAACAGGTAGAATGTCTTTATTAAGCATGAAGTTCCACTTTATTTAGTTGATGATCAAGCTTCTGAGAACCTCATACAGATTTATAGCAGAGTATAAACCAAGGGAAAAAGAAAGAAAATATCGTTCAGCTGAATTTTAAATATACAGGGCATAGTTTTGCAGCTGATATAATCTGTCTGTACAAAATGCACATCATTTCCATGATCTCCTCTTATGGAGGAAAGGAAAGAAAAGACGTGAAAGCAGCAGCTCAGATGTGTTCTTCACAGCTTGAAAATAGACCAGTCTCAGGGTCTCCCCTAGGCAGTCCTCACCATGAGGATCCCAAGATCCTTTCTGCGTTGGGACTGCATGGGGCAACATGCCATGGGGAGGAGATTCCCATGGGGCGGAACGTGGCTGTTGCTCATGGTGAGCAGGGATGTTCTGGGGGATCTGGGACAGAGCCCAGGGAGATGTCGCAGGGTCTCAGAGCTCTCAGAGGGGTAAAATGTGCCTGTTTTGAGAAATGAACAGATAGAAGAGTGAAGAACTCCCTATCAAGAGACCATTGTGTGTTTGACACTGACATTGTGTGTTTGCATGGTGTTCACCAGGGCAGCTAGAAGGATATGGGTCTACCACGTGTTGGTGCTGATGGTTCTGCATCTGACTTCAATATGGAGCCCCAAATCAGCCTGGGAGTAAGCGAAATTCTCTTTATATAACATGCATCTGAAAGGAGCAGCAATCCTGCTCTTGTGCTGGCTGTGTGACTATTGAACCTGCAGCCTTTAATTTGCTACAGCTCATCTTTTCTACTTGGGTCTGCACATTCCTCCAGCATATTGAAGTTTTCTCATTTCACCTTGTTTCCCCAAATGCAGCCAGTCATAAGCTCATAGGTCCAGACATATTATCTTAAGGAACCTCCCACCTGTGCTGCTTCCATATTCCACGAGACACAAGGGTCAGTAGTTTTTTTGCACTACCATTTCTTTTTCATCTCTTGCTCTGTTTCTTCAAGACCAGGCAAATTTTCCATTAAGGAGAGCTCAGCAGTAGGAAGAACACATGTGGCAGCAAAAGCAGAGCAGTTTTTTTCCGTTTCCTACTGCCATGTGATTTTATTTTTTTTATTTTGAAGTCTAAGCACAACATGTGGCGTGCTGCTCTCCAACTCAGTGGATTGGTAACCTGCTTCTCTGTGTGTTGTCATCGGCAATCATGGGCTGGGGAAAGGAAATCTCTCCAGTAGCATTTCTTCCTAGGGAATGGCAACAGAAGCCTTGCTTTATAGATGAAAGGTTATTCATATCCTTGTACTCATGTAGTCTCACGTGGTGATTTTCTTTAGTGAATATAAAATAAAACTTGCATCCCTAGAATCCTGTCTAAACACAGCAGTTTATTCCTCTAAATCAGGACTGCATTAACAAAAATACTTGCTAGGATTTCAAACAGCAACATTACTGGGCTACTCTGAGAAGTTCGCCTGTGTGGCTTAAATGAAAGATGGGGAAGCAAGGCTTAATTTGTCCTTGCAGATTTTGTTTTTCCCTGAGGATGGTACATGATATATTTTTAGTTGGGGCTGTTTTTTTTTCAAGTAAGCAAGTCCTTTATTTGCAGTTGGAGGGAGAGGGGTTTGAAGAGGCTTTGCGGGTTTGACCAGGTGATCAATGCAACCACATTCACAAGCTGCATCACCCATTTGCTGAAGGGTGGCAAACTTCAGCTAATGAGGAGCTCTGCCTGAAGATGCACCAACTTGTTGTCCTGTGGTTGCCTGTCCATATTTTTAATTCTTGCTGTATAGTGCTGATAGCTTAATTAAGTTCCAAGCCTCTTAAATTGCAGGACAGGACCTCTGCCTCCTGCTCCAGCTTTTTGGCTCCCCAGAAAGGAGCCTGCTTAGCACTTTCTTAGTGCAAGAACAACATGGGGTTATGGTAAATGGCCGTATTCAAGCTCTAGCACAGAAGAGAGGTGCTAAAAGCAGATTTACACCGGGTGGATGCAGCGGGAGTCACTCTGTGAAGCTGCAGAGCTGCTCCAGGCTAGAGGGCAGCCCACGGGCACATTTGGAAAATCAGAATGGGAAAGGTGCTGATTTGAAGCCTCCCTCACACACTTTGCTGGGCCCTCCCCGAGCATCCTGCCCCGCAGTAGGTGCTGCCATGGGAACGGCAAGAAAGAGCCCCTTAATATTCTGTGCATTAAGTAGACTTGCTATCAATATGCTCTCTGGATGGGAGTGTCTCTGCGTTGAGTGATTAAGGATGCAAAAGTATGGTTTTGTACTTCCCAATGAAAATCGGACCCTCCAGCGATTAGGGATAAATGGCCAGATATCCCGGAACGTAATTTGAGCAAGTTCCAGACCGCTGACCAAAAGAAAATTCAACTGCTGAACACAAAGCCATGTCTGCAGCCATGAACGCTACCTGACAGGGTAACTAGATTATGTCAGATTTTGCTTACAGGCAAGTGAAAGTAAATAAACCTGAAAAATTGCTTTACAGTGTATGACTGTAGGTGGTGAAAAATGCCACTCACGAAGAATTATGATCCAAGCCAGAATTACCTTTATGTCCTTAATCTGCTCTCAAGGCTTCATTTTTGTCTTTGAAATGAAAAAAAACCCCAACAACCTTAATATTTTGTACATGTCAGCTCAGACCCCCTTGGGTTAATACATTCCACAGTCTTGTTGTTTACTTCTCATTAAGCTAAATGTTTTATGCAAATCATCTGATATAAAGCCAGACGACCAATCTAGAAAGGCTGTAATTCCATCTGATGAGTTCATTCAACTGAAATCTGTACTTAATTTCCATAATTATACTACCCTATTCTCATAATGTGAACTGATTGCTGCGAAAACACAAAATAACTGAAATGCATTCAGATTTAAAATATGAAAATGATATGTCCCTTTGGGCAGAAGAGTTATGTTTTACAAACAGTTTCTCTATTTTCCCTTTTTTTAATTTTTTTTTCTCTCCCAGAAAATATCTCTTTATTTAAGGCTGTGCCAGCCTAATTTAAAGACTATTAACACGATAAGAGGCATTTCTAATGTAGTTTTGTCTTCATAGCAAAAACGAGGGGAAGAAAGGGGGAGGGGAAAACAGAAGAAAATGGAGAAAAAAATGACACCAGGGCATTAACAATTATATTAATATGTTATGCTCGGAAGCCTGACGATCTCTTATCTTCCTTGTCGTGCCGCTTAAACTTAGAACAAACTGGCTGTGTTGTTGCTGACAAGTCTAAGTATCTTCCTAATTATAGAATCAGCTAAATTAAGTCATTGCTGCACCACCAATGAGCCTGGAAAGGAGCGAGCGCAGCAGCTTCTCATGGGGCGTGCAGGGTCTGGCGAGGGCCTGAACTTCCTTTTGGGAAGCTCATCCCTTTCCAAAATATCTCCTTTGGGTGCCCAGAACAGCTGAGGAATGCTGCGCTTCCACCGTTGAATTGGCTTTGGGAATGTTATTCCAAGGAAAGGCGATTTTGCATACAGAAGAACCGTGCTCTATCCCAAAGCATTTCAACGTTTAGGCTCAGAGTAACTTCCCTACAAAGAGGGGTCATTCGAGTCCTTTTCTTTTTTTTTTTTTTTTCAGTTCTGTTGTAGAGTCATAGGCTCAATGTTAGGAGCAGGAGTTGTTTAGAAACTGTAGTTTAAATGCAATGCAAAGCCCTGTTCAAAGGGCAGGGTGCGAAGGAGGAGTGTGCGGAGGCTGCACGCACTACTGGGACGTTGCCACCGGTCCCTGCTCTGCACAGACTTTGCCATTCAGAGATCCAAAATGCCCCAAATGAGACTTGTGGCTGTTGCATGTTGAGTAAATCTGTCTCACTCATTCACCTATTCTGTGTAAAATGGTCCTTTAATGCTTAGAAGTGTGTGTGTTTGTTTTTTTTTTTGTGTGTGTGTGCGCATCTCCTGTAAGCAATAGGACATGTCTTTTTACCTTGGATTGCCAGAAAGGTAGTGGCTGTTTTTGGTGAAGCTCCCTCTTTCAGGTTCTGCTGGTTCACCCATGTGGTATTTCCCTTCTCCAGTGTCAACTGAGTGTCCCTGAGTACGTCATGACTTGTGGCTTAGCATTCATTTGGGCATTTGAGTTACCATTTTTTTTTTTTTAATAGGATAGGGATCCTTCAAGATCTTTCATGTGCGATTTCTCCTTAGGGAGCAGGGCTAGAGCCTTTCAGCTCAACTAATGGTGTTTGCCATGGAGCACTTTGGAACCCAGCCTCCCTTGTAGGGCTAAAGAGTAGAAATTGTGGATGTTCCATTTCTATTACCTTTTGAATCACTCCTTTCCCAGTTATTTCTTCTTCATTTCAACTTCTCTGGTGTGCCGGGATTGTTTTGGGGATTTGCTGAACTTTTGTGCTCTTAATTTACAGGGAACCCAAAAATGCAGATCACTCATTTGAATTCTTCCTGAGGCTGGAGTGTGCAGTAGGCAGTTATATATGATGGATGATGAAACCAGTTAAATACACCACGCCACAGCGAGCCTGTGCAATAATGATGCTCCAGGAATTCTGTTGAATGCAGATAATCCTGCTGTTACCATGATGACCTTTCTCGAGCAAAAAAGGGAGCAGAATCACATTATAGCTTTCTAATAAAAATAGGAAGTAATCCTTTTAAATTCAAGCTCATCCTGCTAAATCACTTTAGCTTTCTCATATCCCTAGTTTAAATATCCTCAGCTGTCTTTCTTGATATGACAAACACTCACAGATAAACAGCATAAGCCACTGCTGTGGGAGAAGATGGATGGCAGCCTATCTGTTGTCATAGCCCACTAATATTGAAATATGTGGACTTGCTCCCATCTTTGGTCAGAAAAAAGTCCATAGGACATGTGCATTTACATTTGGCAAGTGGCTAAAGGTTTGTGACAAACACTCTCCTTTTGTTACATTGCCTGAGCTTCCGCTTGAGGATTTGTCCTGGGAAGGTGTTTTTAGCAGAACAGGGCTCCTGGCTGGGTCACTCGGTGGTTCTGCTTCAGAAGGAAGTGTCACTTACTTACTTGTCACCATCACTTCCTGGAGCAACTGGTTATTCTGGAAGAATGAATTCTCCCTTATTCAATCAGTTTAATGGGCTGGAAGTGTCTAAACCCAAATGCTCACTCCAGCTAACTGAAGAACTCTCTGTACTGAATACAAAGGTTGCTCATAGCCTTATGGATTATTAGGTTTATACTTTGTAATCACAACTCAGAAGAAAATATTGTTCCGTAACCTAAGTCTTATAAATTTTACAGCTGAGAGAAGTCCCTTTAAGAAACTAAATTGCTTTTTAGCTGTATGCAGGGTAGACTGGAAAGGCTAATGAAGCCAGCACGAAAAGGATGTCATTTGTTGTGGAAAGTGCCGGGCGTTGTAGACTCCTTCATCTGTTGGAGAGAATGACCTGGCGTTATATGAGATGAGTCTGGTTCTGCAAGTAGCAGTTTGGATTTGCATACACTGAATGAATTCTACTTTTTACGGGGCTTATTTGCATGAAGCAATTTGGATGCAGCTTGGTCATAAAAAGGCTCGTCTCTGGTTTCCACTGGAGTTGTCTAAGGAATAAAGCAAGACAAATAATGCGGAGTATAAGAATGTTGTTCAATGCCTGTGACTTCCTGGAATTTACCTTGAATTCATCTTGGTGAGTTATTGCAATGGTGCCAGTTCATCAGATGCATAGTTTGCTAATTTCTCTGCTTTCTTTTCTTTTTTTTTTTTTTGATTTTTTTTTCCCCTCTTATTGGTGCCTTTCAAATTATATTAAGTCAAATGGGCCTGTTCTGCACTCAGCAAGATTTCCATGGGTTGCCAAATGGATTTGCTTACCGATTTAGCAGATTTAACAATTAGTAGTATTCTTATTGCGGTTTTAAGTATAGAAGACCTACCATTTTAATTTACCATACAAACGCTGCCACTTTTATTTTCATTTTGAATTGTTTTAATTAAATACATATATGCATCCCAGAACTTGTTGGTTTGTGCATCTGAGGGAAAAAGCAAGCAAAGCTGCTGCGAGCTCCTGACTGCCATCACTGGTCTCCTCTCAGAATCCTGTAGCTTGTTTGCAGCCTGTGCTGCACTGACCCAGGCACAGCCAAAATGCTTGTGCTAGCACAGCTTCTCAGTATATCGATTTAAAAAATGTAGCAAAAAAGAGCATTGTAGCTGCAACCATCTATTGCTGGAGATGCCTCTTATTTCTTCATGCAATTTACTAAGTGCCCAATTAATACCCGATAGCTAATAATTGAAATGTGGGTCTTGTAGCTTGGCTGCAGAATTTGCAGAGTGTTTGCTGACTTCAAGCAAATAGTTCCCTAAGCAGAGTTTTGGCACTGAGGATGCCTTGAGCTGTTCTCAGCCCATCATCAACTTGAGATGATAAATGAGGTCCAAACTCCTTTGGCTTATCGAAACTCTCAAGCAAGTTGCTTCGTTTTCTTGGCCCCAGTTCAGCAAGGCAGTTAGGCATGTGCTTCTGTCTCATTAAAGTCCAATAGTGCTTTAAACCTGTCACTTAAAAATGAGCTTTAGTGGCACTTGCATCAGGTGAAAAGGAAAATAGAATGAAACAAACAACTAAAGGGAGACTTGAGCAATAGCTGAGGGATAGTATATCGAGAGAAAATGCTTAGCATAAAAGTAATTATTTAGGATTGTGTGCAAATATTAGTATACTGTACGTGAAGCACCTCTTGGTAACAGCATAATATTTTTTTCACCTAAAGGGAAATTTAATATTCTGTAGGTTCTTCCCTTTGCTAAAAAATCCTTTTGTGGGAGGTGAAAAAGAAGGGGGAAGAAGGGGAACACTAGGGTTTCCTGTGGAGAAAAGAAAGGAATTAAATGGAGGTTTGTGGGTAGGAATCCACTTTTCAGATGTGCACTGATTTTTCAGAACTGCAAATTAGTTGAAGCAATGCAGGAAAGCTTAAAGTGTTGGAAGGCCTGACTCTTGGTCTAAAACTTCACAGTGAAAATATGCTCCCTGAATACTAGGTAAGTAATCAGAGATCACATATTGGCTACCAATTGGATGGCATATTAAAGTACATTAATGTGGCTCCAAAAAATATGTTTTGGATTGCAATGCAGCTCAAATTATCTACTATGTCCATAGATTCAGCCCTCCTAATCTTCAGAGAAACAATTGTGCTGAGCAAACACTAACCTGTCATGTATATGCCAAGTTGGTCATCAAGTTGTTTTTTTTTTTCTTCATTCTATTTAAAAAATAAACTTGATTTTATTTGTTCTCCAAACCTCATCTAATAATCCATGGATGTTTGCCTTACAAAGAAGGTGCTTACTTGGGAGACTTCTAAGTAGGTTAGTTCATATGCAAAACAGTTATACTAGGTCTCAAGCAATAGGCTGTAACGTGGAACTTCCAAAATAGCTTGTGGTCCTGGATGATATCCATATTCCCACCAAGCAAACAGCGTTTTGAAGTACTAAGTTGCTATATTTCTGCCTAACGTATTTATAATAACAATAGCACCTTGCATTGCTATTAAAAGTTCTGTCTGAAGAAACTTGCTTGGGTTCAGCTGCCAAGGATCCTTTGGGAGGTTGTAAAATAAGGATTTTTCACTTGGGCATCAATCTAATGCTGCATGCTGAAACTAACCCCATGCATGCAGTTTTGCAAGCCTGGGTAGTTGAACCATCTGCCCATAAGTTACCATTATGGATGTGGTGTTACTAGCTCAAGAACATAGTAAGAAATACTTCTTCCGCTGTGGATCTTAAAGACCTTCATTGTGGAAGTATTTATCAGGAAAATGATTTCAGTGTGCCCAGTAGACAAGGACAGTCATGGATGTCATATGGTGAATATTTTAGAACTAAGGTTATGTCTCTCTACTTAAACACCTTATGAGGACTCTACTTTCGCTTTCTGTGAACTCTAAAAATGACATCCACCTCTTTGCCAGCTAAGGAACCCAGCAGTGCCCCTGAAGCTTTTCATATGCTTTTTATTCACGACAGTATAAAAGAATTACAAAATATGAAATTTGACTTTGTTATCAGGCAGAATGTTGCAGCACCTTTTCACAATAGTCAATAAGGTTGCAGATCAGTCCAGCGCCAGCTTCGTTCCGGCCCATCTCAAGTTGCGACGCATCAAGAGCAGCTGTGTGGTGGGAACATCCACCTCCACTTCAATCAGGAGTTTCTGGAGATTTGGCTGTTACTTCTAAAAGGGCCAGAAGTTATGCCCAAGAAGGTAGAACAAGAATGTATTACCTGCTTTTCTGTAGCACCTTCTAGATTACTGCTGTTAAGGTTCTTGATGGTGCTTCATTTGCTTTCTGTGAAGGCATGGTCATCTGTGAGGCTGTAATGAGCAGGTTATTAAAAGCCAGAAATATTCTCCTTTAAATTTTTTTGGAGAGATGACAAGCTCCCTGCATAATCAGAATGACTTGAGCAATCAACCTCAGCAAGAGCTTATTTTCTAGTTTTAGTCCATTTATAATCCATACAACAGCTTCACTGTACTTTCACTAAAGACATATGTTCACTCTTTTATATATATTTTATATGGATCTTATGGCTTCTCTGAAGAGAGTCTTAATGTGAGTTCATGCATACATTACCCATATACAAATAAATTGTACATGCTCTATTAATTCTCCTTTTTCTTCTTCACCTATCATGTATGAAGAGTGATAGCAAAAATATAACTTAAGTTGATTGCAGTTTGGCTTCGGATATTCTCCGTTTTCTGATTATGCTACTCATTTCTATTTGGTGGACTAGAATGAAGATTAAAATTGGAAAAAGATATTTTCATAGTTTTTCTGCTTGGGAAGAGAAATCAAACAGAATGAACTGATTACTGCATCAATGGACACATAGATTTACTGTTAGTGTTAGCTTGTAGGAGAGACAGTGATTGGAATGAGAAATGATTTTGGTTGGTAGCTTGCATTGATGATGGATTATAAAATACAATGATTTACTGCTTTATGCAGGCAGAGGAACTGTGGTATTCTTAAGCTTTGATTCAGGGAGGAAATGAAATATTCCTACAATTTTCAGCACACAAGTGGCCCATATTATTCTAATAAAAGTACTCATAGGCTTTAAGTCAGGCACTAGCTTTAGTTGTAAGTAAACTTCTGTAGTAACCATGGTAACACTGACTTTTTAATAGTGGCCACTGGAGCAAAGACAATCAGGTCTTAAAGGTGCTAGAGTGAATCCCAGGTGAGTCATCTCCTGAATGACCAAGTAATTAAATACCCCTTTTGGAACATAACCTTCTAGAGGACTTTGAAGTATTGGAAGGACTCGCTGCAAAAGAAGAGCAAAAAGAGCTTGGAGCTGTGATGAACTGCCTGAAATGTTTTTTTTTCCTGTTAGCACAAGCATGAATCATGTTTGCCCAATGCTTCAGTTTATATATATATATACATATAGCGATCAACATGTGCAGCTGTAGGACAGTGTTCCCTCTCTGAGGGGTACTCCCGTGCCAATAACAGCAGCTATGTATTAATTGGGATGAGCCCAGAATGACTGTCTGTTTCCAGTAAATGCACTTTAGGTTGTTAATTAGAATTTGTTAGTCAAGTGCAGCTTAGCTGCAGGATGATATATCCTCCCAGGGCATGTCCAGGGGTTTGCAGCAAGAATGCTAGGGTTGGTTTTGGAAGACCTCACTATTCTGTGCACTGCACTGAGAGCTGATGGAATGCTTTTCATTTCCAACTCCTACCATCACTCTGGAATATTTATTTCACTATGCAAAAGGCCTTTCATCAAAATTGAGTTCAGTGCTTTTTTTCAAACTTGATTTCTTGTGAATCTTCCGCCAAACAGTTTTAATCAAAATAGCCGGTCTAAGAATAATTTTAACAGAAGGCACATTTGTAACTGTCAGTGTTCATTCCAGAAACCTTGATCTAAACGTTATATTTGGGGAAACACAAATATACAGAAAATTCTAGGTATGCAGCTGAAACAATTTATATTCTTAATATTGAATGCTTGTAAATGAGCATGTAGCCAATAACCACTGAAATTTATTAGCGCTGAAGCAATGCCAGAAACTTATGAGCTGTTCATGTGCAGTTCACTAGAAAGGAAGAGGTGAAATAACTCACAATTGTACCTAGAATTTGAGACGATTTTTTTTTTTTTTTTTTTTTCTTTGTTTCCTTTTTGTTTTGGCCTCCAGGAGTCCCAGCAGCATGAATGTTTTCTGGAGAGGCTTTCTCCATGGCTGGGTGCTGGGTGTGCATGACTGTGCAGAGCAGCGTGGCTGATGTGACACCAAGCTGGCTCCTTAGATCTGGTTCCTTTGCACCGCATGTAACTTGTGGTGTGGGTAAAATCCATGGGCGAAATAGCTCCTCTTTTGTCCTCTCCTTCCACATTGCAAGGTGATGGGAGGGGATATCCAGCTGGGAAAGGGTGTCCTGTGGGGAGTCACTTTGGTGAATGTTTGACCTACCACTTTTAAACCCTGTTTGAGAGACGTGGTTTAGAGAGAAAGGATATATGGTCAAGCTTCTCCTTCAAGCCAGTGCCCTAACAGGCTCTAGATGCCTATAGCATCTCACAGCATGTAAAGTCAGCCAGAGTTCAGAGAACATAAAGCCACCTTCACTCACCACTTCCTGAGCTGCAATCTCATAAATTTCTCTCCTGTAAGTGGCTCTTGGATCTTTTTTTTTCCCCTCAGTTCCTAAAGCAGCTCTTGAAATAGAGGCCATCCTTAAGTCTTCTTTCTTGGTTGGAAGCATCCCCACAAAACTAACAACGTTCATCTCCTGCTCACCTGGTCTGTGGCACGGCACACTGGATCTAATCTTAGCGCAATGCAGTATCTATTATCAGGAATAGGCTCATGCAACTGTTACATAAATAGAAAAAAATGCATTTTCAAGATGTGTTAAATGCTGTAGGTGTAAAGTGCATTGCATTCCTGTAATGCCATTCAATAAGAAGGAATCTTCCTTTATATTCCATTGTACTGGCATTTATACGCTGCAGTCCTCATGCACATATATCCTTTTCCCTGACCTCGTTACTTGGGTGGTAGCACTCTAGAATTATATTTTCAGCCTTATAGCAATAGACTGTACTTTTTAAAGTGAGCATTCCTTTCCAGTAGAATTGCTGAACACCTTTCTCTTATTTTTTTAGCTTTGTGCAGCAGTAGCTACAATCAGTCTATTCACATCTGTTCATCCAATCATCCTAATTTTAAAAGGCCCATCTCTTTGTCAGTAGATAGGAACCTTAAATACTTATGTCTTTTAAAGGAATAATGGTGTTAAGAAGGGTCATAAAATAATGTGGTGTCAAATGCAACATGGAACCTAGTGACTTTATTCCAACCCGCAAGGCAAGGTCAATCACTGCCTAGTGGATTAGCCACGCTAAGGTAACAGCAAACCTACAAAATTCCTATAAATGTAATTCCTATTTTTTCCTAAGAGGGTAAAAGGCTATTTAGCCCTGAGCTTATTTTTGGATGTGCTGCTCTGCCTTTTCCCTAGCACAAATAGGAAAGCGGATCAGTGAGTGGAGAAAAGCTGTTTTATTGTCTCCCCTTTGGAAAGAAGCAGGCTGAAGGACTGAATGGGACCCGTGGTAGTCTCAAGTGTCTAAGAGCAATATTTGAGTAGCTTTGGAGAGAGTAGAATTCTTATTTCCTCGAGCTTTAGCCCTATCACTCAGCCAAAAAATGAGACCATTCAAGAGCAGTTAACATTTAACACAGCAGCAGAAGTTCAAGGTAGCTTATTATAGCAGCCGAGAAAATCTTTAATAGGAAAACAAGACTTCTCAGAAAAGAGAAGGTTGTTGAAGATCCTGTTTAGGGTCTAATGGCAAGGAAAAAGAAACAGCATTGCAGTCTGATATTACAATGGGTTTTTCTTTGCTTGAAAAGTTTGTTCTTCAAATAACGTGGCATGATGGCACTAAATCGCCACCCTTGTTATGCACTCCATTTTCAAGTGCAGATATTGCATATAGGTTAAAAGCAACCAAAGTCAATATAGCGAGTAGGCATGGCATGCCACAAGAAATTGGGGGAAAAAACAACAGCCCCATAGGATACATATTGCTTCATTTGAAGAGGATGCAGTTTAATGTCAAGAACATGGGTACCAATCCTGGTTTAAGGTGCTTGCGTCTTCCTCTTCTTAACTAAGCTGTGGAAGCAGAAGAGATATATAAAATAATTAGAGAGCAGGACCTGCTACCTAAAGCAATCTGCTTCTTGCCACCTTTGGAGAAGGGGTGCTAAGCTGGAGAGAAATACCTGCCCTCCGGACTGTGGCTGCCTTATGCGGATCTCTGTTTTCCATCTCTAGTACAAAAGACCATGGATTTCACCCACACTGCTTTTGCTGAGAAGAGTTTTACCAAAACACCTTCTGTAAAGACACATCTGTTCTGGAGCTGAAAAGATTTGAATTTTTGGGATCCTTATCCCTTTCTTTTGTCTCCCTGTCTTTTACACCACTAGATTAAAAAGACTACAGGACACGACATTTTTATCTTCTTGGTTCTCAAGACAACTTTTTGTCTTCTTTTTGATAAGCTGAAAGGAGTGAGCTGTTTAAGCACCTTATTGTGAGGTGTCTAATCGAATCATATTTTTAGTCTTTTTCTTTCAAATACAGGTACCAGAGCTTCAAGAAGAATTTCTGCCTCGGCCTTGGGAGGCTTCTGTGAGATAAGAATCTCATTCTCATTTCTACTCACATTGTTTCTATTTATATAAAGATTTCATTAGTTCTTTTTGGTACAGCTGCATCCTGGAAACTCAGCCATTCAGCTGCATATCTGCTCAGAGAAGCATGTCTTTCTCAGAGTCAGTTCTCTGCAAGATGTAAATCTTCTGTGTGATGGGCATGGTCCAGCTTCCTTGTGTTTAGCCATGTCCATTTGCATTTGGCTCTGTATAAATGTCTGTAGTTTGAAACCCCCAAATACCAGGGAGCTCTGCTCAGGGTGATCCAGTTCTTACCATTTTTTACCCTCAAGCAATAGCTACAGCAGTCACCAATTTTCCCTCTAGTGATTTTAGATCTAGTTCTGGATCACTGATGAAAAGTTTGAATTCAAGTAGGCAGTGATGCACTAAAATTCTGCTTTTCCCATAATATCTCTCCTGAAAATAAGTTTTCAAAATCTGCCATTTGGTCAGTTATTACTCCACAGAATATTTCCTTTAAGAGTGTACAGCGCTAAATTTAATTAGAATATTGTGCATTTAATTAGAATATTGTGCATTTCATTAGAGTATTGTACATTACAATACCATTACTTTTCTAAGAGTTTACATAAGTCATACTTACAATTTTCCCAGGGTTTTAAATCCAGTTTGTTTGACACAAACTTTCTTTAACAGCACCATGGTGACTCATGTTCCCTTTTAGCCTTTTATCAGATGAGTTTTCTCGGATTTTTACCTGGGATGCTAACAAGCTTTTCCTGAGTCATCTCACTCGATCCTTCTGAATACTGGCTTGACATTTGCACTGTTGCACATGTTCTTTATTCTAGTAGTCTAGAAATCTCCTAAGCCTTTTCTGGAATTGAAGGTTGCCCATTCCTTTGATTTTCTGATAGATATTTTTGAAAATGCTCTTAGAAAGTACTGCCTATTCCTTATGACTAGAGAGCACCTCCAAAACCTTGGAAAAATAGATTTTTAGGTAGAAAGGCAGTCACTTGTTACTGAACCTGTCTTGCATTTGTGCTTTTTGTTTGCTTTGTTTTTCGTGAACAACTAAAAGGCAGATGTGCTTGTTTTGTTGGATGAGCCTTTCGTTCTCTCTCATGCTTTCTTGCTTGCAAAATTCCCTAATATGCTGCTTTAAAAAGGCTTCTTGGGTATGCTAATATTTTCCTATGTGTTGTTTGAGCTGAAGCCAGCTGGGCACTGGGAATTTGCAAGAGAAGCCACAGGGACAGCACAGTTTGGGAATGGGGATAAAATCTCTTTTGAAAAGTGCAGAAGTGCTCTGTTGATTTTCCCTGGGTACATTTAATACAAAAAAGAAGACTGTTGCAGTGGCACCTAATTACTTTTGTTCCTGTGTAACCCCTCTGCAAAATACTAAAAATTGCTGACCTTTTTCTGGGGCAGTATGAGTCACTTTTTGCTGGCGAAAGACAAAGGATCACAGCTCCCTTAATGTACTTAATGTACTTTCCCTATCTCATACCACTTTTTATTTTCTTTTGTATTTCTGGACATATACTCATTTCCTACCTCCTGTTACCTCCATCACCTGTAGGATTTGCACCACCGAGTCAAATAATACCCCATACTGGATGGCTGCCCTTCAGGTGACAAGATGTGGCAGGAGATGGACTTACCAGGTGTCACAGGCATCTCACTCAAGCAAATTGGTAAGTGAACACTCAGAAGTTTCCCAGATAAAAGCCTTGTTTCTTCCACAGTTTGAATACAGGTCTCATTATTGCCTTCTTTACACCTCAGACTGCATGACAATTCCTTCAAGCTTTAATATTGCTCTAGAATTGAAAGGAAAACAACGTTTGCCTTCTAATTGCCCTGCTTATTTTTAGTTTGATCTCATTTGTTTAGCATTAAAATGAAATCTTTCCAAAGCAACTGCTCCATAAACCAAAGTGACAGCACTTAACGCTGCTCCAGCACATATGTCTGTCACTCAAATAGACAGCAGTCTGTAAACACATATAAGCAACTGCATTCTTCCATCAGAAACCTTGCTGTTCCCAAGTCAAAACAGAAACATGGGCAGAATATAATTGTTATGAGAGCTTGTTCCACAGTTCCTGTGCTGCAATACCAGCCTAATATCACTGGGGAAGGGTAGAAGTTTTATGGAGCTGGGAAAACCCGTGTTCAAAAATTACTTATAATTTATATGTGCCAAATGGTACTTCTGGCACCTTAATTATTCCTTGTTTCATTATCCCTGGATTTCTGATGGCAGACTGATTCATAGCTTTCACTTTTTCTGAGCCTAAGATAATAGAGGAGGAGGCAAAGCAGCTGCTGTTTGCAGCAATATCTGTCACGAGGGAGAATTCTGAGTAGTGCCTAGGGGAGCCCTTTGAAGAAAGTCTATACGGTTTGCTGGTCTCTTTGAGGAGTTGTGGAATACTTTGAAAGTTGGTTTAATGATACTCACTGTTTTGTGGGAATGAATCACCTGAAATTCAGCAGCAATAATACCAACATCCATAACTATGTTATTCTGCAGCATGGTGCAGAAAATGGGCTGCGAGTGGAGAGCCGTGCGTGCAGGAACGCTCTGCCCAAGCAAAGCAAACACAGCAAGTGGGAGCATCGTTTTCACCGGCTGTTGATCCTTCATCTTGCAATGGGAGGATCATCGTCCATGCTGGCTCAGTTTCCCTCTTCAGATGCTAACACCGTTGTGCTCCTCTCTATATTTAGTGTGTTTGGGGGTGAGGGATGTGGCTGTTGCAATTGCTTGGTGGACAGGTGGGACCGCTGTTTTCTGAAATGTTTGAAGCTGAGGAATTTGCAAATGCATTGGTCCAGGATCTCTGAAGATAATTCATTAGTCTGGAATACATATTTTCTGAGGGGAAAAAAAGAAAGGCCCCAAGATGCGTTTGGAAATTCAGAGTTATGAAGCTCCTTTGCACGCCAGGTTCAGTCCCAGTCTGCTGAGCTGTGCTGGGTTTGGTGGCCTTGCCCAGCCGCTGCTTACGTGTCTTCTCTGCTGTGCTGCTTTGTAGGTAGATGAGTCAGAGTTTTCTTGGAGGCTGATTATATTTCCGTAGCACTATATAAAAATTTCCACCTGTGACTGTCATAATTCAGCTCAATTTAAACTGAATAACACCTAACTGCAGGGAGAGTGACATACTGTACTTAACCAGGGCTGGCATTGCCGGGTGGCGTTTGTAATGAATGTCTCTTCCCTTCATTGCTCACTCCTAAATTCTTTCCTTTTCTAAACACTCCTTTTGTTTGCAGAATTGAGTTGAAATGTCAGCGCTTCGTGCTGACATGCTTCAGTTTCTGATGGATTCATTTCTTCTGTGTTTCTTTTCATTTTTCTATATGAGAAGAAGTAATAACTGAATTAGATTTTCAGGGATAACAACTCATGTGTAATTTATGTTTTGAAGGACTTTACCTAGTACTAAATTGGAATAACTTTGGGGGCTGTTTCAAACAGTCTTTTATATAGCTTCTTGTGATTGTTTTATTTGGTGGTTGTTGGATTATTTTATTTTATTTTAAGAGCATTTTAGCAACATTTATTTCTATTTCTTGAAGAAAAGATGCTTTTAACAGAGCATAAAAAATAGTTATCATAATGACAAACAAGAAAAAGTTATTTTGATCACAAAAATACCAGCTGCCTTACAGCATTGGCATAGCTGTGCAGTCCCAACTCGAAAAATGGTCCTTGGGACCATCCAATGAAAGGTGCTGCAAAAGGGCAAGATATAATGATGCTGCAATTTCCAAGGCTATCTGCACACCAAGTATTCATTCACGATGTGAAAAGTTGGGACCACCATAAAAAAGAATGAAAGTGAGCCCATCTAAATTACTTAATTTTCTAGCTATATCCAGATTCTAGCATTTATTTTTTCAGTAGTGCCTTATGTGTGTCTCGGCATGTATTGCCAGTTTCAGTCTTTTGCTACCAGAATTTATCCAGGATCACAATTTAGTTTCATGTTGCAGTTGCAGGAGACATTGATTCTATGTGATTTACATAAGAGTGACTTTTTTTTTTTTCATCCTGTACTCAAAATACCACCCCTATTAATCAATAGGTAATAGCAAGGACAAAGCACACTAGCTATTCCTCAAGTTCCTTTAGAAGACTTAGGTCATTTCACCCTCCATTTTAACTCATTTAAAATCTGCACATTTGAGATAAAACATGCAGAAAAGAATGCTTTTCTCTTCTGCTCTCACATTCACATTACACAAATTATTCATCCGTAATTGGGCAAACCCATTTCTAATAGAGTAAAAAATATTGATTACATTATGCATCTCCCTTATAAGCAGGAGGACAATTTACATTACTGAAGCCCCCCAGTCTGTGTTTTATGGATGTGTGCAGAAGCTTGGAAAGCAAAATTCACCTGTATACTAAAAGCAAATACTATTTATAGACTATGTAATTGGTCTCTTGCATAGAAGAAAAAAGTGTCAGATTAACTTTTCAGTAATGTCTGTTGTAAAAGCAGACACGCCACAAGGAAATCTCTGTCCTTGTGTAAACTACAGAGCTCCATTTTGGAAATCTTTTTGCGAGCATTTCTGGCAAACTGAGGATCCCCAAGGTGTCTACCTAGTTTGTATAGAGTCTAAAATTTTAAAATGAGTAATTAATCATAAAGCTTTCACTTATATAATGCTAGAGCCTCCCATTTCACTTTGCGTACGGAAGATATGGCCTTGCTAATAAAACTCCTGCCCAAAAGAGCTGCTAACAAGGTTGGATGCTGCTTGTTGGCAAGTGTTTCCACCACTGCATGAGCAGAGTGTGCAGCTTCCCAAAGCAGTGCCAATTACCCGGATTACAGTTTGCTCAGGGCCCTGGGTAGATCCAGGTGTGAATAACCCCTCAAATAGAGATGAGGGAGCAATCCAAATCTCCCTTTTCCATGAACTTTGCCCATCGTTAGACTTCCTGCCTTTGCTACCCCCAGCAACACAGCCAGCTTGGCATGATTTTTCAATTATTACTATTTTCTCTTTTTATTTATTTATTTATTTATTTTTTGCATTGAGTGAGCCGTACCATCCTCCTGCCCTTCAGCGCTTTCCCTTCCATACCCAGGAGCAGTGCCAGCCCTTTTGCTATCCAGGAAGAAAATGCAAGAGAATCTCACTGGAGGCTGCCACTTGCAGTACTCTTCCCCGTGCAAGGAAAATACAAAGATGTGGCATTTCCACTCGCTGCTTAAATTACTTAAAATTTCATTTAGGCAATTTTAAAAGGTGCAAAAATGTAATCAGGAGCTGGCAACCCGCACTAAATTATTCACGTTCTCGACTGGAAGGGGGAGGTGAGAAAATAAGATTTGATAATGTTTCTGGTTTGTGTTGTCTTGCTGTGGCAATTATACTTTCAAATATGCGATGCCTGGATACACTAGGACAGTGTGCATAACGGATTTGATTGCAGAGCAGTAAATGAGCTACCTGTGCTATTTAGAGACAGAGGGAGGAAGGCTCCAGATCGGGGAGCATCCGCACCCTGTGCGAGGGTGAAGTCCCAGCCGTCCTCATGGACAGGGTGACGAGACTGAGGAGCTCGTGGCCAGAGGAAACTTGTCACAAGGGGTGAAACACCCACATGCTATGACGTGAGTGGTACGTGTTTATTTTATTTTATTTCATTTCATTTTGTGCCTTGGCACAAGAGGATGAGCTCCTCCTGGGGTCCCTTTGCCTTTTTTTCCTTCTAGCAAGCATCCTTAGAGCTTCCCACAGGCTTGATTTTTCCAAAGTGTAGGACTAGGAGCTTTTAGAATGTGAACATTTCAGAATGAGGCAGAATATCAGTGGAAATGTTTGTAAACATTCATCCCTCTATGGCTTTGCAGCAGCTACTGCCTTTTCAGGCTTACTCTCAGTGCAAGGATCTCCAGGAGCTCCCAGGACTGCCACAGCCCTGATGCACTTTGCCCTTTTTCTCTAGGAAAAACTTGGTCTTTCCAACTGCAGCTGCTCCGGAGTCTCCCTCCTGTCCTCACAGCAGCTCTGTTCCTCCGTGACACTGCAGGGCACTGGATGTGCCAGCCCAGATACAGCAAAACAGCCCCGTTAAAGAAAGTAACAACATGACCTGCCCTGAACACATGCACTAAATAATTATACAGTCATTACACAGTTGCACAATCAATAATTATATGATATAGCTTAAGGAATGGCCTTGTGGAGGCGTACCTGAGCAGTGGGGTGTTGGGAGGGTGATTTCTGGCTACACTTCTGCCTGTGCTGAGGCCTCCTCACTCCTCTCCATCGCTGGGGAGGAGCTGCACTCGCTGTGCTGCTGCTGCAAAAACCTCTTTTCTTACAGGTGGAGCTCAAAGCCAGGACTGTCTCATGCTTTGCTCCTAAAAAAGTGTGTAAAACCTGGGTAAAACAGAACAGGACACATCACTCTCAAACGCGGTCAGTAGATAAAACCAGAACATCCACTCTGCCACCAAAAATGTTAGTTTTTGCGAGTATTTTTGCTGGTCTTCCAGTGTGCACGGTAAGGAACAACCCGTGCATTTCTGCCCTTATGCATAGTTGTCGCTTGAAACGTTCCTCTGAATTGGCATCTGTGCCCTGTGTTTCAGGCTTGCATTGCAGGTAGGTGACAGCTGACTGCCTCTCTGTCTACAAGCAAGGACCAAATTCAGCTGTCTTAGAAGTGGGCACGACTCTGGTGATCTCCCTTCAGTTCCATTTGCCAGCATGAAAGGCCAATTCAGCCCATCATCTCTTTCCATAGAGAGAAATCACACACCGGCTTTTGTTCCTTCTAGATAGATTCGTTTCATTTCCTGCCGTGTCTCCTGGCAGGTAAGAGGTGGGATTAGGTTATAACGAATATAAATGGATTTACACATTGAGGCTGCTGGACACAGATAGGCTCTGCATTTCCACCTGGCTCTGCAGGCTGCCAGAGGAAGGGCACGTTCCCATTCTGGTTTGTGTCTCCACATGGAGCCTCTCCTGAGCATCCATCCAGGATGCAAGGGACGATGCCACACACAGCTGCCCTTGCTCCTGCCAGAGAACCGTGGTTTTGTCCCTTTCCATTACTGCTAGCGGCTGCTTGGGGGATTTAGCATATCATTTTACGCTACATTTTTTTCCCCTTCTCTCAGACTGCCAAGGATCCTCTTTCTTAATAGAAAAGTGAAATCAATTTGTGCTTCAAAAGTCGCTTTGCAATAGTACGTGGCTGTCTGATTTTTGGTGCAACATCTTGCCTACATGCTGAGCCCCTAGACGTGCAGGGATTTGGGTACTGCAGAAGCAATGGACAGTGTAGTCCATATATCCATCCCCCTCTCCTCTGCCCTGCTTCATGAGAGCTAGAAAATAGCCTAAGGAATTGATTCTTTGTAGCCACCGTTTAGAATCATCATCATTGAATCTTTTGTAGGCTGGACATTATTTTGTCTTAGCATCCCTTCCCTAGATATAAAACTCTAGGGGGTTAATAGCAGAGAGGAATGACTTGCCTACCACAGCTTATGGACAGACTAGTTAAATGACTCGGTTATATTCTTCATAAAAAGAGATTTTCATGCATTACTCCCAGCACACCGAGACATGAATGCGTCTAACTGTCTACATTTTAAGGTGTCCTTGAGAAAGTTGCCTGTGACAGGAATGATTTGTTCTAAGAGCTTCAAAAATCCGCAGCAAGAGAAAAAGACAAAAGCAATGGCAACGACGAATATGTGCTTTTTATGTAGAGGGCAGCTATGGCAAATGAGACCTGTGGTATTACTGCCGTGCTGTTTTCAAGAAGGCAAAGCTGAGAGCTCAGGGATGGATATTTGCCCTTTCAGACCTTGGATTCCTTCCTTCCTTAGCCCGTGGCTCTTGAAGGGCCAGTCTCGGTTTCTCAAATGACTACAATGGAACTTGCTCGTTTTTTGTGACCTTGAAATTTGGTATTTCACAAGATACTTCAAGACTACTTGATGATATGTGCAGAAAGAGCATATTTATTGGTACTTCTCAAACTACAGCTGGTTCTAATTAATTTTAAATTCTGGAAACATGGCAATAGTTCCTGACAATTCCTTTCCTTTCAGCAAAAGTGAGGATTTTTAGGTGCCTGTTTATGTACAGGGGGAGGGTTGCAGAAGAGAGGTGTAGAAAGCAAAAGGAATAAAACAAATCCAAGAGCTGGGAGAGCAATAGAAGAGGATGTCCTGAAATGAGACGTGGCTTTTAGGCCTGCAGAAATGAGGGTATTTCTTAGTATAAGTGTCTACAGTGAGACAAATAAAAAGAGCAAATCAAATATTCAGCTGAATCACAGGGAAAATTCTGCAGCGTGGGGGTGGGCAGCCCTCCATCAAAGCAATGAATTCCTAGCATTGCATTGGCAAGAATATTATGGCACTTGAAAAAAAGAGGAACACGAGAGCAAAGCTTTGACATTGTTGCCTCCAGATTTAAAAGAATGAGTTGTGAGGACTAGTTTAAAACCTTAACCTCAGAGAAAAAAAAAAAAAGTTGAATAAGGGGATCTAATTAAGGAGCTCAAATTCTATAATGGTAGAGCTAATGTCAGCATTATTCATAACTCAATGTAGGAAATTTGACAAAAGAGCACAAATGGAATTTAAATTGAAATAAAGACACAGGGGAGCATCTTTTCTGTCTGAAAGTAATAAATGTTTGGAGCGAACTACCTGGCAAGGTTTAGGAGGTGATGACACCAAGGGCATTTTCAAGAAGCACCTAAATTTGGGGCTGTGGAAACAAGGTATTAATATGGATGAGCTCAGATAAGCTACACAGCCCATTCTTGTTCTCATATGTTTGCTGCCAGCACTGGCAGCTGCTTGATCTCTAATGAGCACAGGAGATTGGCAGTGGTAGAAAGCGTCTTCTTCTAAGCCCATGGCACGAGCAAGAGCCTATAATGGATAGAGACAAGTTTACCTTGGATTCACGTCTGATGTCTTCTTTACTGTAATCTTTAGGAAAATGCTTTTCTCCCTGGGGGTATATTGTTTTTTCTGTCCATGTGCATGATCCTGAAATACTTGACAGCAAAGGGAAAAAATGGTTAATTTCTTCCACTTGCCAAAGAGCTGAAACAACCCCTTTCCCATGCTTTTTTATTTCATAAAACATAACAGAACTGAAGGAGGAAAGGGGAGGAGAATGGCTTAGAATTAGCTTTACGTGAAGATATTTTAAACATCAGATTTTACCTTCTGCAGGCCCCCACTAACACTTTTTTTCTTCTGTATTAGAGTTCACCATTGATCCCAGAGGAAATGGTGCTCATCCTGGCATTTGGTTTGTCTCTTGAAATGAAACCTCTTCCATGGTTTAATGTTTTCCTGCTGTCTCTGGACTGATGAATCCTATTCCTATCCTGTTTTTGAATCTTTTTCTTCTTTCAGGCTCAGGCCAGTGCTGAAATTTTATGAGGCTCACAGAAGAGTTTAATTCAATATAATGCCAGGATACTAGCTGTTTTGACAGCTTTTTGAGAATTCAGTGTAAACAAGGACATTCTATAGGAAGCTAAGGTTTCATTTTCATCTATAAATGTAGCGAAAATGGCAAATTTCATCAGCAATGCCTGGTCATTATGAGCTTCCAGGGGGAAAGAATGATATGGTCCATAAGCGGAATTTTCTCGTATTTTAAGGTACACCTTGCATCTTCTGCCTTGGGAAGATCTTTCTGGGGACTCTGGTGACTTTTTCTGGCTGTATAAAGTGAATTGTCTCTTTAAGCAAATTTCGATGGAAATGCTCCCAAAAGTCAGCTTTTGCTGGTCTGAAGAAGTGTTATCTATGGTTTGGCCCAATGGAGCAATAGGCCAATTCAAAACTGAATTTTTAAGTCCACACTCATCTCATATCTATGTTGTTTGCATGCAATGTGGGCTAGCAAAATGCATGTACTTTTTGATCAAGTCACCACTAACAGGCTGCAATGAAGCTGATATGTTGCAAGCCACAGTTTCCTCTGTTTATGCCCTCTTATATGCCCATATTTAGCCCTAAGAAAGAAATTTTTGTTGTTTAAATTTATTATTTTATTATTTTTCTTTATTATGTCCTGTGGAAATAGGCAAGAATCTGTAGATCACAAAAATGGAGTAGATATGGTTAGATTTTAATTGGGTCCTTGAGAAGCTTTATATAATTTCACATCACGTCAGTATAGGCTAAATTGCATTTGTTATGGTGCTTTCAAATCATGTTCTACAGTTCTATTTTCTTTGGAGAAAGTCCCCATAGTTCTAAACTGCAAGTTAAATTGTATCTTTGTCAGCCAGGTCCTTAGGGGTTATATGCAATTTCACTACTTTTATAAGTTTGGTCCTTTATGAAATGCTTTATAGCGCTCAATAGAGCAGGAGACATGATTGTGTAAGAAGCAGTTATTTAAAAAAATTGGTCTTTTAAAATAATTAAGCCCCTACAAACTGTATTTGTTGGGCACGTAAACCATGTGAAAGTCTAGCTTTTCCTAGAAAAAAAAAGATCCTATGGAAAAATAAAAAGTTGCTAAGGGAAGTTGTGAACGTGTTGGGAGAACAACTTCCTATATAGAGTAGAACTATCAGTTCAACTATAGTAATGTCTTAAGTTTAATCTATTTAATTACATTAATTTATCCACACTGACCAGAACAAGAAGTATACTGTTCTTTAATTAAATAACAGTCCCACAGAATGCACAAAAGAGAGTCATATCCATAAGGGATTATTATTCCACCTTTCCTTCTTTCAGTAAGGACTTTCAAAACCCTCAAGAGTCACTTATGGTCCTTTCCTATTAATGAAATGATTAATAGCACATCTAATTACTCTTTAACAAGGCAAGATATACTTTGCTTTGAGCCAAGGGGCAAAGAAAAACGTAACAGTTATTTTGAAAGGTGAGGTCTAACATCTGGGAGGTAAAGAGAGAAAAATAAAAGACCTCCGAATTGCTTTTATCAGATGCTTTAAACTTTTCCTTCACAAATTCTGCATGGAGGCACAACAGTTTGGTGCAGTAGCTTGCACCTCTGCCTGGGCATTTGACATCGAGCGGGGAATCAAATGTCAGCATTTAATGGAAAATGTGAAAATTCACAGCTCTCGGCTCATTTTATTTGTTCATTTTTTAATTAAAGTCTAAAAGTATGACTACTTAGACCTATGAAAAGGTATAGAATTTGAGTTTAGACTGACATTCTGATATACTTTGAGAACATTGACCTAGCATATTGTGGAACCAAGAGTTTGACCCCCAGTAGCTCTAAGGGGATGCAAGTTTGCTCTCCCTTGGTCCAAGCTCACCAGTTGTTGTTGCTGTGTTAGCAGAGCCCAAGCTAACAAACCTGCCGGGTGCTCGGGTGTTAAATGTGTCTTTATTCTTCTTGGATGGCTCCATCCTCTGCTGCTGCTTTGGCTGCAGTCAGCGGGTCTGATTTCTGCTGCTGTAAATCAGCGCAGCTCCAGTGCAGTCGCTGGCGCTCTGGCAAGGGGTATCAGCCAAGGCTTTGATTTATTAGGACTGCTGTGAAGCTATCAGGAAATCACAGCTGTGATAACAATGAGCAAGAGTCCCTGCAAAGCACTGTTTGCTGCATTTCGTCTCTCTTCATGTATTTTATTCTTGGGGGATACCCTGCAAAAATATCATGTCAATAGGCAAGGTGTCTCCAGGAGTCACAAATTACTAGAGCGAATGGATTATAAATCTCAAGTCAAGCCTGGTCAGCTGGGGAGCTGCAAGTGTGGGTCCTTTCCACCCTGTAGATGGCAAACCTCACACCACACCACTTGGACCTGTCTAAGGTCTTATAGTGCAATATCTCCTTGGGCTGTGGTCCTCTCTCAGCCTTGTAGCTGACATGGGCTGTGCTGCGTGAATTATTGCAATTTAGACCAAGATTTTCAGAAGTACTTAAGGCTCTTGAGAACCAGAAGCCTCAGGTGCTCATCTGATTAGCTCGTCTGATAGACAAGGTAGGACTGCACATATATAAGAACTTCTGCAGATCAGAGGAAGACACAGAGATGCCTAGGAGCTGAGTTGTGTTGTGCTGACTGTAGAAATCAGGAGTCTTAAGGAATCGAGCAAATTCTCTTGCAGGCTCTTTTACCAACTTGCTGTCAAACTTTGGACCAAGCCATTTTACCCCTTGGACCTTGACTTTCCTGTCTGCTGACTGGGAGTAAATGGTATCAAGTGAAACATTCTGGAATGGCAGAATATTAGTTAAAAATTAAATCAAGGAAATAGTGAGTTAGCTCATTTTTCCTGTATTTTATTCTTGGGTGGTACTCTACAAAAATATCATGTCTAATAGGCACTATGTCTCCAAGAGTCACAAATTACTACACGCAGAATAGATTATAAATCTCAAGTAAAGCCTAGTCAATTCTACAAGTGATATATTTCTTTCATTACTGACCTTTTATTGCTTCTCTCTCTCGCACACATCTATCTTTTTTTCTTGAGCAGAGGGGGTGTCATGCTGCATTAATATTCTTCTCAACAGCTTTTCTAGTCTGGACCATCTTCCTCCTTGCATCAAGAAACTTAAATCTCTCTTTTTTTTTTGGCAGGGGGGAGTTGCGACGCGCTTTATGGTTTAGTGTTAACTTGACTGGCTAACAAAGCATAGGACATAAATGGTATTTAAAAGGACAAGCTGGAAAACTGTGACATTTAAAGAAATGTTTTTGGTTTTGTTTTTCCCAGAACACAAAGATTCATTTATTATCAATACCTTTTTTTTAGCAAAAAAGTGTCCATTTCGATGAATCTTCCATCCGAAAGACAAACTTTTAAATGAGGGAAAGCTAAGGTCATTTGCCTGGGTTGAAATGACCCCAAAGAAATAATCTCCTATTTCTAACCAAGCTTTTTTGCATCTTCATTCCCTGAAAAGTTTTCCTTTTCTGAGCTCCCGTCATGACTAACCTTGGGCAAAAAAGGCTGTGTGGAGTCCAAGTCTCTGCTGCTCATGCTGCTTGAAGGAGTGAGATCCAAGGGACGTGGAGGGTCTGGTGCGAGTCCAGACGTACGTGCTCTGAAGAGCAAGGTGGTGACAGCCTTGCTGCTAACTGCACTCATGAATAATCAGCTCCGAGTTATTTATGCAGAGCTGCTCAGCAGCCAGGTTGGACACCAGACCTTTAGCCCGAGCAATCGGAAACCTGCTAAATTAGGTCCGTGGAGGCACTAAAGCAACGCATGGGGTCCAATCTCCACCACGTGGCAGGTAGAGACGTGTGAGATAAAAACCTTCATCCCAAATGCAGGAAACTCCGGGACTCTTTCTCCTGCACACAGAAATCTTGATGCCTTCCTTGTGACAGACTGGGAGGTTCTCACTCAAAGTCCTCACTGTTTTGGTGCCTGGATGGAAAATCTCTTAAAACAAATATACGAAACACGCTACACTGTAGAGAGACAAATCTCTCTTCCACCCTCAGGGACTGAATGCAACTTACAAGTGCTGAGTGAATAATTAGTGGTAATTAGCACTAGAAATTGATGCCTTTGGAGATAGTCTGCCAAGTTTTTAAGCACTTTAATACTAATGGATTTTTTTTTTTCTCAGGGATAAATCTTTATAGGGGAAGCAATTGCAAATTGATTTTTAAAGAGCCTGTCCGATGTGGAATTTATCTTACCAAAACATTAGGTTTAAAAACAATTACATTTACCTTCACTGTGTTTTAATGCTTTTCCAGTGGGTTCATTTCTCTTTAAACATTTTTGCTGTCATTTTTTTTGCGTAGTTTCTTGGAAAAATGAGTGTGTGGAGTACAGATCCCTCTTTAGTTGGCGTTAGAATAAGATATGACACCATGTCAAGCTATTTAGTTCTTAAATCATTTTTCAGTTATGAAAAAGTATTCTGCTTTAATGACAATGGCACTGTAATGACACACTGAAACATAATAGTAAAGTTCATCTCCTTTTCATAAAACACCTTTGAGTAGGGTAAAGACCCAAGCACTAGGAAAACTGTACGTGTAATTACATGCCTTCTCTGTCCTAACAGCTGTTGATTGTGTTCAGAATCCCTATTTAGGTTTCTTTTCAGATCTTTACAGCTAAAATCAAATAGTAAGGCAATGGGAAAAGGACCAATGACTTGGAAAAGCCTTCCTAAATAATATGTCATGTAAGGGATTTGGGCATTTCCATGGGCAAATTGCGTATTGTGTATTTAATGCTTGTGTTGGTGCACTGTTAATAGTGGCCGATGAGGTTCCTCCTGTGCCCCTGGCTCTGTGCAAGGACAGGGATAGGGTTAGTTGCTGAGTGTGGTCCCAAGTTTTCACTGAAAAATCAATGCTAACCACAGCATCCTGGTTTCCAGAAGCTCTGCCTACCTTGACTTCTCCCTGAAGTTACTGAGAAAGACCCGTATTCAGCATCCCAAAAGTCTATTCAGGGAAAACTTAGAGATTTTTGCCGATGCTTGATAATGAAAACCCTAAAATAGCATCCAAAGCGAGCTGTCTTATTATATTATATGGCAGCCAGGAGCCAGAGCATTAGAGCAGTGCAGCAGTTTCTTTGTTGTTATTATCAGTAATATATTGAGAATCAAAAGAAGAATTTCTGGACAAATCAAAGCTGAAAGCAAAATCTGAAACACGTACATGCTAAATATTAAGTACATTGCTTACAACAAAAATATGTAACTTAAAACAGGTAGTAGATGGATGCCAGTTTTTGTGTGTGTTTGCTTTGTTTTTTGTTTGGTACTGTTCAAATCATGCAGACACATACAAATCAATTTAATTTTGTGCAGCAAGAAAGAAGGACCGGTTTTTATTTACCAGGAGAAATGGTTCTTTTTCACTGCCAACTTGAGATGTCAGAATATTTGCTCATGACAGTATAAAGATGAGAGTTACAAAATGAACCAAAGCAGCCCACAACCCATGCATTAGGCAAAGGCTAGTGTGGGGAAACTGCATTCAGGACCCTCTGTGCATGTTTCTGTGAAGAAATATGCCTGTGCCCAGGTTTTACACATCGTCTGGCAGAGAACAGAACATCAACAGAGACTAAGGGTTGGTGGGGAATTATTTTTGTTTGTGCCAGCTAACACCAAAGGCTTGGAGGATCATGGCTAGTGCGTGCTGATTTTTGGAAGCTCACTGCTTTTAGCAAAATTCAGAGTTACAGCCTTCTTGAGCTTGTTGGTCTGCCCTGTTTTCCAGCCCTAAATTACTCTGAGATCCACTACTCTGCTCATACCTAATTCCCCACCACTTCAATAATGTCCTTTGCTCTCAGGATATATTAAGTACAGCATGATTACTCTGGAGATTATTTTCTCCTCTTTTTTATTGCTTTTGACTGTTTATTACTGCTCATTAAGAATGTTATTAACTTGGTCTCTGTTACAGCAATATTCAACACCTGCTTTATATACCAAGCACTTTTCTTTCCCTTTCCCTAGCATCACACACCTGGGCCTTGAATTATTCCCTTTGGCTGAGTTGAATGAAGCAGAGTGAGAGGTCCTTGATTTTTCCAAGGTAAGAGACTTTTAATTTGTGACTCAACATGGATGCTGTTATTATTGATTCTGTAGCTTGCTTTTCATCCTGGCTACATGTAGCAACTGATACTGGTGATTATTTTGGAAGAGCATTGACACGAGTGGTTTTCTGTGAAAAATAACGAGAATGGGATTTAGTTTGCTTTTAACTGAGCCAGATTACATATTGAAAAATCTCCACAGTGAAGGCACAGACTGGGAAACAGGCTCCCCTTGGGTTTCATCCATCACACTGCATAGAGAGAACAGGATTTAGTTTGCTTTTAACTGAGCAATTACATATTGAAAAGTCTCCACAGTGAAGGCACAGATTGGGAAACAGGCTCCACTTGGGTTTCATCCATCACACTGCATAGATGTGACCAGGGCCAGGCTAGAGCATATGGTGCTCAGGGCCAGCTCTGGAGCTCCAGCTATGTTTTACTTCCAACGCTGCTATAAGCAGGTCAGGAACAGAGGGACACCCCTTCCTTTCTAATGAGAAGGCCAAGCAAAAGCCAGGGTTTGTCTCCATTTGCATAACACTTCTAAACATGAAGTGCTAATGAAACAAGGAACCTGAAAGAGAAAAGCAAAAGCACGGAAGAGCTAGAGAGCTCTGAATGAGATTGTCCTGCAATAACATGTTCTCCGAAAGCCAACAAAGGTTGCATCGTTTGAGGCTCTATGGAAGAGAAATCGCTTGCAGAATAGAGAGAACAGGTGTTTTCTCTTCAGCATTTATGTTTTTCCTCAGAAAATGGGATAATCCCATTTGATTGGGAAATTATCAGGTATGGGATGCAATCACAGCAACATCCTAGGGTGAGGCACGTGGAGTCTGAGCACAAGGACAGGCTAGAAATATCTTTGCCCCGTTCAGTGGGTTTGTCACTGAAACATGAAGCAGTGGAGTGTCATATACCAATACTTCCTGAACTGATGTTGTGGAAATAAGAAGGTATTTGAACTGTATTAATTTCACCAGTGTTCAAAAAAACAAACAAACAAACAAACAAACAAAAAACAAAAAGGAAAGAAACAAGGCCTTTGGAGAGCGAAGTTGGGATAAAGAACAAGATCCATACTCCATTGAATCCATTGAAAATTAGGCATTTGCTTAAACAGTTTCTCAATCAGGTCTGAACTCCATTTTATATATGAAGCTCATAAGTCTTTCTTCTGGAAAGGCAGTTATTATGTGCTGTAAGTCTTTAAATATGAAGAAAGCTATATTTCTTTCCAGAAGAAATATATTATTTTGGAAAAGGAAAATCAAGTCCAAGTCAAATCTGTAAATAATAAATTTAGAAATTCATGTTTTGATATTAAGAAGTAGAAAAAGAAATTAATTTAGTCCTTCACAGTGAGATTTGTCATTTCCTTTTTCAGTTGAAAAAAGGCATTTGAATCCTATTGTATTTTGCCTATTATGAATTAGATTTCCTTTGAGTAGTTATAAAATTTTAGAAATGTTTAATTGACACTTCTATTTGAAAATCACTTTGGATTGAAAAACAAAACATATTGTCTGAGAAACATAGCTCCTACATATGTAAGTTTTTTAATATTCAGAGTGGAATGATTGAGACTTATTAAAGAAAAATTAGCAAAATTTTGATGTTATTTCTTTTTGCTAATCTGTGCCCAAATGCAGAATTTCTCTTCCTTAATAGTAAAAGGAATGAATATTTAATTTGCTTTAAAAATGAAAACTGAGAAAGGGAAAAGCCGAAAGACTCCGAACAAGGGTGCCAATGAGAATAAATTCAGCTAAGTGGATTTTACTTGCACCAAACACCGTGTAAAATATCGAACAACTTAAATCCTCATTTTTTCTCAGATCTTTCTCGAGCAGGTGGACTGACTTTACAACAAGCAGCAATGCCATATCTTGATATCACTTGAAAGGATTTAAGTAGAAGCCATCCGTCTTCTAGGGTCATAGGAAGGGTTTTGATTTCAAGGGTTTGCTCCTTTAGTTTGAAACTGGTAAAAATCTGTGCACTGACATCCCGTAGACAGAATTTTGAATCTTGGAGCATGTTACTAGGCAGTTTTTAAACTTCCCCTATTTGTGGAAACATGCATTTTCTAGGCACTATAAGATGATAAAAAGATCCAGATTTTTCTTTATAGCCTCAGCTCTTTGACCCAGTCCGGCCATATATTTTGATGTCTAGACGTGAGAAAAGAGTTGATGCAGAATATTTTCATCCTAGGTCAACTTTTCCCAAAACCTAATGCATACAAAAGAGGCTCTCAGGAGATTTTGCACACACTGGAGAGCAATATCAGGAAGAATACGCTTATGACAGCTCTAAACATGGCATTTGTCACTGAGAATCCTTCCCAGCTGTACACTATTTTCTGTTACGTTTCAAAGGGACAGAAGGAAAGGAAATTCTCAGATGACCATCCTGAGATGACACTGATGGTTTCCTCTCCCCTGGGTTTCCTGAGATCAACTGCTGTTGAAGGTACCTACGTAACTCGGTTAGCCATAAGTATTAATCAATATTTGTCCATCTGAACTAAAAAAGAATTAAGTGGCCTCTAATACAGAAATCTGACTCCTGTTAGATAATTTTGGGGGGATTTTTGCCATCCATTGATAGTAATGGATATTTATGTACACAGTTTTCTTTGTATTTTTCCCCATCCATCTTTTGCCTTCATAAAAAACATGATTATTAGTCACAATAATAGCTGGAGTAACTGATTGTGCTGCTGGAATTGAGGCTATACCGATTTCTCTGTAATGAGCTCCTTCTTTTCTCAAGGCTGTAAGTCAGCCATGAAATAGCTAACAGTGAGGCAGCAGAAGGTCATAATTTGGGAAAGCTTTTTATTTTTAAAGAAATATTGATACAATGCAATTGACTGTTTTGAAGTTAAGATGAGACAATGGCACAGTTTTTGTTTGCTTGCTTTTTGGATTAATTTTCTGTCTTAGCCTAATAATGGCTTTTTTTTTTCTTTTTCTTTCTTTTTATGTTTCCCTCAGAGGAGAAAAATTGACTTTTTTTCCAGCCTGAAATGCTGTATTATGGATTGTTTTAAGGGAAAATGGATATGATGTCTGTGGAAGTGACTTTTTGGAGAAGAGATGAATGGAATTATTATGTGATATCATTTAATAAGTAAACTTTAGAAATGGAAGAGATACTTGTATTTTGGCACCTAAGTCTCTGAAACTGGGTGAGTCTTAGGAATGCATTTGAGAGTCCTACTTCAGGATCATTAGAAATTTCTAATTCCCTTTGACTCTAGAGAGGAAAAGCAAAGTTTACTCATTTAGACTTCAGTACAGCTGCCTCGTACACACAATGCTGGCTTGGGTGTATATTCTCATTTTTCAAGGAAAATTGTAAACCTTCCTAAGGCAGCCTGTGATGCTGGAGTGTGTGTTGTGGGTTACTGCTGGTGGCTGCAGCCACATCTGGAGCCCTGTGGTATTGCAGAAATTCTCTCTCTTTTTTTATCTTCTCTCCTTTCCTAAAGGCAAAGTTGCATCATGCTTTACTGAATCTTGTATCTCAGTGTGGCTGAATCCTGTTGAGATGGCCAGTAAAATGAGGTTGATGATTTTCTTCTTCATTTGAGCACATGCAAAAGTTTTTCAAGGACAAAAAAGTCTAAGGCATCTTTCAATTTGGCATCGTGCCCTTCCCTATGACTACACTAGCCAGTGATGTCATGAGATTTGGATGAAAAACAGGTCATATTTAAAGCTTGTTTAATGTTTCCTGTAGCAAAAGAGTCTGCCAGGGACACATTATAAAAGCAGAGGGTCTAATCTGATAAGTAGTATCCATTCTAATCATAGAATAAAACCAGAAATTAGATAACGAACCACATGTGTCCACACCACGATTGAAATGTGAAAGGCAATGTGTACCTAAATATTTGTTAACAAACAAGAACAATATTAGATTTTTGCTTCATAATGCCAGAATACTGAACAGCTGTCATATTCAAATATTTTTAATGCCTAAAGGTCACATTTCAATTTTTTTGAAGGAAAGGAGCATAGGTGACCCTGTGAGGGCAGAGCAGTTGGACTAGATGATCTCCAAAGGTCCCTTCCAACCTTTATGATTCTATGATTTGTATGCACTAGTATTTACAGCTGTATTATTTGTACTATGTATTATTATTTGGGTTTTGGTAAAGAATTAAATAATCTATGTAATATATATATGTTATTATTATGTATATAGCTTTTTCAGAGATGTTTACTTTGCCTTCTTCCACACCAGGGAAGCAAAAGGACAGCTACCTGCCTGCTAATTATTCTTTAGCTATTTTTCTTTATATGTAACTTAATGCATTAAAAAAAAAACCAACCAAACAAAAAAATCCCAACAGTGTAGAGTGTTTCATAACATCATCTTGTTTTTCCTTATATTCTAGTATTAAATCCTCGTCCAGAGGAGGCCTTTGAGAGGTAAACTCACTCAGAGAGGATGGCAATTTTATCTAAAATATCCTGAACTGAATATTTCACCTAGACGTGCAGCAAGCTCTTATTTTCAATTTAAGCCCTTGTGAACGTCTCCCAAGCTTGTCAGACCCAGATATCTCTATTCTCCAGGGCTGCTGTTTATATTCCACATTCGACAATGCAGGTTTCACGGAGCTAATTACGAAGTCTGCAAGCTGAGCTGAATGACACTTACGTGCCACGCAAAAGCGAAAAGAACATGACATATACAAAAAATAAGCCTAGAAGAACAAAAAGAGGAAATAAAGGTAACTATGAAATAAGACATACCAGAGATGGAATTGTTCAGAAATTTCCTGAAAGGGAATCTTTTCTTATTGCAAAACTGTTATCTGAATTTGTTATTATTCTTTGAAGCCTTTTTTTCCCATGCTTTTTATTTTTTAAAAATTATTTTTATTTATATTTCCAGTGGATAAACTTTTACAATTAATGCCATAATGTGACTCTGTGCTACTCCTGCTGGCATGTACAAATACAGAGCTCAACTTCCACCACCAAAAAGCAGAGGACTGATTAGAGGGACCTGAGCTACGGAGCACATCAGACTTGATGCCCCTTCCTCCTTCTTAAGAGCTGATGATTTACAGGTTACTGTGAGTTGTGATGTGGTGGATGTGGCCCAGGAATAGGAGCGTTTTGAAAACTTGCCAAGTTTAATGACATGCAAATATATATGTAAGATCCAGATAGATATAAGTAAGTAACAGAAGGGTCTCTTTTCAGTCAAGCTGAGAAAAAAAACTGCAAGTGCAAAATTTGCAAACAATTCCTCACGTTTCTGGGGCCTTCTGAGCACCTTTTATCCATTCAGAAAACCATCCATTTGTATGTGCTGACTCCCTGCTAGTCACAATGCAGTGGGATATAACTGGTTCTCTGTGCAAAATACTTGAATTTTTCTAGAACAAGGAGAAGAATTAGAAAAAGAACTTTACAGGCCAGAAAGCTTTGCTAAGATGCTGTGCTTATGTAGATGCATGTCAGTGTGTATTGTGTGATATAAAAGTATTTACCAGCTTTTGCTCCTGGAGAATCTGAAGACTGACAGAATGATGCCGTAACTATAGGGTCTAAACAGTTCTGTTTATTTTCTCTCTTTTTAATATATTTTGTTAGGTTTCATATTATACAGACATGCAAAACAAATGCAGGAAAATGGCCGGAAGCCCAAAGCACCAGTGAAGAGAAATGATAGTTCTATTTATTCTGTAAAAACAGATGAGGAAAGCAATACCTTAAAGATTACGTTTTGTTAATGTCATTTTATTTTTCTCACAGTTCTTCTGTTTCCATTCGGATTCCACAGGGGAATATCTTCACTGATTTTACTTGGAATATCTTTCTGTACACAGCTTCTTGCACTGTGTTTACACGCAGACAAATCCCACTCCTCCTCCCAGGTACCATTTCTACATCCTTAACAACATAGTTCATAAAATTAATTTCTGCTATTATAGGTGTATTTTCTCCAGCCATTTCCTGCAGCGAGCATAGAGCAATAATGCTTTCCCAATGGAAATGTTTATGGCAAGCTCCATCATTGTTACTGAAACAATCATTCGCCTTTGATTTGTATGAGGAACTGACACATTTCCTCCAAACTTTATTTTCATTTCCTTTAGATATCACCAAAGTCAAATCAAATCAAATCACCCCCAATTTATTATGGCATTTAACATCAACACTCGCTCCTCACTTGTTTGAAACTGCTCCTTAACAGACAGTTACGTCTCTTTTCCCCTCCTCCATTGAATAAAGCAGTAACCATAAAAAGAACAAGGATTCTGGTATAGGAGTGTGATTTGAGCAGCTCCTTAGGCTGCTGCCTGAAAATTGCCTCCGTGGACATTAAAAGAACCGGGGTCTTCCTGGTACCATCGTGTTCCACGGGTCACACCTGCATTTTCTGGAATATGCCACCTCTGGCGAGCGGGTAGGCTCAGTTTGCATGGGGAAAGCTGGCTTATTCAGTCTTAGCCATGCTGTTCGCAAAAACTAATATTTTTTCCTGCATTTTGATATCTCTGAAGTGTTTATCAGACAAACATACAAATTAAATTTTATCAGTCTTTCAAATGTCAAGACCTTTTGTGTTCTCTCTGCACATGTATATGGAATAAAATTGCTGCAGTGAGCAATACCAGCCAGAATATAGCTTTGATTAATACTTTGAATCTATTCCTAGATTAAATATATATGAAAACATTTAATAATAACCTTTTTCCTGGTTGGGATGATGTGATTAGCATTTGATTCCCTCCTGTTTGGTAGCTACTGGCTTGATTTCTGAAGGTTAAGTTTTGAATGCAGCACTTCTCAAGCCACACAGATGTAGATGCTATTTTGGCTGAGCAGCTGTATTTGCAGCTTGACTTGAATGGTTATAGAAGCAACATATGTCATTATTCACACGGTCAGGTGGTGATGTGGTAAACAGGACTATATGTTACCCTGCAGTAATCCTTTTTTTGTCAATACACTTAGCTTAGAGACACAAAAGAGTTCCTGCAAAAATAACATGCAGCCTTTTACTGCACGTAATCTGACTTGCATGGTTTGTATCAGCACAACAGCTCATCTTGACTTTCTTTCTAGATTAAATGCTTAATACTATTACAACTTTATACTAAGGAAGACAAGGGAGGAAAGTTCATGCTCTGCATGTACATTATAGACAGTGTGCAGCTGGTTCAGAAAATCGCAATGCACAGATTTAAACAAAAGGATTTTTTTTTGACAACATCCTTCTAGTAAGATCAAAACCATTTCTTGTATTATAACTTAATCAGGGAACGTGGATATACGGTGGATTACATAGGCAAGTAAGTGCATGGCCAAGGTGGAAAGACTTTCCTCCTCTGAATCATGAATCAGAGCCACTTCTGGAGCTGCAATATTAGATGTGACAGGCCCTTAGCAGTGTGACAGGGCAGCGAGACCGTCACTTGCAATATACTATTGCACGCCAGGCAGTTTCCTTTATTAGATGTACTGTCTAAGCAATGTTCTTTTGTCCTTTAATAAACTCTGCTGATTAATGTCACGCAGGTAGTTATGTTTATGCATCTCTGTGCCTCCTGCTGCCGCCCAGGTGACTCTGAGATGCCTGGTGCTGGCAGCACACAACCTTGACAACTCCTATTGCTCACCTTTTGAAATGTTAAAATGTCCAAATCCAGCCAGCACAATGAGCTCATGGATTTGGAATGAAGACTGGAACACTTGCAAGAAAGGAATCTGAACAATATTATTTCTTCAATGATAAGATTCCTCCAATCCCTCGAATTTCAAAAATTACCATGGATTTAAAAGACTTCGTGCTCCAGGTTATAAACTGACAGTGAGGCAGTCACAGCGAGGAGTTCTGTCTTACGGGGACACTGAACCACTATTACTTCAAGCTTTCTAATTCGCTGCAACCCGAGTCTTGACAGATGCCTGCAAAGAGAAGCCAGAAATGTCACTCATTCCAGCCCTATCATGCTTTAGTTATTTACTTAAATGCTTCTTGCACCATCCTCCCAAAGAGATGGAAGAATAGGAAAAGTGGAAAAGAAATCTGTCTTCAAAGCATGCTAAACTCCTCCTGAGAAGCTGTTTCCTGAAGCACAGGGGTGATTCCTGCGGGAGAAAAACCATCTGGTTGCTCTGTTGATGGGGAAGATGCAGAAAGTTTTGAGCCTGACTGCTGCCCTGGCTCTTCTGCAGCCCAACCAAATGTCAAAATACTAATGCAAGATCATTCTGTACCCACTTTGCATTGGATACAGGTGCTGGAAAGACTTCTTAGGCTACTTCTTCTGCATTGCATGCCCTCTGCAGCCTGATCCTTTGATACCTTGCTCTCAAAAGAGTCTGCTTGTGCAGCCTGGCCCAATGCTAATAAATCAGTCTGCTGTTTAAAATCTAGCTTTCACTGCAGAAACAGTTATGTTTCCACATTTCCTACAGGTCAGTGAATCCAGGACACAGAGTGGATATTCTGTGTATGAAGCTTTGTGGTTTAATTGTCATTGATTTACTGTAGGACTCTGCAAATTGAAAAGCCTTTTGTAGTAGGATTTCTCTGCCAAAACTGGCTTAAACCAACATGTTTCTCCTTGAAGTGGGGATGGCTCAGGCTGTGGTGTTGGAGTTTAAACCAGTTTAAACCTCAGTGACCACTGGGAAACACTATCCCGTTAGAAGTTGCTGGTTTGTCCTTCTGCCCATTTACTCTTGGGCATTTCTACTGGCCCCCTTGGCATTAATGGACAAAATCCATGATGATGTTTCTAGCAGTGAATGTTTACTGTAGCTAAATTAAACTTTCCACTAAGTCTTCTTATCAGTTCATTCATTTTAGGTCCCAGTATGTTTAGTAACAGAACAGGGTTCTTAGAAAAATTTCTTCAGATACAGATTTTTAAAGTTGTTTTCAGGCCCTTTCTTCCCTGAAGTCCCTGTCCCCAACCAGATTAAATGGGTCTGCAGACCCTAAGCAAGAGCTCAGGTGGAGGGAAGCTGCAGTCATTACACTGCAATGGAAGCAGCTGTGCTGATTTACACCAGCTGGGAACCTAGTGAGGTGAGCCGAGACGGTTCCTTTAATTTAGGCAGTATCTGGGAGAGAGAAAAAACACTTTTCTCTGGAGACAGCCTCAAAACTCACCCTAGGATCATTTCTTACTGTAAGTGTAGGAAATTATTCTATCCTGCATCTCAACTGCAGTCTCTAAAGCACAGCAAGATCTTCAAGCAAGGTCTCAAGTGTGTTGAGTCAACACATCAGAACTCATGGGTATGTTCAAGAAAGTATAACTTAATGATGCAAAGCTGCCAAGTTCTGCATTTATGAAAAAAGAGAATGCTAATTTAATGAATGCATGTTTCTTGTATAGTTAGTTTCCTCCCTGGCTTCTTATTGGTGTTAGTTACACTCTAACTGCCTTCTTAAGCCCTTGCTTGTTTTTATAAGTCCATCAGGATACTTTTGTTCATAAATGTTTTGCATTTAGCTATTTCATATGTATACAGAAAACAAATTTAGACTTCCCCTGAGGAAAATAAAAGCATTATTTTATGTAAAATGTTCTTTTTCCACATGAATTACTACCCCGATGCAACAATTCAGCTGGCTCATGTTTCCTCTATTTTCACAAGTGATTCCAGTCCATAGGTGTTAGTGCTTTCTAAGCCTTAATCAAGCTCAGTTAAAAAAATACTTCTCCCTAACAAAACATGTGGGGTTGCCAGGTGAAATCTCTTAGTGAAATGTTCTGCAGGGTAATGCCTTTGGTGTGACTCATGGGCTGCAGGTGGGATGTGAGGTTATATATGTTGTAGCTGGATGAAGGAGCTGTAAGATGAGAGGAATGCCCGAGGGATAATTCTTTTCAAAAAGTGATTTTTTTTTTCTCTCTCTGTGAATGCTCGGTACTACTCTTGGACTCAGAGTTTCTGTATCTGCCTACTGGATCTTCTGCAAGAAGGAGTAGCTGTTTTGGATATATATATTTTTTTTCCTAGCTATCCACCAAATACACAAAGGCCCGTTAAAGGTAAGGTAGATGCTCGCCTGTAGATGCTTGCTAGAAAATAGAAGCTTTACATTTTGCCAGGTATGTAGGTGGTCAACAGAATTGGGAGGCTAAAGCTAGTCCAAACCTTTCCAGTAGTGCCAGTGCCTCCACTGACCACATTTTTTTCAGGATGAAATTGCTGCTTTTGCCATGGAGAGCCCTGCATGGGTTGTGATCGCATTATTAGAAATGTCTCCTTGGGCTGCATTGCAATCCTCACAGTAAGTGGAGGCTTTTGCATTGCTTTGCTATTGGTTTTGCCCGAGGCAGAAAAAAAATCTCTGCTCTCCATCAAGAGGCCTCTACTGTTAGGCAGCTTTTCATCTCGATTTGCCATAGCTCAACCTGGGTGACATTCCTGTTTGCACTGTGTCCTATGGAGACAGGTCTTTGAGAGAAAACTAATGTAAGTGGTAAAGGTGACAACTGTGCTCTGGAGGTGAAGTCAATTATTGACTTTGAGCAAGAACACAAACTTTGGGGTGAGCTGTTCTTCAGTAAATAACTCATGTTTATATATAACTTATTTTTGGGCTCTTTGATCTTTAAGCTTTTTTTCAGTTCCTTTAAAATATTTCTAGATCAACCTCCCTACACCCATATTGTATATTGTGCTTGCTACAAACTACCCATATAGTCATTTATTTTGGCACAGCTGATTTGTGACTGCCATTTTGTGCCTTAGCCATGAGGTCTCTGAGATATCTTGGAAAAAGCACATCCCCTATTTCTTCTGTACATTTATCACGGGAGGCCTTATGTGTGGTCGTTGAATTTGACAAAAGAATTACAGTGGTTTCAGTGGCTCTGTATTATTCCAGTGATATTCTTTGACAGTGTGTTGAAGAGAATAGGTAGGTTTAACAGTTATAGGGTCTTCTGGCCCATTAGAATTGTAAGACAGACCATAGAATACTCTTAGCCTAACCCATCCAGCCTATTATACAGCAAAAGAATAACCTCTTCAAACCTCCATTACATTTATGAATGTAGTATAACATATTTTGTTAGATTTCTTTTGAGCTTCCATAAAGGAGCTTCTCTGGATTGTTACCTACTCCTAGTTCTGCTTCTCTGCATTTTGTCGCTTGGTGGTCTGAGATTTCACCTCCCTCCCCATGCCCTTTCCTCATGTATCTTTCTAAAGAATGGCTTGAGGCCTTGCAGAAATGCATTTAAAATATGATTCTGCCCTAATATAAAGTTATGGAGAGAGGGTTGGAAAAGCATCAAGACATATGGATATGGAGAAGAACATTCTCAGGCATATTTAAATTGTTAATCTTTGTTGCCTTTTCTGAAGGGCTAGGCAAGGTTGTTGGTTTGAGAAAGAATTATCATGATTCTGACTCTGACTTTCTGTCAGTCCTTTTAAAGTTCAAGGTCTTCTATGAATAAAATCAGAGTTTTAAATGTAAATTTAATATTTTTTTAGAGTAATCTAGGATGCTTTGACCTTAAGCCTCGAGTAGCCTTTGAGACAATTACCAGGTGACTGCAATAAGGGAGCAGCTGTAATGTCAAATGATTCTTGCACTCAAGATCAAGGGGAATTTAGTAAAAGGTTGGTGAGCAAAAAAGCAACTCATCAGTGGGCTGTTAAAACTCATTGTGGTATGTACAAAACTTCTGTGCAGTAAAAATACCTATCTGGTACCACAGAGTATCAAGCATCAGTGTGATGGATAATTCATTTTCACTAGGGCTTCGTCTGAACTTTCTGTGAAAGAGCATCAGGGTTGGATCAAGGCAAGCTGATGTGCTTTCTGGGTCTGTTAGATTTCTGGTAATGTTTGGATCCTATCTGAATGTAATCTGCTGCAAGGAAGTCAATGCTTCCTTCCCTGCAATATTATATCCTATCAGAAAATAGCAGGGGTTGTGTTTTCATGTAACTTTGACTTGTACTGTGGTTGTGTTTAATGTCTCATTAGAAAGAAACAAATTCAGTTTGGTTTGAGCTTTTTCCCCCTCAAGCGTGAGGGAAAGGATGTATCAGTGGGGCTCAGTGAAAATTTTGACAGAGTGGAAACAAAAGTTAATGTGGGAAGTGTCAGTTCTGCTAGAATTTACAGAGCAAATGTGGCAGTCTTAAGTCATAATCTGTTCTGTGTGTCTGTTTTCTTGCCAGTTTAGGTTCTTTCATCTGCCTACTTGTTTGTACGTATTTTGCTGGGGCATCAGGCACATGTCAAAAATGAAGTATGTACATGTATATTTATTTATTTTTAAAGCTTTACCCTGAAAAAAATGCAAAACTTTGTTTTATATTGCGTGGGTTTATAAAGTGCTTCTATCACTTTGAGAGTTTGGAGATAGACTTCTAGCTTTGGCCACATTGGGCAATTCTAAAATTTTCTTTCTTTGGCTCTTTTAAATGACTGTGTTGTGTTTACTGAGAGATGATTTTTACCCTCATTTTGCAGAAGGTCCCATGGAGCAGTATGGAATAACTCTTCCTTTACGCCCTGCATAAGGAAGTCAACCTAATTAATGACTTTCCTCCAACTGGAGATGTGCAGAATAGTAACTTGGGTACTGGCAAACCAGGGATTTATTGTCAATTCAGAAGACTGTGAGTGCCAACTCTGCAGTTCTCTACATCTCAACTTACGAGTGGGATCAATACTGCACTTGCAGCTTCCTCTTGTATATTTTATTTATGGCACCCATATTTTGAAACTTCTTTCCTGTTGTTTTTAAAGAGTTACTGCCACTACCTCCCTTGATTTAGGCTAGCTAGATTTTATTTTGTTTTCTTTTGAAAGTGGGACAACAAGTGCTAGTGATGATGCTGTGTGCCTGAGTAAATGTGCTCTTTTCCTTGTGTGTAGTTAGAGATAATGTCATGCGTAAATCTGTCTGTTTGCATTTCAGTTAAATTAAAGCCTCTTTCTACCTGCTCTGGCAATGCCATTATCATGAACACCTATATCATGACCCCCAGAATGGAATAAGGTGGTTTTGTGAGCGTCAGAGTTATGCCTTTGCATATGTCTGGGAGAGCACCGGTGGGCTTTGTGTGTGTGGCTGCAATCAATGCTGTAGAAGTGAATTAAATCAAGGTCACAGATCTGAATATCCCTTTCCTTAGGTGTTCAGGCTGGCATCTCCACGTAAATGATCCAGCTCAGCCCTTTCTGTGATGTACTG
>NW_010583283.1:0-13619 GCF_000705375.1 Tinamus guttatus
CAGCAGCAGGAAATAGCTACTACTGATTTCTCTTTTGGAAATTTCTCCCCAGGAACCCGTGAATCACTGCGTGCTATTAGCCAGGGAAGGGCTGCAGAGTCAAAGCCAAGTAAATGGCAAATACTCCCCTGCCTGCGAATCCTTATTTGGTGAGCAGTGCTGTTTTTAGCACAGCTCTGCTGTTTATCGCAGATGTGAATTCCTTGGAAAGTCTTTGAGCCTTTGCACCTTTGGCTTGGGACCAGCCTGGGAACCGATGACAGTCTCCAAGAGCCCTGCGTTGTGTCTTCTCGCCATGGCAGATTCCTGCCCCGGTGCTTTTCCCACTACCAAGCCTATGCAGGTTCCCAAGCCCTCCATGGAAATGGAGAGGAATTAGGAGGTTTTCTGCCTCCAAATGAGGCCCAGGGAGCTAGAGACATGTCAGGGCCTGTGCTATATAGTATAATTAATCCACACAAAGGAGGATGGTCTTAAAGGCAGAACAAGCTGTTCCCTGGGCTCACCCCATGCCCAGCACCAGCACGATCAAGCCTGGGGCTGCATTTGGGGCTGCCCAGCGTTATCGGGATGCCGGCAGGTTGGTTGCTCCATGTTTCTCCCATCTCCTCCCAGGTTCAGCCGCCAGTGCGTGATAGACAAAGACAAGAGGAACCAGTGCCGATACTGCAGGCTGAAGAAATGCTTCAGAGCTGGCATGAAGAAAGAAGGTAGGTGTCACCGCACATTGGGTTCCTGTGTCCTTTCAGACTTTTCTGTCCCTACCTGTACTGCAGTGGATTGATGGTGGGGAGCAGTGACAGCCCTGATACTGGGACACAATGACCATGGGTTGCCTGGGGAGATGTTTCCTTCTCACAAGAAGACCCTGTTTCCCACCTCGGACTAAATTAACTTGGACAGGCTGGTCTCTGGAGGATATTTTTATACTGGAAAAGGGACAGGTTTCTTCAGGGAGCACTTTAGAGCACCCAAAGCCAGATTCAAGCTCTGAATTGCCTGAGGAAGGCATTTCTCCATGAGATGAATCTGCAGATGGTCTTCATCAGGCCAAAGCTCCTCCTAGCACCCACATTCTTTTAGTATCCTTTATCAACTAGACATGTAGGGCCTTGGTTTCTCCGTCATTGCCTTGCTGGAGGGGTCACACAGGGCTCTTTTGGTGCCCCTGAAGAAGCCAGGCAGCCCTGGGCACATGCACAGCTCCCGGGCAGAGCGATGGAGTCGCTGCCCAGCCTTGACAACTCGCTCCCGGGTGTAGGTTTGCACTTCACAGCAGGCATTTCCTTGCCATACTCCTGATAGGGCGACTGCTAATCCCAGCTGTGACAATCTCAGCTAGGACCGGCCTCATAAACTCTAGCAGTTGAGTATTGCAAAGCTGTGCTTGGTGGTTGCCTTGACCGATGCTTGATGCTCCTGCAGACCCAGGCACGGGCAAAACGCGATGCCCCGTGGGTCAAGACCCGGTGCTCCATGTTGGGGTCTGTGTCCATCACAGTTGTGTCCTACTGAGTCCGGAGCTGGGTCGGGGTCAAGCCCTAGAGCTTGACTTGTTGTCATGGCAGCATGGCCATAACGTGACTATTAGTGATGGGACCAGTGGGTCAGCCAAGTATTAACTGGTGCTTTTTGCTGCATTTCACACTATTTGTGTTGCAAGGGACAAGCAGGCAGTGATGGTGATCATTGGAAGAATGTCCTTCAGGACACTATACTTGCATAGTGGGAGAGCATTGATGGTACTGTTGTACTTACTGCAAGTTTTTGGGACAGAGACAGAATACGAAAGCTAGGGGAAAAAAGAGAAATAATTCTTAACAAAATAAGACTAACCCAAAGCTAAATGTCAGGATCTAGCCTATTCATCATGAGGATGAAGTCAGTCATTGATGTAGCAAGCTCCATAGCTCAGAAATGGTGAAATCTGGTGATGGGTTCCATTCTTGGAGTTGAAACATGTTTTTCTAATTGGTTTTATGGTAAAAGTTATAAAACCTTGGCTCATTCGCTCATTATCGATTGCAGCTCTGTAGAAGATGACTCACTTCAAGTTCCACATAGTCACATTCTTTGAAACTGTTTTTATGAGTGCAGTCAGGTTGCGTGCAAGCAAACTGCTCGTGTGTTTGGTGAGACAGATTTGCAAGCACCTTGAGCAAGGGCTTTGTGGAGCAGCACCGCATGCACAGCCTGGGTGCAGAGCTACGAGAGAAACCCTCTTGCACAACCGTGTGCACGAGAAAGAACACAATTATTTGCTTTAGGGTGGTTCTAGATTAATATTAAACAGTACTGTGAAGCATTAGGGAAGAATAGAAATGGTGCCTTGGGATAGAACACTGTTAGGACCGTACCAAGTTTGCAGGTTATTCACACTGGGGACGGGAGCAGCGATGCTCGTGCTGGGGTGGCCCCGGCACGGAGCTCCCGGACACGCTCTGCTTTTGGCACACCGTTTTCCAGCCAGCCAGTATAAAAGAGATCAGACTTTCCAGGGTGTGGTAATAAGGCTGTTTGCCCACAGGAGAGGGGAAGAAACTGGAAATGATGGTTATTGCGGCTGGTGTCTGCTGATACACCTGGACCAGGGCAGGCTCCATCGTCACCCTCTGCCCAAGGGGCTGGGTGCAATCCTGGAAAACCCAGTGGTTCCCAAATGTTCTCCTCCAGGAAAAACTAGCTGACAAGCTGGAATTTTTGAACCAGAAGGATTTTTTTTTTCCCCCAATCTTCCTGTGTTGTAAGATGTGATGTGGCACAATTGGATCTTTCTCTCTCTGTCTTTTTTTTTTTTTTTTGCCTATTGGAAACAACTGTAATTTCTAGAGGCAATGTGTTTATCTAGCTTTATAGAATGGACATTTCTGTCCTAAAATAATAGCTGTTTGTGCAAACACCTGGGCTAGGTCTGCTAGATCTAGGCAGCAGGACCATGGTCTCCACAGTTCATGGAGGTCTCATCAGCTTCCTTTAAGTTTCCTTCTTAGTTCAGTTGGGACTTCTTTAATTATGCTTTCCAAGAGGTCCAAGGTCTGAGCAGCTCCAGAGAAGATATTTGGTACAGGGAGGTCTGAAGTGGTCAGGAAGGTTCAGATTTTGCAACACTCAAATCGAACAGCAGGATGCTGCTTTTAGCATATTACTGAGATCATGTTTAACCTTGAATAAATTAGCAGAGTGTGATTATTCTGATGAACAGGGTCACCAAATCCCAGCGAGCATTTAATAACCTTGGAGCCTTTTGAAATGCCCAGCATTACACTGTCAGTTTGCCAGAGAGAAAAGAGGGTTAATATTTAACCTCTCGCCCCCTTTAAAGTGACTTATGAATGTGCATGAGCACCTTTAGATGTATGCAGAAGCGAGAAGAATTATTGTGCCCCTTCCTGTCACATCTCAGTGGGAGGATTTCAGCCTGGCCTGATTTATTTTTGTTAAATTGGACAGGTTTATAGGACTGTTTTGTCAGGTTTCACGGGACCTCTATCTTGCATCCTACCACAGTTTTCACATCTTTTCTGCTACCTTTGGAAGGTCTGAGATCCCAGGTCATTGCAGAGGCAGATGGAAAAGTTAAAAGATCTTTGCTACTTTGGTAAAAATCCCAAATCGATGACAGCGCATGAAAAGATTAATTGTGGATATACCACTGGGCTTTGCAGCCCTATGCAATGTATCACCCCTACAGTATCAGAAACAGCCCGGGGAAAAGATATTTTGTGCATGTATAAATTAATGAGTACGGAGTCGTTAAGGCATGATTAAAGGGGGGTTTCAACCTGTGCAGGGATGGTGGAAAGTTACCGGTTTGCTGCAGTGTGCCTCAAATCAATGTCTGCTCCCTGACGCATTGGCTGTGCTGGCGGCTCCTCGTCACATGCCCTGCGCTGTGTGGCAAGGTGGCAAGGACACGGTGTTTGGGAAACACGGGCTTGTTGCAATTCCACAAACAACACAGCTGTTTGCTCAGGAGCCCACACGGGCACTTTGCGCTTGCTGCGGATGCGGAAATGCATTGGATGGGCAATCCATGCAGTTTTGCTTTTGCTTCCCATGGCGGAGAATGACTCTCTCGCTGCTCCTTGGGGATGCAGTTGGATCCCAGGGCATCAACGTGTCTTTCCTCTGGGAAAAGCATTTGCTCCAGCCAGGAGCTTTGCTGTGAGCTGCTCCAGTGACATCCCCTTCTGCCACAGCCCTTTCCAAGCTCTACAACGCTCGGGGCTCTCCCTTGCAACTGGATGGGAAAACACCTCAAGCAGGGGCTTGGTGGCAACCTCGGGCGAGTGCCAGGCTGGTGTGGGACCCACTGCGCCCTCCGGCACCAACCGCCAAGTCTTTAGTCTTTTATGAGCCCAATAAATGCGGCCATATAATTACCACAGGGCAACAGATTAATGTTGTGGCAGGTAAAACATTAACTCCCTCTTGTATCTTATTCCATAGCATCTTGGGTACTTTCAGTGATAACGCCAACATCACCTTGAGAAAGTCCTCCTGTGCCAGCCGCTTGCACCCCAAGAGTGACCTTAGTGCATCGAAAAATGTGCCCAAAATGATCCCAAGAGGAAGGGGGAATGAGGCCTCCTGAAGGCATTGGGGTGTAGGGGTAGATCTGATGGGTTTTGTAGCTCCTGTGTGAAATAAGATGCATTCACGAGCCAAGACCTTCCTCTTGTGATAAAAGCCATGATTTACACAGAGATTTTATTGAGGAAAAGTTTCTCAGGGGTTCTGGGTTTTGCTCAGTGTCGGGTGTAACAGTGTCCTGGTCCTGGAGTGATGTTGAATGTAAAAGCAGGGGAAATAAGCGGTTTGGAGAGTCTGTTTTCCTGTGGTTTATGTCCATGCAGGATCTGTAGCGTGTAAAGGCTTCTGTGCTGCATATGGGAGGGCTGCATCTTTTAAAACAGACCCAGCTCCTCACAGCCTTCACCCAGATGGGGAAGGGAAAAGGGGTCACTTTGATGGGACCTTCCCCTAGACGGAGCAACCGCCGGCCCCGAGCACCCACCCTGCTCAGAACCACCCCAAATCCCTGAAAACCAGCACGGGGCTCCTGTTCCACGACCCAGTATTGATTTGGTCAGTAGCCGCCTGTGTTCTGCCCTTTCACTCCCTTGGCCTCCCATCAGAGGCGGGTTAGGAAAACAGATAAGAGGTTTGATCTGAGCTCACCAAAAACCCTCCTGCACCTGGGAGAAGAGGCGCTGCTCCTGCAGAGCCCCACGCACGGGATCGTCCCCACGGTCCTGGCGGGATCGGCCCCATCATTCCTGCAGGATCGGCCCCATCGTCCCGGCAGGATCAGCCCCATCATGTTTCCAATGGGCTCAACAGCGAGCAGGGCCCAGGCAGACACCTTTATGGAGATGCCCATGAATCTGGTCAGAGAAAGGGGCTCTGTCCCAAGAGACACACCTGCTCTGGAGCCAGCCCTGCGCTGTTAGGGGAAAAATAGGGATGGGTGAATGATTCCCATTTTGCTGAATGTGCAAAAATGCCAGTTTCTGGCATGCTGGTGGCTTCTCCAGGGCAAGAGCCATTGGACAGCGTGGCACCAGGCTCCACAGCAGTGCCCAATGCTGCCCACCCTGCTTTGGTGACAAAACGCCCGCTTTGGTGACCAAAACACACCCTGCGGTACCCAGGGAGTTAAAGCCCAGAGCAAGCAGCACTTTGACAGCGATGTGTGAGTCATCCATCCCTCTAAACAAAACCAAAAGGAGCCTGGAATTACTGTACCAAGGAGCAGGGATGTACTGTGTTATCGGCACATGCTAAATCTTCCTGCTCCCTCAGCATTAAGGAACTGACAGTTGAATTTCGGAGCTGTCTGTAGCCAAGACGTATGAGCTGTCAGGAAAGTGTTGAGTCTATGCTCAGTTCCTTCAGCTTCATCCAGGGTTGTTCTCCACTGAGCTGAGGTCTCGGGAAGATCATAAGGTTTTCTGGGGGAAGACTAGTGCTGAAAACAAGGTTGTCCTCAGACTAAATCCTGCTTTTTAGTTTGCTGCTGGTTTGCTTGATTGCAGCAGTAGAGCTTATTCCATCCTCAGAGTCTGCTTTGCAAAAATAAAAGTACAATAAATCTGTTATATCCAACATGCAGAGGGCACTGAGTATGAGGCTAGATATGGTTTGTGCTTCAGGAAAAAGAATGGTGAAAACAGTGGAACGGACCTTCCCAAATCCCCTTTTTTTCCCGGCTCAGTATGACACGACCGTGCCTTTCCGTTTGCAAAACCCTGTGGCTAATCTCCCCTGTGCACAGGTGGCTCATTTCCTAATTTCATGCCGTCAAATGGAGATCTTGTCCTAGTCATCTTGGAACCAGGTGAAAGCTCAGTGCGGTTGTGAACGGATGACACCCAGTTTTCCTCACGGGGAAGCTTTTGCTGTCGTCTTAGCAGGTCGTTGCTTGTCACCTTCTGTGCTGTGCATGATTTGCCTTGCTGAAGTGAGTTCACAGCGTGTTCAAGGCACAATATACCCCTGTTCCTCATGAGGATGCTTTGAAACAGATTTGTGGGGATGATTCCCTTGGCTTCCTACGCCAGGGGCCTGTTTGCTCTCATTCCGGTGTCCAGCAAGGGTGGAAGGTGCTGCAGGCACCGCAGCCCCATGCGCTGCTGCTGTTTGCAACCAGCAGCCCCCCGTGATGGGGGACACGCGCAGCTAAGGCGCCGCGGCTCTGTCCTTGCAGCGGTGCAGAACGAGCGCGACCGCATCAGCATCCGGCGGAGCAGCTACGAGGACAACGGCTCCCTGTCCATCCACGTGCTCACCCAGGCCGAGGCCATGGCACAGCAGGTAGGAAACCGGGAACCACCTTCCACGGGCACCTCTGGGTCCCGTTATTCCCTCTTGGAGGGTTAAGACCTCGTTAAACCAGCCAGGGCTGGGTGTCTTCTGCCCTTGGATGGCTCTGCCGCAAAACCCGGTGCTGGGAAGGGGGTTCATTAAAGATATCCAAAAGCAAACAGTAAAAATCCTTGGCCCACCATAAACAGATGCAGCCTTTGGCATGTGGGACCCAAAGCTGAAGTTTTTGGGGCCTCAGGAATGCTAAAGCCCCCAGGTCCCTCCTGCACCAAGCCCTGTTGCTTCACCCCTGAGCAGTCACTGCATTTCAGGCACATTTCCCCCCCCCTCTGCTATACAGTATAATCTGCCCTGGACATATCTTTGTAACTCTATTACCAGGGTAACCACTTTAGTGGGGGAAAAAAAAAATCTAATAAAATTGCTGGATTTAAACTAACGCCAATTCCTTTCTTATTCATGAATATTACCCTGCAAGTCGCTTACATTCCTATGCAAATACATCCTTTCCACTGAGACATATGGTCCAGATTTGCATATATATTTATATATACACAACAATCTTTCCACTTCTTTTTCAAAAATTTGCTACATGTTAACTCCCCCCTCCTCCCCGGCTGTTTAGAGGTCGAAATGTGTGTTTTTGCACCCCAGACGCCTATGGTGGGGGAAGGATGCATATTCATGCATACCGGGAATAAACCTTGTGTGTAAATAGCTATTGCCAAGCGCTGAGAGGCAGCGCTGCTGCCTGCTGCTAAGAAAGGGACTTGGAATGAGCCGGGAAGCGGGATGGATGGAGGGGAGTGCATTGGGAGGGAGCACCACCTCGTGGAGGCTCCGAGGCCGACTGTCCCCCGGCCAGCAGACGAGTGTCACCACCACCCCGGGTGTTGTGTTGGACACTGGGTGACGTTAATACGTCCGCAGAGTCCTCATGTTGTTAACAAATTGCTCCCGAGGGGTAGCGGGTGCTGGATGGGACCCTTGGGGTGACACGAGCCCCCCGGACCAAAGGGCCTCTGTGTTGCAGTACTCGTCGCCCAGCCCCGCGCACAGCGCGGATATCGCCATGAAGAAGGTCGCCACCATCAACGACGTGTGCGAGTCCATGAAGCAGCAGCTGCTGGTGCTGGTGGAGTGGGCAAAATACATCCCGGCCTTCTGCGAGCTCCCGCTCGACGACCAGGTAAAGCTGCTCCCCCGCAAATCCGGCGCATCCAAGGAAAATTCCCACCCGTGCCTGAGCCGGTGCATTTTGATATTAATATATAGATCACCTTATGCAAGCAGCTTCTAGCAGGAGACGGTGAAGCAGAATCCCCTCAGTTGATGTCCAAAAAAACCAAGCCCATCACTTCAGGATGCACAAGGACCCAGTCAAAAAAAAAAAGACTGTTTTTCTCCCTATTGATGCCCAAGAGCTGAATATAAAAGCTACTTATTCCCCAATAACTAAACATCCTTGCTCTTTCAGCTGAACACAACTCATGGTTTCATTTGCCGTGAATGCAGCACTCCTGAAAAGTGATATCTAGATATACTAATAATTTCTAGCTCTTAGCAGTATTTTATCTGCAGATCTGACATAGCTAAACACAAGCTGACTTCGACTTAATGCGAGCAGCGATAGCTCCCTGCTGTGTCTGCTGGTTCTGAAGTGCAATATCTCTTATTCCTTCTGTTCCAGGTCGCCTTACTCAGAGCCCACGCAGGGGAACATCTGCTCCTCGGAGTGGCCAAGCGCTCGATACCATATACTGATTTTCTACTATTAGGTAAAGTAGTGAACAATTCACTGCTGCTTTTTGATTCGCACACACAGGTCAGGCTCTGCTGCCTACCCTAAATCCGCTCCGTATTCACCCTGCCAAGGAGCAGCTCCCTCGGATGGACACGGGCTGCAGATCTGGGCCAAAACTGAGAGCCTGGGAGGTCTCTGGAGGAAAGTAAAAAGGAACAGGCAAATCCACTGTGACTTGTTAAACTGTCCCTCTTCCTATTTGAAATTGTGGATGAAAAAAAAAATACATATATATATATATATGTGTATATATATACTCGAATAGGACCTCAAAGTGCACTGTCTTGCTTTTGTAACTGAAATTGCCAGCACACAGGCAATGGAGAATTTGGATATTGCTGCTTAAAAATGTAGTGCTCAGCTATTAAAAATGGTAGTGCACATGGTTATGGTCTTCTGTTGCCCTCGGCCACCAAAAACACCAGCACAATTTTCCTTGGAAAAAATGACAATACTGACCTTAACAGCAACGCGTTCAAGCGAAAGAGGGAGGGAGAACTTTATCTAAAAAAAAATCAAAAAACAACCCCCATGCTGAAAGCTAAATAAGAGTAAGCGACACTTGAGATGCCAGATACAGCAGAGAGTAAATCAGTACAGAGCGTGGATGGGGATTTGCACATGGTGAGCTAGCGCCAGCATGGGTAGGCTACGAATTAAGGACCTAAAACTCTAATTAGACACTTGCCTGTCAACCCTGAATTTCAGTAAGAAATTGCATGCTGGAAGTCTGCAGCACATGGGCAAGGTGACTCCGTGCCCAGGGATTCGAGCCCAAGCTTCTTCTTGGCTAATTCACTGGGTCTTGACGCTGAATCTCTCTCCCCTGCCAGGCAATGACTTCATCATCCCAATGCACTGCCCGGAGCTGGAGATCGCCCGTGTGGCCACCAGAATCCTGGACGAGTTGGTGAAGCCCTTGCGAGACATCCAGATAGATGACAACGAGTACGCTTGCCTTAAAGCCATCATCTTCTTCGATCCAGGTGAGCTTCCTTCCTACGCATGAAGGTAAACATGGGGTTTGCAAAAGAGTCAATGGATTATAAAAGCTGAGCTGAAACAGGACAGCAAGCAGAGGGATACACCTGTACCTGTGTGCAAACTTTGCAGATCTTAGAGTTTTGCTGCACAGTAACGTGGCTTCAGGAAAGCCCATCAGTCTGAGATGGAGGAGATGACTATTAAGGACGTGCATACATGCCTATATTGAATTATGCATAAAAGAAGTGAGTCGGCTGAGCAGTGGTATGGAGCATCCATCAGCATTCAGACAGGAGCATTAATAACCAGAGAGCTGGATTGCTCAGAGTACCCAGAAATACCAAGGCTGCTTGTTGATGGGTCTTGCTGGCCTCTGGTACCAGAAGGCCAGCAGAGGCTGAGCCCATAGAGCAGAAGGTGGAGAGGAGCCCGGGGAAGACATTTTCTTGCTCTTTCCCATCAAATTCCACATCAGATGTGAAACAGTGGTAGCCCAGTCTGAGGAACTTGGAGATGCAGAGACATCACAGTCCGTGGGTCACTGATGTTTCTTCCTTTCCCTCTACAGAGTCTTAGGGACAAAATTAAGCCTTTTGGTTACACATGCCGTCAATTAACTTCATTTCTTTCCCTCCCAGACTGCAAAGGCCTGAGCGAGCCCGGGAAGGTGAAGAACATGCGATTCCAGGTCCAGGTCAACCTGGAGGACTACATCAACGATCGCCAATACGACTCCCGAGGCCGCTTCAGCGACATCCTCCTCCTCCTGCCGCCGCTTCAGAGCATCACCTGGCAGATGATAGAGCAGGTCCAGTTCGTGAAGCTCTTCGGGGTGGCGCGGATTGACAGCTTGCTGCAGGAAATGCTGCTGGGAGGTAAGAACCCTGCTGAGAAGGACCAGCAAAGTCATTACATCTCAAAGCCTTTAGCGAGCTTCGTGACTGGGTTTGTGGTTCTTTTCTGGAGGAAATGGGAGCATGTATGGTAGAGAAAACAAACCCTTGGCCTGGGAGGAGGGAAGCAAAGTTTTATTGAAACAGGCACTTTGCACCAGCTGAGGACTTGGCTTTTAGGCAACATCCTTCAAGGCAACCCCACATTTTTGTTACCAACATGCAAAAATTGACCCTACTCATAGACGAGTCTCCCACGCTCCCTAAATAGAGGAGACTTGATAGAGTTCATTTGATTTCTTGGTAGCGATGCAAAAAGTGATGTCTCTTCCATCCTCCACTGCAGGAACCACTATCGATCTCCAGTACCAGTCAGGACCTCCCAACTTGAACCTGGACCCTCTGCCAGGACACGTCCTGCCAAGCAGCATTAGCTCTGTGATTCACACCGCTCCAGACCGTACGTCTCCGCTCCTGCCCCATTAGGGACAGCTCAATGAAGGGTCTGGGTGGGAGAATCAGTTATGAAAAAAGAATTCGGGGCTTATTTATTTATTTAAGCATTACACTTGACTCAGAGTTCACATTTCCCCCTTGCTAATTTCCATTACTGTGAAATCTAGAAATACGTTTACAAAAATAAGCCAAGCTCTTCACATAATGGCCTGTTGCCGAGATTTGGACTTTTGAGATGCTACCAAGCACCACAAGAGTGAAAAAAAACACCAGGATTGTGGACAGTCGTTCCCTATGAGCACAGAGAGCACTAGGAAATAACCACAGAGGAGCACACATGGTTATTAGTGGCAAGACTTTCCCTGTGCAAAACGTTTTGGTTGATGTCAAGCAGAACACAACATGACCTGACTACATGACCATCGTCAACCGCTGGAGAGAGGAGCTTTAAGGCGCTTCCCCAATGTAGGAGCAAACAGGCTGTGCTATTATGAAAAAAAAAGCAGAACAAGAGCTGCAATTTAGCAGCCTCTGCTGTGTAATCATAAGTTCTTCCACATTCACACAGTGTTCTTCTATTGGTTATGATTGCTTATGGCTCTTGGCAGTCTTTGGTATTTCTCATCCATGGAAATGCAGCTCCTTCCTTCCATCTCCTTCCTTCCATCTCCTTCCTTCCTTCTCCTTCCTTCCTTCCTTCTCCTTCCTTCCTTCCTTCTCCTTCCTTCCTTCCTTTCCCTCCCTCCCCACGTAGCGAGACCAGGAAATCTTTTTGCTTCTATAAATGAGATTTAGCAGTCAGCTTTCTTCTGACTAGGAGAGAAGGGATTGAAAAGCAGTTGGGGGAAAGCATTTCCCAAATGCAAAATGCCTGGAGGATCTGGCACATGTTTACACCACATCACAAGCCAGTAAGGGAGCAAAGGTCTGGATTTTTGGAAGGAACCTGCTCTCCACCTAACCCTAAGCGCCTGCTCTTGGTTTCTGGGAAAGTTTTTGATTTTCTTTGGACCTTGCTCTGCTGAAGAGCATTTAGGTGCATTTTAATCCTGTGTTTCCTCTCCCACAGCGTCTCCCGAGGCCTCCCTTCCGTCTCCATCCACGAGCACCGGCAGCGAGGACTACAAGCTGGGCCCGAGCGCAGGCCCTGCCGCCGTGGCGCAGCTCCTGCCGCAGACAGTGATCCCGAAGCAGGAAATCCTATAGGCCGAGGTGGAAGGAGGAGCTGGAAACCTTGCTCAGAATGAAACGGGCCCTTCCTTTTTTGCACAGCAACCCCCTGCTTGCAAGCGCATCGGTCGCTTGGGCTCGTTCGTGCTGCCCTCGCGTCACCAGTGATTGGGATTCCAACGCTCTTCGGTAGGATCGGGACTGCCAGCTCCTTGGAGCAGGGCTTTGGATTGCATTGTTAGCACCGGGTGGTCGTAACCTTTTTTTTAAAGCCTTCAGCCGCCACCGTTATAAAACCCGGTGCCTTACGCAGCTCCAGGTAATCGTTAATGAGCGCGGCAACACCTGGAATTGTCAGCGTGAGAAGGTCTGTTCCCATTAAAAGCTGAGTTACACTCCCATTACTCCTGCTGTAGTTTAAAGAGTATCTATCTCCATAACCCCCAGCAGGCCAAGCCTTCCCCATTCCACATAGTCTTGGCTTAATCTACTCAGAGCAGCTCATGTTTAATGCTGCTGAATTACACCTGTAGTAGCTGGAGTTCATCCAGGAGTCGTTACCTGTGGTCTCTGCTTTCTTTTGAGCACAGCAAACTGGTGTGAGACGACACCTAGGACCTCTACAGCAGAGCATGGTTGGTAAATGTGATTAAAAACCCATAATGAGAAGCAGTCTGTCTGAAAAAGCTGCTGACTTTTGCCACATGAACTCTCTCTTGGTACCTTATTTCAACCTGTGGTCTCTGCTTTCTTTTGAGCACAGCAAACTGGTGTGAGATGACACCTAGGACCTCTACAGCAGAGCACGGTTGGTAAATGTGATAAAAACCCATAATGAGAAGCAGCCTGTCTCAAAAAGCTGCTGACTTTTGCCAAATGAACTCTCTCTTGGTACCTTATTTCAGCTTTTGCTGAAGTTGTACATGGAAAAAAGCAACAGACCTGAAGAAAATGTTACAAAACCGGTGAGGTGACCCACTGCTAACCAAGCTGTGGCTACATACGATTCAAAATAGCTGTAGAGCCTCCACAATGTGTAAGAGCAGTTGCCGTGGGTGTCTGTCACACCGCAGGTCACCCCGGTGCATCCCCCTTCGCGGCAAGAACGAGCAGACGGTTCCAGCTCTGATCTGCGCTGCTTTCCCTGACGCTTGTAGAGCACTTTGAGGTCCTCTGATGGAGGACACCGTGGAAATGCAATCCTGGAGCCTGAGAGCAGAGCCTGAAGAGCATCCGAGCCTCCAAATGGGGACTATTCTGTGCTCGTGTTGTCTTTCAAGGGCCAGGGAGGCGCTTCAGCGTTACCATTCTGCAGCACAGAGGTTTGACAATCATTAAAGACCAGATATGCAAGGGTTGAATTCCACCCCGGAGCGCAGTGTTTTGTTTTTCTACTGCCTATGATGAATTTGAGCTGATATTACATGCCCAAAGCTTTGATTTAAGCAGGTATTGCTGGAAAACAGGTTCACTGCAAACATTCC
>NW_010583283.1:13649-23720 GCF_000705375.1 Tinamus guttatus
ACTTATGTAACATCGCTTCCAGTTCCTCCATCAAGCAGCTTCGTTTTCTAGAAATTAAATGTAAATTTATACTTACTAATGAAAATAAAAATCTACAGGGAAAATAAATTCTGTATGGTCCACATTTCTCAACTGGAGAGCTTGCCTTTTTTTCTTTAATTCAAAATCTAATTTCTCTATTGCATTCTTCAGTGCAAATACCTTTTTTCTGCACACCATAGAAAAAAAGAATTATATACAGCTGCAAAGCTCAGTTTTCACTTCAGACTATTTTTTAAGCAGTCTAAAAACTCCTATTGTGGACAATAAAACTGTCCACAAACAAAGTATTTCATCTTGCAAATGCACTTGAAAATCCAATTTACTCTCTAAAGTTCAGCTAGGCTGGTGAACACTTAGCTGTGGGAATTATTTATTGTCATACAAGAGGCCAACAGACCTTAATTTATATATATATACACATATATATATATACACACACACACACCCCTCTTCCTGTCTTCCTTAGGTGAAACCCCACTCAAAATTAAAGCAAATATTCAGGAGTGACTAGAATTCTGCTTTATTGGAATTATGAGCTTGTTAAGAAATATAAAAAATGTTCAAAAATATTCTAAAAATAAGCAGTGTGGCAAGATGCTGGCTGAATAATGTGACATAGCTCAGGTAATAAATGAAGTGTTGCCCATTTCTCTGCAAGAGATGCATTTTATTTCTAAATGGCACCTACAATTGTATCACCAGCTAACCCAAAATATGGATTAAAGGACCAGAGCTGGTCAGTGCATTGCAGCTTGGTGTCATTAACAGACTTAAGAAACATTCTGCAGTCTAATTTCTGCCTTTAAAAGCTATTATATCTTATCCACTTCCAGAGAACGTTTGGAAAACACATGAGCAGCAAAGCTTGTCCCTTTTCCCTTCCCCTGCCCCTTTGAATGCATTTGCTTATTAACACTGGGCTATTAGAAATTGCTGAAAGCACTCAGAGGTACGTGGCATTTGCCTACAGAATGGGCATGAAGATGACCCTAGATGAACTGCTGGTGGTTTAAAACTGCAGAAAGGGCCTGTGAAAGAGCCCAACATTACAAGGAGAAATTGAAGCAAGAAGGGATATAAACCAGCCCTTTCCCCCTGCAGAGCTTGCTGATCCATTTGAGGTTCAAACAAGCTCATCTCTTAGGGAAAAAAAGTCAATACAGCACAACTTAACTATTGAACACAATCGTAACGAGAGCATTGACCTGCTAAACAGACAAGGTGCAGGCATAAAGTTCATAACAATGGATTTATTTGGAGCTCTTTTCTACATAGGAATCATTTTTATCCCAATAAGTTGGCCAAGCAGTGGCTAAAGGAGGGATGATATCATACCCAGGAAAGGTTAAACACCAAACTTCGTTGGATTTGTTTGCAACAACAGCAGCTTCCAGCTGCTCCCTTCCTTACTGCCTTGTGGAACTTGTTTCCTCCTCGTGCTGTGGCATTGGGTCAGCTGCTCTTTTCACAACTCTGAAATTACAATAATCCACCTGGGCTGGATAAGGAGTTGTCTTTGTACCCGAAACTACCGAAGTAGGAGGCAAAAAGGTCAATATTTGAATGTAAAACAGAACTTTTTTCTATGAAAAACCTTGCCTGTGCAAAGCCAACTGTATCCAACTTTTCCCAAGGGACACATTCTGTGTTCTCCCCTTGGCCTTACACAACCAGGCCCTAATAAGATAAGCAATTATACCAGAAGATGCAAAAGGTGAAATGTTTGCGAGCAGCTAAACAGTTAGTGCAGCTTAAAACCCTCAGGAAGGAAAAGGGAGCTGCATCTTTAATGTGAATTAACTCAATATACATTTAAATAGCCATCAGAAGCCAAAGGATGCAAGACTGCTACCCTGAAGTTCTTAGAACCTGAATATAGGCAAATATGCACATATATGTGCCAAAAGCGACACATAGCAGAGGTTAATCAACTTTAAGACTTTGATTCACCACTTTATTTCTTACATTAAAAAAGTACAACATAACAAGGGTCTGAAAAGCCAAGTAAACTTGATTTCACACACGCACGCACTTGCTAAGTCACAAGGTTCAATTGCTTTAAGTGATATTTTCTGATTTTCATCAGGATATTTTATTAAACAATACACATTAAGAGCCTCGTGACAAAGTCAGATACATTTTCTCCCAATCTTTAAGATGTGCCACTGAATTATGCAAAGATCCTTGTGGAACCTCCAACTTTTCCCTCGTGTACATGAGACCGTTTTGTTCATTTGGCTGCAAATTCATTGGATGTGACCACCTAGAAATGCTCCAGCATCACACACCATCTCCCCCAAGCAAAGTGAGTGCATCAGCTAATATTGCAGTTTTGTTTGCAGGGTTATGTCTAATTAACAGATCTCCTCACCCAGCCCATGGTATAAAACTTGATGAAGCTGGAAACAGCACAAACTGTTACTGGCAACTGGAAATGAAGCAGCAGATCATCAGAAAACAAAAGTGCAGCTTCTGTAGTAAGTAAACTTACTAATACAAGAGTCTTCAGCACGTTGAACTGCTTGAGGTGGGACAGATCCTCAATAGCACTGGCAAAGCAAGAGCAAAGACTGGACAGGTTTAAGGCAAGTCCCAGAACAGGGAGTTCTTTACTTCCTAGGCACAGTTTCACGCTATGCATCAAAGCTCCTTTTTTTCTTAATCTTTACATCGTTGGTAATTTATAGAACACATTAGCAATATCACAAAAATATTCTAAACGTAATGTTTAATTAATCCACTTCCGGCTGAATTTCATTACTTGCAGATTTACAAATATATCTTAGCACTACTGTTATTGTCAGGCCCACATAAAGCAGTTCTGGATCTGTACTGCTCTCTTACGCTTTTGAAAGTAGTTTTGGAAGTAGTTTTGGTTGGAAAATGGTTAAAAGTAACTCCCTTGCTGTTGCTGATATGGTTTCTTCGACACTTAAGATCTGTTGTGCTTGAGAAGGAGGCAGCACTGGAAACCTTCCTCCCTTCTCTGATGTCTGTTCAAGGTATCAGCGAGTTAACAGCTTCCCTCCTATGAAAAGTCTGCAAAGGGCAAGGCAAGACCTTACAAAAACAACTGATTTTTCAGTGCATTACCTTCAATCTGCAGTACATTTGCTGTAATTCCATAAGGATATAGTCACTGGTCCCACTTATTCCTGCACGGAGGACTAAATACCATCCCGAAACACCCAAGTGAGAGTTCCTTTGGAATCAATGCACTAAGAATAGGAGACATGAAGGTGAGGGCAGAATTTGGCCCGTAGTTGTCAGTTAAAAGCCTTGTTCACTGAACATTTAGAACTTACCTCAGTGCCATATGAGATCAGTAATGCCAAACACAAAACATGCTTTTGTGAGCCTGGGAAGACGTTTGGCAGGAGTGTAACAGTGCCTCTGAGGGGCTATGCTGCCATGTGCACGAGTCCCTTGAATCACCTGCATATGAGGAATGTGTGTCTGGAGTGGGACACAAGTACAGCTCTGTTCATTAGGACAAGCTGAAATATAAATTAAAATTGAACAAACTGCTATTCCCTGAAAACTGGATTTAGAAGGCTGGGTCTCATTTGAGATCAACTTTCACAATAATGCTCTTTCTTATGATTGACAACTGCACTTAAGTACATAATTTTTTATAAAAACACTCAGTAAGTCCCCAAACATTACCAAATAAAAAGGGTTTAACAAAAAATGCATAATTAATCTCATAAAATAAATTACAGTAGCATGACATTTGGCTTCTTTAGTGTGACCACGTGCTTTTCCTTTGTCATCTTGTTGTTAAGACCATTACAGATCCAGTTTGTGTCTCTGAAAGTTAATGAGATGTCTGTGACAAACGTATAAAACTCTGCTTGCTACAAGCAAATGTCCAGTATCAGTTTCACCTGGTCACAGATTATATGTAGACAGCCTTTCTGGCCCCAAATAAATATTATATAGTATTCTTGCAAGTTCCAGCATAATTAAACTCAAACAGAAAACTCAGGTCCTCCTTTCTTTGCTCTCAATAGAAGTCGCCTGATTCGAAATCCTGCAAAAGGATTGATCCACAGGAGCGAGGGCTGCCCCCCAAAAACAGACTTCATTCCTTCCCAGCGTAGCCTCCTCTCCCATGTTGGCTTTTCACTCTTGAGTCTTTCAATCTCCTGCAAGTGAAGACATGCAGTGACACACTGAAATCCACAGTTTGGTGAAGCGTATGCAGCATTTATCAGAAGCGATGGCTATCTGGCATTCTTTAATTAAGTCATAGCTAGCGAGCTGATTAGTTTCTCCCTGTTATTTGCTTCTCAAGGAAGCAGTGGGAATGGCTGACTTTGCCCTGCAGGTACAGGGCAGAGGACTCAGGACACACGGTGACTATGAAACAGGTTGATTCCCCTCCACATACCCCAGCTAAGAGAAGAAACAGAAATGACCAGCAGGGCTGATGTAAAAGCTAGCAGATCAGCACACCGTATACCTGCACAAAAAGATGTTTATTCAGTTAATGAAAGCAGGCAATAAGGCTTCCAGGAAGATTCTTTTGCTGCAATTACTGAAGCTTGTTTTCCCAAGTGCATTTTTCTGATAACCATTTTCTGTACTGACTTCCCACTAATGAAGGCTGGATCTTAACCAATTGTTTTCCAACTCAGTAACACACAAAAGCTCTTCGATACAGGGCACTATTGAGCAGCATCAGATGAGAAAACTCTGAACAGCCGCATTATTCAAATTCCAGTCAATTATCCAGCACAAAGAACATCCTTTCAAGGCTTAACACTGCAGAGAGGCAGGCAAGAGAGCCGAATGCCCAAACTATGTTTATATTCTAATAAAGTACAGCAAAGGAGAAGAGCAGCATAACTAGTTTAAGCATACACCAGAGGGAAGCAGTGTAAACTGTGTAGCTGGTTCTAATAAAGCACAGCAAAGGAGAAGAGCAGCATGAAGGGCTAATACCAAAATAACTAGTTTAAGCATACACCTGAGGGAAGCAGTGTAAACTGTGTAGCTGAAAACCTAGCTCTAAATTTTATGAGAGAAAAGCAGATAATGCAAGAGTATCTGTTAGAAAGTAAACTCAAACATTTATATTCTTACAGTGGTAGAATATAAAAACTATAATTTCTTTCAGATTTGGGTCTTTCTCAAGAATTAAAATACCCTCACTGGCAAATAAAGCTACAACAATATCATATCCTCCAAGTAAAACTGGTAAAGCATATGGAAATGGTAGTCCTTACCGTTTCATCATTGCATATTGAGTGAATTTGGGTGCCAAACATGACTGCAGTGAAAGTGAGAAACAGAAAACCCTCAAGGCACAAGAAGATCATCAGGATCACAGTTACAGGTGGGGAGAAGTCACTGCATTCTGCAAAAGGACATGTGTACTTATAAAAAGATCTGAAGAGTAAGACCAGGTTAAGACATCCTCTCTTCAACAGCCAGCAATAAAAGCTAAATAGTTTCAACAGTTAAAACAATATTTCACAGTTACTTCAAATTTTATTGTCTATCACGGTAGCAGTTTATTTGCTGTCCAAGGAAATAAAGATTAAGTTATGCTTCTGGCTCTCTATAGACAGAATTGCACGTGTACAGAGATGACAGCAGCTTGAAGTCTTATGTATGACAAAGGATGGAAGAACCATCATCACTGCCTTGCTGATCACTCTGCATCACTCCCGTCACAATCCAGATTTTTCAGCCTGTTGCTATTTCTTTTTTTTTCCCTCCAGCACCACACAAAGCATTAAGGTGATGACTTGTACTCAGTCACATCTCTGGAGACCATCTGATTGACTAAGTAACTCTGGAAACCAGTTAAGTAAACTGGGATTATATGCAGCAAGGAGAACTTTTCAGGTTAAAAAATGCTACTAGGTTACCATCCGTTTAACAGAATATTGAGTGAAAGAGGCTGGATGGATTTCCTGGGAAGAATGCATGACCAAACCACCTTCTCTCAAAGGCACAAGGTCAGAGACAGCCCTGGGGCACTGGCATATTAGGGAACACAATCAGGGCCCTAAGCAAACAACCAGGGCAGTTTAGGAAATTTCTGCTCTACAGCAGGCCCCCAGTTGGCTCCTGTAACAGAATCGGGTAGGAAACAGGCTTAAGTTTCAGCTGTTCACAGGTCTGTGGTGTGACACACAACCCAGCTGGTCGCTTCAGCTAATGCTGCTGAGATGGCTGGGGCCTGGGTACCTATTTTCTTCCTATTAAAGAGGTGATAAAATTTTCTCTGCATGGGAAGCAAGTGACAGTGCCCTTGACAACCACAGCTCCTACAGTGAATGATCAAAGCAAAGAGATGGAAGACTTCAGAAATCTTAAAAAAAAACACAACTCATCTAAACTGGACTTAACGGTGAACAGCTACAGAAAAGATTTTCAGGACCTCACTTTAAAAAGAGGAAAGTCCAATATTTCCTGCATGGGGTTCAAGTGGAATGTCAAGAGTGCCCGTTAATATGTGCTCGATTATGCCAGGGAAATTAAGTATGTGCTTACCAGTCCACTGCCCTCGGACACAGGAGAAAAACTGAAACCCACACAGTATGAGCGCATGAGCTGAAATTAGGGCTATATACATCTGGAAACAAGAGAGAGTGCTTACTTGTGACTATTGCCAGGTAGTAAACCAGACATTCCTCACAGCCAGCCTTGACCACGGTGCTATTTCCATTTTTAATTTAACACAATGATGTAAAATCAAATTCTAATCAAGTTCGAAGCTAAAACTAGGAAACTAGGAAAGCGTAAAGATTAGCTCCCTAAATGAAATTTCACCAAGTGTTATAATATAAAACACAGCAAAATTAGGTGATTTAGCAGCTTACAACATAGTGATTATGATTAATAGGGGCAGAAATATCTTCCTGCATGGAAAATATCTTGGGTAGAAAGGGAGGAAGGAGGAGAAAGCAGTTGTGCCCGTAAGCAATTACTGCTCTCGCTAATAAACACGACCAAAACTGCTATAATCCAGGTGGAGTCACACTGGGATCACGCTGATTTGCACTTACCGTAAACAGAACAAAAAATCTCTGATTTTTCTCACCCACGCAGTTATTCACCCACGGGCAGTGGTGATCCATCTTTCGAATACATCGCTTGCAAATGCTGCAGGAAAGGAAAGGAAAGGAGACTTTTGTAGCAGAGAGGATCGCTGCATATCTAAGCACAGAGTCAAGCACATTAGTAACTTCTTTTAGGCACTCATGGCACTGAATGAGCAAAGCAGCAATCCTTTCTTGAGGCCAAATTGGAAAAGAAAAAATGTCCCTTTTAGGGAAGATTTTAAGCCAGAGTAATTGTTTCACATTACACACTTTCAAGGTATAAATCTGCCTTACAAGTCAGAAAAAGCAGTTTTATCAAGGGAGAAATTTTCCCTCCAGGCAGTTTTAGCTCCCCATACGTCTGAACATTGAACATGCTGAACACATGCAATCAAAATCGCAATCAAAGAAAAGCTGGAAGGCACACCTCACTTCCCAAAATAAAATATCCTCCCACCAAAAACATCTAACCATAAGCAGCACCTGTCCTTTGCCTGCTTCTTAATGAGTGGAGCTGTTAAACGCTACTGTTCTTTGCTACTTCTAAACTAAAGCCTGAATTTCTGCACAGACCTTTAGTCAAGCTTATTGCCAGAAAGAAAAGTCAAGTATTTGGCTATATTTTTTAATATATATTAGCAAGTATGTGCAGCATTGGAGGGCTTGTTTTTTCTTTTATTTTTGCCCATCTGCAGCCAAAGAGGAACAGTTATAGAGGAGCAGCAGAACAGTTGCAACACGTGCTGTGCTGGATAGTTCAAGGGATGCCCATGTTTCATTCTCCTGGGTTTGTACTCAAGGTAGCCACACACAAACATTTTCATTTCAGCAGATATGGAGTTAAATCAGCCTCATATTCTCAGGTACTATTATTCAAAATACTTTGTTTTTAATGTATACTTATTTATGTGTAACTCCTACAAGTGCTGCAGTGATAAGACATGAAGCGAAGCTAGATGTTCATGACTAGAGTTAAAAAAAAGGGTTGGGAAAAAAATCCATACTTAAAAATCATTTTTTGCATAGAAGCAGGCACATATGCATGATGTAATTCAGCAAGAAGTGTGCAGGCAATGCCAGAATCCCAGATCTCCCACTGCTCCTCCGAAGCTCCCATTCTGAGCTATCATAACCCAGCCTCTATATTCCCACTGCTTCTTATTTTGTGGACATTGAAGACGACTCCTCCTCTGATGCAAATTGCTTTTTAAATAGCACCAGTTACATGTAAAAAGCAGGATGCCATAACCAAACCCTGCAGCCATTTGCTAGTGCAGAAGAAACAAGTATAATGCAAGCCAAGGTGATAAGAAGACTCTCCACAAAGAACAAACACATTTTCCCTTCTCAGCTTGCACGTATGTTCAGCCCCTCAATGACTTTGAGTGTTGTGGGAAAGAGGTGTTACCTATAGTCACTGCATCCCTTCCTTTAATGCCAGACCGAATTCATGCCATCGCTCCAAGAAGAAAATCAAGTACAGAGTGAAGTCAGATCCAACCAAGCCCAGCACCGGAGGCTGTGAGGTGGGCAGGACACTTCCATTCACTTAAGATAAGCCTCTTCCTTACTTCAAAAATATTAACTTTGCAGTAAAAAACAAATTCAGTTTATTTCTCTGAAGCCATCATTCACTTAAGAAAAGCCTCTTCCTTACTGCAAAGTTAACATTTTTGAAGTAAAAAACAAATTCAGTTTATTTCTCTGAAGCCAAATTATCTTTGCTGTAAGCTTTTTTTTTTCCCCCCCACCAGTAATGCGTATTATGAAATAACTTTTCTTCCTCAAAAAAACTTCTTTTACGGTGTTGCACAACAATTTTCATAACTTCGTCATAAGAGCCTCTTCTGTTAATAATTTACTACTCAAAACATGCACTGTGCTTTGAGTGCAACTATTCCATAACGGGAACCAACTTCATTTTCAAGTCTCTGCTATCAACAAATTGCCACTTTGACTATCTGGGACCAAACCATCCTTTTAATGCTCTTGGAATGGGTTTGTGAGCCACTAAAAAGCTGGCAGCACAACTGAATAATCATTTTTTTTCTTTTTGGTACACTTCTGCAATGCTAAAGCTATGGCAAAGAATCAAATCCTGGTAGCCAATTTCCAGATCCTTCCTGTCATACAGGTAAATTCAATATTCAACAAATTAGAAAGAAAACATAAATACAAAATAAACTAGCTGAAGATCATTTTACACTTGTTTTTAATCTCAGATGTTTTGTGTTTGAGCGTGAAGGGAAAAAGTCCATAAATAAGCAGGCAAGATCTCAGCCCCAAGGCAGAGTAATTGTAATGGAAATAGCTTTTCTGCCATAATTTTCACGCAGATAAGTGACAAGTACCGAGACATTTAATTTAGAAACTTAGAAACAAATTTACAGAATAGTTTTAAAGTCCTGAGAAAACCTTTGCTCTTCTTCTGACAAGCATCAGAGACTTAAAATTTAATATTGCCGCGCACTCCAATTCACATCACCCCTCACACCTATGAGGAGCCACCAGAACCACTAACATATTTATACAAGTCTTAATTACACAGGAATATCTATCTTCAGCTTCACATAATAAACATGACAAATACCTCCTAGGTACCTGAAAATTCAAAAGGCTACAAATTAACTTAAAAAAGATAGATTCACTGTATTCACTGTAACATGCTAAATTCAAATCAACATCACTTTTTCTCTTACTAAAGTGAATCACAAACAGAAGCACGTTTAACTGATGACACATACAACTTTCGGAAAATAAGCTACCAATTCATGTATCACTTCATTTGAAGCATGACAAAGACAGGAAGGACACAAACTAAAGGGATAATTTAAAATATAAATGTACTTCCTAAATTTTTGCAGGAGTCATTTCTTACACTGGCTTCTATCAGAAAGTTCCTTGAGATTTTTCTGTTTACCCTGCATTACCAGAAGTGTGGCACAAGACGAGAAATTATTCACAGAGCAAC
>NW_010583283.1:24808-34887 GCF_000705375.1 Tinamus guttatus
CTGCTTTCTCACCACGGCCTCTTCATTCTACACTCAACGCTCCCTTCTGCTGCTGTGCAAGTTTGTGCAGCCTCGTGATGAACAGCTGAAGGAATCGATCCAGAAGAAAAATAACGAGCAGGAAAACAGAGGTTATTTTTTAGCCGATTAGTTTTCTGAACTGTTTACCACACAGCTGCATAAACGGTTGTGCTGATATAAGCAGAAAGGTGCTGAAAGGACAGGAATAAGCAGGATTGCTCCTTCCAATAGCAATATTAACCTATAACCTTGCAAGATCAGACTAACTTTGGATAGCAAGAAGAAAATAATGGAAATTACCGAAGGGACTGTGTTTATTTATATAGCTAAAGGCTTATCTACCACAGGAAGGGATTGTGAAATAAACTGGGATGTGAAATGACACTGCAATGGCCTTTCTGTACCAATTCCTATAGGAGTTAGCATTATTTCACACAGGCATATCTTCCTCCAGGTTAGCTTAAGCCATCTGCAACATTCCCTAATTATTTCTCAATGAATAAAAGTCAAAGGTACCATCGTTGCGTTACGTGGATACATTAAGGCAGTTTTGGGGAGAGAATTAACTGGCTAGCAGAGATTCCACATTCAATTGTGAAAAACCTTCACCGAAGCAGAAGGTTTTGGTTGCCTATGGGCTGGAATAACAATCTTGTGTTTGTGTTGCCTGAGACACAGCTCAAGTTCTGCCCCAGATGAACTGTTCTGCACCAGAAAACAAAGCTTTCTGGCCAAGTGGTGCCCCAGCTGGAGCACGCAAAGGGGCAGGGGCTGGAGGAGCCGCTCAAACCCTCCCGCTGCTGGAGCGTGTTCTGCAGCATGAGTGTTCCCACTGCAGCCAGGAAACTGCTGCAGCGCAGGCATCACGAGCTACCTCAAAGCAGAGAGCACTCCTGTAAGCACAAATATACCCTGTTCCAGAGAAATTCATGCTTATAAACCACAACTCATGAATCGCCTCTTCACCTGCCACTTAGAAACACGTCCGCGCCTTCAGGCCATGCCTTTAGCATTCTGCTGATAAAAACAGGTTCCATTTCCCTAATATGTTTCATAATTTCATACTATTGCCAAATCCTTTCAGGGAAAAATCTATTTTTACACTTAATATGCTGCAGCTGATGTGTTTTAAGGCAGTTCATTCCTTTTCCCTTCGATTTTTAAGGGTCTTGCATTCAGGTAGTCCGGAGAAGGGGAGCAAACAAAACACCCAGCTGTGCTTCATCTCTTCATGTTCTTCCATGAAGAACAACCTGGGCCAGGAAGACACACCATTTTACCAGTATAGATTCATGTTCTTCCATGAAGAACAACTTGGGACCAGGAAGACACACCATTTTACCAGTATACATTTTTAAGCAATCTGTCTTTGAGCTATTAGCTTTCAGAGCTGTCACAGCCTGTAGAAGTCACAATGTTTCATCCCTGGGTGTGAACCGAGAAGGGAATGAAAGATCTAGCAAACCATTAACTACAGCACCTTGGTGTTTACTTGCAACATTCCCCTAACTTTCAGATACACTTTTGCTGTCTCAAAACAGAGAAATTGACTTTTGTCTTCCTCTCTCTCAACTTCTTGCCTAAAAAGGGCAATTTTAGGAAAAAATAAACAATTTAATCTCAAAGTTTTACGATTTAATCTCAAAGTTTTACACTGACAAAGTCCAAAGAAATAAGTCCATTTAAGACCTCTCACATCTACACTGCCCCAAGTGCATTGCCCCAAGTTTCAGTTTCAATATCGATTCCCACCGAGTCCATATATCTAAGTGCAATAACTTAGGCTACTTATGATGTAGTCCTTGTTACTGGATATCACAGTATATGAATAAGACTTTCAAGCACATCTACCCCTAAAAGTTCTTTCATGCTCCATGAATGGAGCATATAGGATGAAACCACGACTTTTTATTAAGTTTTAAAAATACTACTATTTTAAAAGAAAAAAAAGAAAAAGAAAAAAGTAAGAAAATATAGAAGCATAAGGCTTTAGTAGTTTCCTCAGTGCCCAGGTATTTCCCCGGAGCCTTCTTCTCACTTATAATTCATTTTACACTGCCCACTCTTCAAAGCAAAGCTTATTTTGTTAACAGAAGAGGAAATGCACAGATATAGCCCCTGCAGAGGGATGTGCAGCTAACAGATCTCATCCCATTATGAAGGGGCAGACACATCTTCATGTTTCTCTGCAGCTGACCGAGCTACACGAGGGCCACGGCAGTGCTGGGGAGCGCTCGCATACTTACTGGATCAGTTAGCATAGTTCTCAGATGAGATGACAAAGCCAGCACTGCCAAGCAGTTAAAGAGAACGCCGTTGATCACGGAGTACCAAAAGTCTTTGGAAGGCAGCAGCATGACAAAAGTCACTACGAAGTCTGCATAGACCACCAGGAGCCACGTCATGATAGCGCAGACCATCCCGCAGCCGTCGCGGATGAACCAGACCCTCTCTGCCATGTCGGCCTCGGAGGAGGAGGAATCGTAGGTGTCATTTTCGGGAAGCAGCGGGTGGTGCTCGACATCGCGGAACCTGTGCCCCGATGACTGCATGGTTTTCTGGACGTGCCCTGCACAAACCACATGCCATCATTATGCATAAAGAAACCTAAACCACAGATGCTATCATTTTTATGATAAAAAAATATGTCTTATTACTCTGAGCATGATTTTTTTGGTCAAAAGCTGAAATGTTTACACAAAGCTGAAATGTTACATGATGTCCACGATTACATAAAGCTGAAATGTTTCTGAAATTAAAAGAATCACTTACAAAGTTTCATCAATTAATTTGCGAATTGTTTACTGAGCATCATGACACCATCATTTCTGATCAAGCAACTTCAGTGGTTGAGCAAGAGATTTGGATGCAGTTTCATTTCCACCTCGCTGATGCCCGTAAACCATTCTTCTGTTTTTGTCAAAAATATCCCAAAAAGCTTCCTCCTTTTATCTCAAAATGAAAGAGCAAAGCCTTCATTAAATTGCAGTTTATGTCTCAGAATCTAGAAAAGTACAGCATTAAGCTTTGGAACTGCTCCACACTGCTCCAGGAACCCAGGGAAGAGCAAGAGGAAAACAGAATGGAAAAAACTGTGCTCCAGTTAGCTGTTTATAACAACAACAGAGACCGTATTAGAAAACAGCTAAATTTGTTTACAAAAGTGCTTTTGTGTTGGAAAAAAAAAGCCTGCTGCAAAAATATATTGGACAACTGACAAAGTGGTCTCCGATCTGGCCAAACTTAAGGGAAGCAAATGGCAGCAGCTGAATTTGCATGGCAATGGATTACACGAATCAAGATTTCCAAAGAACGCATTAATTAATTTAGCTTCTTGAAAACCCTTTTAAAGGCTTTGTTGTTGTTCCAATGCGGAACAAAAACAAGACTTGAAACCTTTGCAGTTTTCATGAAAACAGACTTTTTTTTTCCTGAGATTTAACAAGCGAAGATATGAAATGGCAGTATTGAGGAGGTATCAGCAAGCAGGAGACAAATCGTAATTTAAGCATTATGCACTTAAAAATAGCCTGCTACCTGAGAAGCTACTGTGTCTGAAAAATCACATCGATTCATGCTATTAAAGGCCACATCTGAGAGAAACCTGAAAGCATCGTATTGATCGAGGATAGCAAAACAGAAATCTCAGTTTTTTTCATGCATTAATGGCAGCCTCTACACGACTGGTGGGATTTACGACACTTAAGTTACATGCCAAGATCTTGAGCACAGTATCACTTTGCTAGGCTAAAATGGTCAAAGTGACCATTGCCACGTAATGGGACTCACGTGCAAGAGCTTTCAGATGAAATTATGGCTTTTTAAAATATTTTTAAAAGGAATCAATTCAGACAAAACATATTCCAACTCCAATTACTCTATGATACTTCAGTGTAACTCCTAGGGCCCAGCAGGAGTAATCCAAGAGATTAGAAGGGGAAAGAGGCAGATTGCAGGGCAGAGATCCCAAAGAAACTTTAAAATAACTGAGATACCAGTAGGATACAGGTGTGAGCAGTTCCCTTGCTACAAAACTGGAAAAAATAACCAAAACCTCGCTATGATCATTTACTCTAGTCACTAACAGAATGCAATGTTACAATTGCTAGTAGATAACTCATACTGGCTTTCTATTCAATCTTAACAACAACAATTTTAAACAGAAAAAGTTTCCTCTCTTACTACAACCCAGCTATTAAACCACAGATGAAGGCAGCTTCATACTTGAAAAAATGCCTTAAAATAAACTTCCTCATGGACAATTCAAACTTAAGTTGACCTGGGTAAGTATGGGCCCCTTTTCTCAACTACTTGAAGTCACTCAAACCTTTCTCACTGTTTACAGTTAACAGTACAGTGGGTGCCAACTGACTTCAAAAGCACTCTGGGACACTGCAACCACTCCTTGCAGTCCAGACTTGTAAAATAAAAGTCAGATTTAATGCAGACTACATAATTAGCAGCTGGAACATGAAGATAGCTAAGTAGAAACAGGTATTATTTCTTCAAAAACAGATACATAAAACTTAGAAGTTCTTGTCTGACTCCTTGCCCCACCACCAAACCTCAAAAGGCTGCATAACAAGCTTCCAAACGAGCCTTAAAGCACACGAAGGCTGACGGGGAAGCAAATTTATCACGCACTCAAAACACCCACCCAAATGCTCTGGAGAGCCAAACCCTCCTGAAAGAGCAACAAACCAAAAATCTAATTCCCCATTCTAAAGCTTCGTGGAAATTTTGAATTGCACCCATCTAGGATCTTAGCAGAAAAATTATGTAATGAATTTTTTCAATCAAATCAAGTTTTCAGTAGTTTAAGTCAACATGTTATCATAGACCAGAATATGCATCCAGAAGACGCTGAAAAAAGAAAAAAAAAAAAAAAAGAAAAAAGAGATCAACAGCTCTGCACATAACTATTACAATATTATTACAATATATTATTACATCATAATAAATGTGAGCATTTGATTAATTCTTTAAATCAGTATTTCATTATGAAATGTAACAGCATAGAGTTACTGTATTCATTTTGCTTAACTATATTAAAAACAACAAAAAAAATCATATATACCTCACAAAGTTTTTGTATGTTACTCTGACATCGTGTCCTTCCTTTAGGCTACCAGTATTTCATTATGAAATGTAACGGCATAGAGTTACTGTATTCATTTTGTTTAACTATATTAAAAACAAACAAAAAATCATATATACCTCACAAACTTTTTGTATGTTATTCTGACATCGTGTCCTTCCTTTAGGCTACCCTAGGATATGCAGACAGTCATATCTGGTGCAATCTGAAAAGACACCATCAACGAATTGGTTAGTAACACGTTATTTCTTCAGAAAATTAACATCAAATACAAATAATGTATTACAAAAGGACTTAGAAATACACTGTACGTTCTTACAGCAAGCAAGCTTTTGACTGAGAAAAAGAAAGTAGATTATTCTTTGTGATAGCTTGATCAATCTGCAAAACTCTAAACAGATGGATGCCAGATAACCCTGTATATCAGTCCTGTTGACACTTTTTTTTTTTTAGGTAAGTTAGAGAAGCATACTCAGCACTACAAACTAGAATGCCAAAGAAAGTATTTCTTTTGCATGCCATTCCTGTAGGATTAAAAAATATAGTACCCCCCCCTCCATCTTACTCCAGAGCTTAGAGCAAGGTGTTTTGTAGGAGCTTATGAGGTACAAAAACACTATTATTTTTATAATTGTAGGATATGCTAGGAAAAATCAGAAGTTTTAAATTTAATTAGACTGAGTAATGACTAGTTTAGAGTAACAAAGCTACTTTTCCCAGTATCTGTATATAAAAAATTGCATTCAAATTTCTCCTTGCTAGGATTCCATCACATGGGCAAATAATAATAATGCAATATTGCTTATGATATACAAATTAGTATAATGATTGAAATGCTGCATGAGCTGCTCTAACCGTGTTTAATTCAACAACATGAATATCTCATGAGCTGGAGCCTAAAATCTCATTCTTTCCTTTTAACAAGGATGCAACGCCCAAACCCCCCACTCAGTGGGAAGTGAGAGATGACGATTTTCAAAGCCCAGGAGATTTGGAGGTTTTCTTCTTTATATAAGGAAAGGAGCAGAGGAAGAACATACTTTATCAAGAAAAACAAGTAGTTTAAAGCTGGGAAATGTCTACATTTGAACGTCAGAAGTCACAGCAGGGCATTTGGAGCAGGAACACTGCACAGAGCCCTGATCTGGGGGTCTCTTTGGGGAAGAGCAGCCGTGTGGACCCGAAGCCCTGGCTTGCAAAGCGGGTGAGCACACGTGTTGCATGGAAAAACGCTGCTCCTGGCAGCACCGATCCTGGAAAACTGGGTTTGGGAGCTCTGCTTTGTGCAACGAGAGCCACGGCCACGGTCTCACCCAGGCCGGCGGTGCCAGTTTTAACACGTCTTGTGATTAAATCCCCAGGAGGCCACCAAGGAGGATTTCCTTGCTTTGCTTTACACAGCCCAGGATAAGACTAGTTCCTAAAGGGATTTCAGATTTGTGTCTGGCTAGAAAAGTACCTAGGTTTACTTTCCCAGTTATAGTATTTACTTTAGCTTCCCGACATGACTTCGTTCTTTTACTTGGAACGTTATATTAAATTCATATATTTTGATAGTAACAGAAAGATTCTACTGATCACTAGCTATAGCAAATACTAAGCCATTCCCTATTGACTGAAAGCTTCTGAAATTAGAGAATGAGAAGGTTCCTGCCTTATTTAAAGAAAATCATATATTTTACTGCACGCCTACAAGGCAACACAAATGCTTAAATACATTTATCTGAGTGAAGTTACTGACGGCTTTTTGTTTTGCTTTATAAAGAACCTTTTGTACCTTTGTTAAGCTAGTTTTCACAATATTGTGAAGTCTGCAGTCATTAAGCTGTCATTGACACGGCGCTTTGTGGAAGCTAAGCAGAAACTCATAAAAAGAAGACAGCTGAATATATCATTAATTTGCAAGGCTGCTCACCCATTCTCTAAGTCAGCGATGACAGGAACGAGAAGACATGCTAACCCTCTGCAGGTGAAATATTAATGTTGGAGTAATCATTTAAAATGATTATAACAGAACTCACTCACTAAATGGTCAAGTTCATGATTTGTCCAGGTAATTCTCTAATCCTCAATGAGATTCTGATCAATATTTCAGTGTGTCTCATAGCATCAGCAGTCATCGGCTTACAAGGAAGAGCAATGGCAGTTTAGCTGTTATGATAGCACTAATATATTCAATATACTCCATGCAAAATGTTATCTGTTTGCACGGATAATTATCTTAAACTAATTTCAACTCAATTCCGCAATTAGATGCTATTTGAAATCCTTGGGCTGGACATGTCTGAACTGTCTTGCATCTCATTGCTAATGAAACACAGGCCCAAAAGGCAGGAAAAGTTACTGGAACAACAATGATATTCACAAACAACAGTCAGGCTGCTTAGAAAGGGTACGACAACATAAAAACAACTATGAAAGAAATTAATACAAATTCACGATCACTGGAAAGATCATCTTGTAAAATGTGTGTTCCGAATACATTTAGAGCTAGAACTGCATCAGTCCTCCTTTCTCTGAGTTTAGCGCAATAAGGATACTGAAGGCTTTAAGAAGATTAGAGAGAAACTACTTAAACACAATGTCCACTATAGTAAGGAAAGAGGCTCCTTCTCCCCACCAAAAAGAACATTTGGAGTAAAGCATAGCCCTCTTCCCTACTATATTTTGAGGCAGAAAGAAAAAATGCTGTTCTAGTAAACTGACTCCTCCTGTTTTACAGACATTAGATATACAGATAAGAATGGATACAGAGATTTAAAAAATCCATTAGCTGTCAAATCTTACATCTTTTCTTGGTGGTTTGTTTTCTTAAACTGTACAAGGGACAGTTGTGAAGACTGCTCTTTTTACACTGCAGTAAACAAAACGACTTTATTTCAGCTTTTCTGGTTGAGCACGGATAGGCCAATAGTTGTAGGCACACGAACAGATACTGCTTATACAGGACGGATTTAAAACCTACCAGGAAGCACAGGATCAAATCAAGGTCACAGAACCCTCGTCTCATCAAAAGGTTATGGAGTGAACAACTTCAGTAATAGCAAAGTTTTAAAATAAATCAAATGGATAAACCTAGTACTGCATACAACTCCATGGACAGTGCAGACCACTCAAATCTACAAGTTAAGGTCTGTATGTAGTCAAGCCTAATTTAGATAACTCTGTTTTCACTACAGATGCATGCAATCCAGATTGCAAAGCCATTTAATAAACTGTGGCTGCTTTCAACAGCTGCTTAGTGACTGGTTTAGCAAACAGCCACAAACATTTAAAACAAAAACCCATCAACAACACTCCCATAACAGCCCTGACACACTCACCTTTTGCCATCTGTATTTGCAAAGATATACCTCTGATTTCCAGAAACTGGGATATATAAGCAATACAGTGTCCCAGTGTGCAGCCCTTGGAAAAGGAGCAGGTTAAAGAGCTACCACCTCAGTGTCATTTGCAAATACGGCAAATCTATCCCATGGCCTCAGTAACGTATCCTCATTAAAACACATTAAAAATGTGATGCTGTCTACAGGAAAACACCTACCTGTGAACTCAAATGACAATTTCCAGTGAGTAAATATATAATACAGCCAAGTTTAAAGCTGTTTTAAAGATCCTCCTTCTGCCAGTCTCTTATTACAACTTTCCAAAATCAAGCACCAGGCCATAAGAAAACTCTGCAAGTGCTAATTTTCATAACAGAAAATAGGATATGTTTCTTCATTACAATCTCAAAAAATATCAAATTATTGATATCTTACTAGAAAGATGGCCATCCAATTACTAATATCTTTATGTTGATAATATCTTAACATCCCAAACCACAGCACTAAGAATTCTGGGCGAAACAAGTTATGCCAAATGAAATAAAAGTTATGCGTGTCTTTGGAACTTATAAAGCATATTGTATTTTATAATGGAAGCACCCGTCAGTTCTGCTAAGTGGAAAAAGGATGTTTTCCTCCTTTGCCAACAGCAGTTGGACACATTCAGTTCTATTTCAGAGTGCAAGTTCCATTCTGACCTGTGCATTTATCACTTTATGCTACACCCTCACTTGAAGGCAGCTCAGTTATCCCATTCACTGCTTCCACCACGAATCACGCTGACGAACACATCTTTATGCCAGTTATTATATCCACACCCACGACGGATCCTTCCTTCCAGGTGCAAAACAGAATAACCAAACCCAGACTGGTTCCACCACCACGCCAAATCCTGCAGTTTTCAACACTGATTAAGGGAGTGTTTAAGCCCTTGATTTAACAATATCTGATGCAGGTAGAGCCTGGTGGCTGCTTTCTGTTCTTCATTTGGGGGTTTTCTCCACTGCAGCACACTGTCACCTCGCTTCCCTCAACAGTTTCATGTCTCCCTAAGAGGCACAAACATGCAGTTCACCAGCTAAGGATGGTGCAAAATACACCAAGTTTGAGCAAAAGCCTGAAAGCTCTAGAGCTACGAGAGTTTAGAGCTAGAAGCAGTTTCACGCAGCCACAAAGAGCTTCCAACTTTTAAAACCCCACTTCCAACTACTAATGAACCAGCGCGACACCTTCCTCCATCTGCGGATTTTGAAAATCAGAGAACATTTATGACAAAAAATACCTAATTTAACCCCGTTAACACGTGCAGCTTTCAACCTATTTAGACCTCCAAGCCAAGAGCCACACCGGTGTGAGCAGTACCCCAAATCCATGGCACAGGGGCATCGCAGCGAGGGCAGCAGTCAGCAGGGTCCCTATTTATTTTATTTTCTCCCCCCTATAGCACAAATGGGCGAACACGAATCTCCCCCTGTCCCTCTCAGCAGCGCGGGCGCTGCTCCCCATCGCCGGGATGCGGTCATTAGTAACAAGTAATAATAATAACAGTGTTAAACGGGCTGGGAGGCGGCAGGAGCGCAGCCAACACTCGCCCTCACTCACCTTCGGCTCGGGCCCCGCGGGGCCGGTCCGGT
>NW_010583283.1:36794-73876 GCF_000705375.1 Tinamus guttatus
GTGAGTGTCCGGGGGTCCGGCCCCCCGCCCGCGGATCCTGCTCCCCCTCCCTGGCATTCCCGTCCCCGCATCCCGCTCCCCCGGGGACACTACCCCGGGCACCCCCATCTGCTGGGACCCGTCCCTTGGCACCCACATCTGCTCCCCACCTTCTTCCCTTATCCCTCCGGACCTGCAGCTTTGCATTCCTCGTCCCCAGGACCTGCATTTCTTCCAGCATCAAGTCCCTTCCCAGCCCCTCTATCCCCAGGGCCCCCGTTCCCCCAGGACTCACATCCCCTGTAACCCCCTAGACCCTCCTCCAGCAGGACTCATATTCTGTCCCTTGGCACCCACATCTGCTCCCCACCTTCTTCCCTTATCCCTCCGGACCTGCAGCTTTGCATTCCTCGTCCCCAGGACCTGCATTTCTTCCAGCATCAAGTCCCTTCCCAGCCCCTCTATCCCCAGGGCCCCCGTTCCCCCAGGACTCACATCCCCTGTAACCCCCTAGACCCTCCTCCAGCAGGACTCATATTCTCCAAATACATCCCGCCCTCCCCAACTTCCCCAGGATGTGCATCACGCAAGACCTCCATTCCAGGATCTGTATCCCCCAGGAATCCTCATTCCCCAGGGATCTGCATCCCCAAGACCTGCATCCACCCAAGACCCACATCCCATGGGGCCCTATAGCCTCTCAGGGACACACATCCCCTTGGACCTGCCTCCCAGTACCCCGCATCCCCCACGGACCTGATCCCCATTCTCCTGGCCTTTGGGCTCATATCCCCCATCTCCCTGTACCCCAAGGCCTTGCATCCCCTGGGAGACAGGTTGGGGATGTCCCCATGGGTGTCCCTTGCAGACAGACTACCTCTAATCCAGCCAGCTGGTTTCACTGGGAGAAAATAAACATGCTATGGGGCACAGGGGATAATCTTGCCGAAGCAGAACTCTATCCCTGCCCAGACACAGCCACACGAGTCTCATTTTCCATATTCCGACTTGTAAAGTCCACTTTGAGTGAGCTCTGCACCACTATGTGAAGCTGCACGGTTGCCCTGGCAGATATGGACTCTGTTCCTAATATTGAGCTGCGCATTAACTGGCCCGACGCCAGCTCTGTTCCCAGTCACAGCGCCAGGTTTCCCGTGAATCCACTTTCACTTTCTTTTTCCATTTTAATTCTAAGCTTCCCATGAGTAAAAAGTGTCCAATACACATTTATCCCTATTGCCTGGTGTAAATGGTGCTAAATACAGAGCAAAAATAAAACTCACTGCTTCCAGCCCATGGAAATGATCAAAGTCCCTGTCCCCCTGCTCCGGCTGGAGCTCCGGTCTCCTTCCTTCGCCCTAGGCACTGGATTCGCTTTATTTCACGGGCTTTGCGGAGAGCAACGAGACCTTCGTGATCGCTCGGCTTGCAAGGCGACCCGGTGGCATCTGCGAAATGTGGCTTTTCCTCAGGGTGGAGGGAGTCGGAGAGTTTGAAGTAGGTGCTGCTCTAGAAGGTGGCTGGGGCTGAGGGCGGGTGCTTTTTTTTTTTCTTAATTAATACCATATCTGAAATGAGAGCATGTTATCCAATGCTATCTCAGCTGTTTTACATGCAATTTTACCTCACTGTTCTGTGATTCTCTGGTAGAGCTGAAAATCCAATTGAATCTAAGGTTACTCCTTCAGCGGAGCCAGAATTCGTCCACTCAGCTGCATTAAACAAATGTTTCCCCCAAATGTCTCCGTAGCACCCGGAGCACCCGAACATGATGGTGAGAGATGAATCTGGAGAGCATTGGCGTGGTGGAGGGCTCGCCATGGAATACCTGGAGCCTCAAAACGTCTGGAAAATAAGCTTTGAGGGATTGCTGAGGTACTGCAGCGCTTCTTAGTTTGGGTTAGGAACGATGCAAAACCTTAAAAAAAATAATAAAGAAACCCCTAAAATCTATCGGTTTAGGAACAATGCAAAATTACGGTCTTTTGCCTTGCAGAAAAGGTCCCTATCGACAGCAGTGGAGCGAAGAGGAAGGCGAACTTGTATCAGTTAAATTCTCTCTTCAGTAAGAGCATTTCCACTTTGCTCTGGGATGTGTAGTAAGTTCCTAGTTAAAGATTTGGTTCATTTTTTTAAAAGAATATATAGGTGAAACCAAATTTATGACATAATCAGGACTTCAGTGGTGGCTATTTAGGAAGTTGTCGCAACTGAGACCTCGCCTTCTGGTGTATTTTGGGGGAAGAAGCTGCTTTTAAAAGATTTTAGGGCTTCTGTAAGAAGATGTTGTGGTCTTGAAATACGGTGGTGCTGCTCTCTGGACCGTTTCCTACGTTTTTTCTATTAGGAGTAGAAATAAAGGCCAAGTAATAGCTAGAAGTACCTTGGGAATGACTCTAGCATATGTGCAGGAGCTGTGCTCATAACGGATTTATTTTTGCCCTTCTTTTGTGAGCTGGGAGAACCTCACCGAAGTCTTCAACTTCAGCACCGACAGTCACCCCAGCACGTTTGTACGGGCCCTGGCCGAGGAACCGTGGAGCATCGAGTTCTTCCAGAGGGTCAAAAAGTGAGAGACAACTTTGCACTCTGCTGGGGGCAATAGCAATTTGTCTACAGACCTCCTCAGGATCTGTCCTGTATTGTTATGGGTGATTTTAGAATAGGAGTTTAATTAAAGCGAGCAAATAAAGGACAAGTATCTCCTGGGCTTGGTCACCACAACACTCTTGGTGACCTCTAAGGAGGCTCCTGCACGTGGTGTTCCTACCACATAGCTGGGATGCCCTCCTTCAAGGCTACAGTTTTGGGCTGTAAAGCCTAGAGAATTAGGGATATTTCATTTTCAGTATCTTTTTATTTTTTAGCAACCTGACCTAGGCTTATTCTGCAATGTTGGTTTATCTTATGGGGAGGAATGAACGTTTGGGCCTTGTTGATTTTGCCTGCATTGATTAACTTTTGCTTTCCCCATCCTTCCAGACAAAGGGAACATTTCCGCCATGAGCAGTGGGGCCACTCCGTTGGAGAAATCGAAATAGAATCTCATAAGAAGACAGAACTTTCCCTCAAAGGCATTCGGAGCCACTCTTACGGTCTATCTTATTCCTTTCTGCTCTTAGAAACAGCTCCATTATTGTTGTTTGGGATGAGAATGCCTGGCATGTTCTCAATTGCGAGAGAATTATATAGCCAAAGTTGATGCCTGGTGCCATTATTTCACCTTGGCCAGCAATGGTGAACTCCCTGTTTGGTGATTTTGTTCCCTTCTTATGCAGGTATCCGGAACTGGTCTGACATTTACCGTTATGTCATGATTTTGGCACGCTTTGAGGTAGGCATTAACATGTCACTCCACAACTTAAGCCTGAAATTGCAGGTATGTCTGGACATGTCAGGCATGCCTGGATGTCCAGGAGCCGGCTCACCCTCCATCATCAGTGCATGGATATGTTAGCAGGAATTTGCAAGAGTGGAACAGAAAAATACCTGAGATTTTGCTATGTGGGTTGAACCAAAAAAAATTTCATTAACTTGAAACCATTTATTTTTGCCTTTTTCGAAAAATTATGTTGGTAGCTTTGCAGAATAGGTTCTTTTTCAGCAGTTTTGAACAGAACTACCTGAAGCCTCTGTGTTTGTCAGTTCCCTTCTCTGACATACGCTTGCTGTGGTCTTCCTGCTGCCCTTGATTGTTGCTTGATGTGTCTGGTTTACGTTCTTGGGCCCTTATTTACAGCCAGATCTTCATGCGTGATGTATTAAGAGGGTTTAAAAGTAAAAATGCTTAGGAGGAGACCTGAGCTGTGCGCAGGATCCATGGGTGAAGCCAGCACACAATGAGCAGCATCACTCTGCACAAGGTGGGCTTAGCCCCTTCTCCATCCCTCTCTTGCAGGATGGGACCGCCACACATTTAACAGTTATTAATATGCCAGCAACTATGACTAAGTAAGTTCAATTGCTTCATTTATGTGAAATTGCTTTCTAGCCGATGTAGCTACTTATTTCTGCTGTCTGTTGGGGTTCTGCTGGAAGTCCAGCCTGTGCTCCACATGGATTTTGGTCCATTCCCTCCTCTCCAGCCTCTCCGTAGGCTACGTCTTTTTCCCGGATGGGAGGAAGGCTGGTATCGAGTGGTCCAACGCCTCGCTGGCCGAGCTGGCCGCTGACGGGGTTATTGAGGATGAATATGCAGTGAGTTTTACTGCAGGTAAGTTGAAACTCAGCTTAACTTCAGCCGTGTGCATCTGTCATCAGGGAGGTTATTTGCACAAATAAATACAAGGGCACGAATTGTTCCCTGCAGGATCTGCCCATGGGCACCTGCCTTAGAGTTTGCATTTGTGGTGACTTTTGTTTATGCTAATCCAGATAAATGACATGACGCTTTTGGTGGGGTGCAAAATGTACGGTAGGAGTTGGGACTTTGATAACACTGGTTGCTCAAAGAAGTTGCTATTTAATTTACAAATCAGACAGGAAAACCCTTCTTTAGAAGTGCCCCATGTAAATATAATAGACCTTGTGTACTTGGGGGGTTAAATAGTGTTGAAAGTCGCACAGGTTCTTCCCTTTTTTCTGCTACTGAAGGTGGCAAGTTCTTCTCCATCTCTGCCACGCTGGACACACGAGCCTGCCCCGTGGTGTACGATGGGCTCAGGGGGAGCCACGTGTTCCACGAGTGCATTGCTGACTTCCAGCTGGACGGGATAATGCCAGGCTGGGGCCTGATGGAGTTTTATTACAGGTAAAATAATGGCAAAAATAAAGGGCGGGGGTAGATAAGCTCCACCCAAGTATTAGAAATATAAACATGCAGGTTGCTCGCTTTGATTTGATTTAAAGAAATATTATTCGGTGCTGATAGTCTGGAAATCTCTACATCCTTCCCAGGCCCGGGCACCGGGGTGGACGTTCGGGAAAAGCCCTCTCCTCGCGGCACCACGTTTAGCAAGTCCTGCTACTGCTGTGACCTTTCCTGATGGCTTTGCGAATTCAGGCATATAGTCAAGCTTATCGCAGTGGTGTTTGCAGGAAACAGCTTTCCGACTACTTTATTCCCTGCAAAATGAGCAATTTGGAGCCCTGAGCTCCTTGTCACGGGAGGCCGAGAGGATGAACGGATTTGGAAAGAAATCAGATATATTTTTTTTAGATGTGTGGCTCTTAATAGCTGCTAACTGTGCTTGTCTGGAGGCAATTTGAAGGCAGTCTCTGAACAGCTGACTGCAAGAGGAATGCATCCGAAGGAGCTGATCTCAACTCCGTCTTCTTCTGGCACTCCTCCTAAGGTATCAAGTACTCCCTGCAGTGAAAACTGGGAAACTAAATGGATTTCTGACCCACCCTGGCAGTTGTTTGGTTCTTTAAGGTTTGCTTGGGGAATAGAAGCCCCCTCTATAGAGCTCTCCAGCAGTTACAGGCATTAAAAATGAGCATAATCTCTTACAGCTGCATGGGAGGTTGCTCTGGGAGAAGCGACACCTCCGAATGAGGTGTCCTCTCCCACGAAAGCCAGCAAAGCAAGTGGCACTTGCTGCGGATAACCAGGGTCTGCTAATCCGAGGTAGAAGATGATCTGAATGTCTCCTGTTCACTTAAAATCAGTTGCTGTCCTCAGCAGCGTCCCTCTGCTCATGGCTGGTCCAAGGTGGCTTCAGGCAATGCTCCTTTGGCTGAAGGAGAAAGGTCAATGATATAGGAAATGCCTGCAGCTTACACAGTGATGTTATATGCAATAGCAATGCAGCAGTCTGCTCTTGACCTGTGCATGGGGACACAGGCATTTTTGCTCCTTTGTATGGCTGGGTGCTTTGATTTCCTTCACTTCAGTCGTCTGTCACTGAGTAAGATGCTCCCAAGCTGTCACAGCTGCCAGTTATGCCATGCCAGCAAAATAAATGACCATTTTCTACTTCATCATCTTGTGCCTGTTGTTCTTTTTATGACTTGCAATAGCTTTTCCCGCAGGATGGATGCGTGTGAGCGGGTGGAAGGGTGTCACAGGGAAAGCCACAAGCCCAAGGCATTAAATGTCCCTGTGCTGGTTCCGCTGCTGCCTGGAGAGCAGCCTGGGCCCGTCGTGTCCTGGGGAAGGTGTTGGAGCTCAGCCGGACTCCCGTGATCTTTTCTCTGCTAATGGTGGTATTCAGAAATGCATTCCTGGGAGGCTTGCACAAATTTAAAGATGTCTTAAATCTGTCCGTGCACTGGAAGTCCCAATGCACCAGAATGGACAGCTTTAAAGTTATTCAGGACAGTGGTAATTTGACAGATCTGAAGGCCTTATGGTTCTTTTTACACATAAGAAATCAGTCAAGTTGGTAATTTTAGAAAGGTTACAAAAATAACAGTGTCATACATCACAGTTTGTTCCTACTAAATATGTGGCTCATTTTACTATGATTTCAGGAATATCTGTGGTATTTTTATCATCTCTCTAGGACCTTTTTGCTTTTTTCTTGGTGACTAAAATACTACCATTTGGAAGAAGAAAATATAGGGACACAGTCAAGCATATCCGCAAAGACAAAATATGTTAGCAATGGCTCTGGGGGTTTGCACTTGGGTCAGAGAATGTAGAAAATGAGAGGAAAAAATAGTTTATGGCACCAAATAGACCTTTTGGTACTAGTGGAGAGAGAATGAGAGCACTCCCGGGTTTGGTTTGGAAAAGTTCACCTAGGGTACAGAAAATGATTCATTAAAGGTTTGAGCTGGCAGGTCTATTTGCCAGGTAATGAAGCACAGGGAAGGCATTTTGGTTTGAAGGATGGAGAAATCGGCTGTCAGGGCTTTTCTCTGTGGATTCCCAATTAGTTTATAGTGAGTTTGTGTCCAGGAAACCTGGAAGAACTTATTTAATTTAAAATAAATCTAGCAAGCCCCACACTTTGAGCATGCAAAGTGGTGCTTCTCTCATGGCTCCTTCCTCGGTGGAAAAAAAATCTGCCCTGGGAGATGTTTCTGCAGCACAGAAGCATTAATTTTGAGCAAGAGAAAGCAGTAAATGGAGGAAAAGTCCTGGCCAGAAGTGAAATGTAGCGTAGGATGTGCTCTCGTCTGGCACGAAGGGAGGCCGGGGATGAGCTTCTCCCCAGCATATGGATTTTGCACGTCTGGGAGGAGCTGGGCAAAAAATTCCTGCTGCTGTCAATGGGCCAGGGCCTGACACGGCGAAATATTGTGCAAAACGCTCACCCGTCCCCCTGGAGCTCACATAAATGCTAAATGTTGAGAGCCAGGCCCTCATGAAGAGGTCATTGCAAGGCTGTCAGCCCCAAACTGAGCATTTCCCATCAATCTACCCTTGGCTACCGATGTCCAAGACGATAAATACTTTACCAAGCTTATTTCTTCTCCTGCCTTTTTGCAATCTTTCCAATATGCATAGTGTTGATATAAAGGGCTTTCACACTGTCACTATTGCATTGGCAATAAAGCAAGAAAGAAAGAGAGGAAAAAGTCGTTTTTGTCTTCGGATTTATGTCCTGGCTTTACAATGAGTCAAGCAAAGTGACTTGATTAACTAAAGCCCAGGGAGTTCCATAACTTATCCCCCCAAAAATGCACCAAATGGCTGAATTTTCTCAGAAATTGCTTCCAAAGCAGACTTCCCCCCGCCCCCATAAAAACCATCTCGCCGGTCAAACGACTCCAAGGCATTCCCAGCAAAGCAACCAATAACCATGTGCTCCCTGCTCCTCTTTACGGGAAGCCTGGCTTCCTCATGCTCCTCTTGTTTACCATAAAAAGCCACATTTGTCTTTCTCAGTCCAAAATTGCTTTTTCCTAAATTGTGGGGTTTTTTAAATTGTTGCTTCTTCCCTAACTTTCATAGACCACGAGCTTGGGAGTTTGAGCTAGTGCCCGCAAGAGGATCTATTCTGGGGGCTTTTTGAGTTTCCCCCCTCTTGGAGGTTTTCCCTTCCCTAGTTGAGGTTATAATTAGTCACAGCATTGATTTTAGCTTTTTTTTTTTTCGGCAGAAAAGCCTTATTAAAAACAAAGTGCAAGTGAAGTTCATTCTAATCTGGCCATAAAGTTTTACGAGGGATGTAAATCAAAGGCAGGAGTGGCAGCGAGTGCTCCGCACACTCGAGCTCTGTTCAAGCTTCCTCTGTAGAATTAAATCCCTCTAGGAGCAATTAGCCTAACAAGCTGTTGGGTCCACTTATAAATAACGTCACTGATGGAGACGTACAAAAGCAGAGGTGTCTGCTTGGCATACAAGGGACTGTTAAAAATGTTGAGCAGTGATTTTTTTTCTAATCCACAGGAGTGGGGAGGAGGAGATGAAAACCTGATATACCCCAACAGCTTTCCTCAAACATTTATTTTGCCTTCCAGGAATGATACAGATATATCTTCTGGGGCATCCTCCTAAATTGCTTGGTAGCTGTTCCTGGGGCAATATAGGTAAATATTGGTCCCCAAAACAGGAGAGGGACTCCTAGGCAAGGCACACCCATTGATATTGCAGCTGGAAAGACACCTAGGAGGAATAGTTCCTCCAGGATGCAGTAAGGTGCTGGGAGGAGAAAAGGGCCCGGTGTAGCCCAGGGCTCTGCCCAGAGCGGGCAAAGCAAAGTCTTATGTCTGTGGAGTGAATTTTCAGCTCTCTTTTCTCCAGGGGATGCCACAAGCTGGAGCTGGTTGGAGATGTCATTTGTGTGTGACCAAGTGACTTTGCTTTCTGCTTTCCGGAGTGTCTTGGACAGGTCCAGGACCTCATCGTGTGGACTCATTCTACACCATCATTTTCCCTGCCTGCTGGGGAACTGACCTCATTTTTCTCACCTGGTTCTTTGGCTTGAAATTTATTTCTTCTTTGTCTTTTCTCTTTCTAAACGTACATTGTAAAATTTATAGCCCTTGTGGCCTTACAGTTATGGAGGAACCTTCTGCAGCACATAGAGAGCTTGCCCCATAAAACTGTCTTTATAAAAGGCTAATTAAACTTTTCAACTGAAAGTATAAATAACTGCTTGTACCCCCATAACGTCTGGCACTTCAAAATAGGGCTGAAAAGGGCTCTTGGCCAACACTCTGCCAAAGCACAAATTCAATTATTTGTGAAAAAATACACTCATGAGGTGAAAGCAGCATTTGAATGGTGATTTCAAGAGCAGCTTTGGCCCATGGCAGAAGAGTTTCTCCTAGAGTTGGGAAGAAGAAAGATGCATTTCTGAGTGCTATAAAGGAGAGAGCTATCAATTCTTCTGTACATTCTTAATGCTGGAACTGCTCAACTCCTCTCACCCCTTTTCCCTGGAAACTACAGTTTTCCCTTTTTGCTCATTTGATTAACTTGCTTAACTTTTTAAACTTTCCTCTTGGGTGAAAGAGGGGAAATTCCACTGTTTATTGCTTTTGTTGTCATTCTTTATTGTCCTGAATGCACTGGCTAGGCAATCAGTAGATAAGGAATTCAAAAAAATTATTTAGAGGTCCCCAAAGACTAAGAATACTTGGTGATGTTTTGCAGAGTTGGTAAGATGTAGAGTGGGAAAAGCTCTGAAGGTTACACAAAGTTCTGTGCTTCTGGTTGTCTTTACTAAAGCATCCAGATTTCAATATTTCCTTTCCCAGTCTTGTTTCTGCTGTCATTCCAAGGCACATAGACTTGTATCACATGTTTGTAAGCTGATAAAACCATAATGCCAGGAATGTTTTCTTTTCCTCTGTTAGATTAACAAAATGAGTGAGTTTTCAGATATAGCTCGTGTTTACCATCCTCCCTGCACCAAACAGCATTTGATGTGAAAATTCACAGAGAGGTAAGAAAATAAGTCTATCTTGCAGCAGATGAGGAGGGAAGATGCACCCATGGTCTCAACACCCATAAGAGCTACCAGACCCTGCTGCCTCTCCACACCTGTAAGACTCAAGCCTTGCTCATCTTCCAAGTCATAAGAGAGTCTTGGAAAGATCCCAAAGCTAAGAATGGCCCTTGGTGAATAATAGCTACCCACAGACTCAAATTGCATGACAAATTACTCAGGTATTTGTTAAGAGATGGGCTAATTGCAGGTATAAAGTAGCCTTGTGACTACTTGTGGTTGGACTCCCATCGAGACCAAGCAGCCACATAAAACACTGTTCATAATGAGGAAGGAATATTTTCAATTTTCTGCAATGGGATCTTTTCCCAATGCTGCACATACATTCCTCTGGATCTGGCGTGCACTTTGAACAGCCACGCTATGTCAGGTTTTTAGAACAAATATTTTACCCAGAGAAGTTTAGTGAATGAGGAAGCGCCTTGAGCCATCAGAGTCAATTATACTAAATCGCAATATTCATAAAGCATTTCATTAAGGGAGATCAAAGTGCCTTTCATGGGAATGAAGAGCCACAGCCCGTGTTTTACCCACGGGAAAACTTCAGGGAAGCAGTGGTGTAGCCAATTCTGTAGGAGCTGTCTTTAAAAGTCAAAATCAGAGATGACTTTCCATTTGTCACCACATCCTTTCTGGTCCAGGCAGCCTCTCATGAGCACGACCCAGACCATCAGCAGCCCAGGGTTGGAGGCAGAACAGGCAAAATGAAGGATAAAAGTATTTAAAAACCCCTAAACCAACCCAGGAACAGAACAAGGTCTACCCTGCTCTAGACACCTTGTGAATGTAGCTTCATGTATTTACATGAAGTGATTCCCTTGGTGAGCATCTCTGTGACAATGAGTGACAAAAGGCTTTTCAGCAGTTGCAGTGACGTAGATGGAGCTGCATTTGAGCAGCCCTGTGGATGGGACCTGGGAGAAACTGTCAGCGATGCCACCTCCAGCAAAAGCATCATCCGGGCCCAGGGCACGTTGCTGCTTTCTCCTAAGTTTGGGATGGTTTTGCTGCCTGTTGTCCTTTAGTCTGCTGCAACTTGCATGTCAAATTTCCAGCTCTTGAGGGACCTCCGTCCCTGTGATGGCTCCTGGTGGCGGGTGAGGAGGATGGGGCTTGCCGAGCCACGTGTGGGCCCTGTGTTTGTGGACACAGCTTCTCCCTGCAGCAATATGCTTCCTTTTTTGGTCAAGGAAAGCAAGAAAAAAGATTTCCGGAAGAGAATATTTAAAGGTATTAGCTATGGAGATTTATGCTCTGCTTATGACAGCCAACGGGGATTTGGTTAAATGCATATTAAAGAAGCTAAAAACTTCTTTTATTCCTCTTTAAAGCTCCTGGAGTGAAATTCTGCTATGCTCATGACATCCTCTGATGAGACTTAGCACTTACAAAGGCTGGCCAAGCCAAAAATTGTTTCTGGTGTTTTCAGAAGCGTTTCATGTTGGTCCACGGCCTGTCAGGCAGAGAAAGCTGCAGTGCTTTCCCATTTTCTCTGGGCTGTTAGCGTGCAGCTCCGATTCCAAACCATAGCCCACGCTCACAACTCACATTTATCTGCATCGCAGTTTTGCTTCTATTGCTTTGAAGAGATCGTCTGCGCTGGGATAAAGTCAGCACTAATTCTGCACACCAGGACTTTTGGGCTTCTTTCAGACTCTCCATTTGCCCTCTGCAGATCCCAATCGCTGTGATTAATAGAGGCAAAGGAAAGATCACAAAAAAAAAAAAAAAGTGTTCTGCTGTGTTTTAAATGATCTGGTTCATGTGCTTCTGCTTTACTCATCTATATTGTCTTTGGTCACGGGCAGTGAAAAGGATCGCTAGGTGCTGAAAATGGAAGCTCCAACCCCTCAGCAAGGAGATATATTTTGTTTGAATGATATATGAAGGCTGGATTTTATTCTTTCATGTACTCGGAAGAGTACTTCCCAAGGCTGAAGAAACAACATTCCGCAGGAAGCAAATGGTGGGATGGGCAAATAATTTACAGCTTGCAATTTAGACAAATGGGAAGGAACATAATCATCTCTTGCAATGTTTTGAGAGCAGATTTTCAAAACGTAGCCATTACCGTCTATAAATACTTTCAGGAACATGTTTGTTCTGCAAAGAGTTTTTGCATTGGAATTTATAAAGTCATTTTTTTGGTTCTGCCACTTCCTGCCTGGTAATTAATTGAAGCAGACATAACTGACAATTGCACAACCAAAGCTTACTTTCATTTGGCTTCTGAATGTTCCAAATTAAAATATCCTTTCTAGGAATATTTCCATAGGATGCATAAGGGACAGATGTCCATTAGAAGGGTCAAAATCAGTATTAATGTCTCAATAATAAAGTTGCTCAAGCTCTTGAAAATGTTGACTGTCTTGAAAGTTCAACAGCTTCTAAGGAATTTGAGGAGAAAACTGCTAAAATAGAAGTTAATTTGCTAAAACTACATCTTTTGCAAATATTGTCCAGCATAGTAGAGATCCCCAGATAAAACTGTTAGAAAAGGGACTTGGGGAGTTTCAGGAGAAAAGTGCTAAAAGAGAAGTTAATTTGCTAAAACCACATCTTTCACAAATATTGTCCAGCATAAACAGATAAAACTGTTAGAAAAGGGACTTGGCACTTTTCTCATATACCCCAGCTTCCAGTGGCAGTAGTGCCAACGCTGATTGACTGTTTGGCGCTGGATAGGAGATGTTTTCCCAAGGAAGAATACCTTGGGAGAAGATGCCCAGGGTCCCTGGGATGTCCCATCCACCCTCCTCCAGCAACACCAACACTCTTAGGGGCACGTTCACCAAAGAGCAGTGATGGTTAATCCAACGGCACGGGTGTTCCTGCTAGAGAGGGTCTCCATCTCCATCCAAACACATGCGGACCACCAGAGCTGAAGCCTCCGCTCATGTCTCATGTTCTGGCAGGAGGACAGGATCCGATGGCAACACCCTGGGATTATACAGGGCTCTGGAGACCTCTCGTGGACAAATATTTTTGTTTCTCTCATGTTCCATGTCTGCATCAGAGACGAACTGCATTTATGTCCCAAGCCTTTACCAAATCTAGGTATCTCTCGGGGGTTTATGCCAATGCAGAGGCTGCTTCGGGTCCTATAAAGCTGATCTAGCAAGGACTATTTGGAATATTGCTTTTGACTTTCTCACTTTGCCTTGTTCTGTAATTTATTTTTATGTTATGATGCTCATATTCTTAGGTATTCACTGAGCAAAAACTAAAAGGAGAAATATCTTTTGCCCTTATTGCCCCAGTTTTGCATGCAATTCAGTCAGCTGCTGTGTAAAAGTACAGGCAGAAAAAAACTCTCATATTGAGGAAACAGAGAAAAGAGTGAACTCAGTTTGGTTATCTCTGGACTCCGTGAGCAGTCCTCTGTGTAAAGGTCCAGGATAAGGTAATTTTTCTTTTTAATATTGTAATAACTCTAGACTCTTTTAGGAGAAAATCTGTTGATAATTTTTGGGCAGAAGACCACATTTCAAAATAAAATAAAATCTTGGCAGGAAGGGCCTGATTACTTAGAGAAAATTGCGATGGACCAGAGAACTGCAAACCAAGCTTGCAGTACATATTTTAGCTAAATAGGTTATACTTTTGCCCAAGAAAAAAAAATAAAGATTTGATGCTTCCATTTAATTCTTCTCTGTCTATTTTATGCCTCAGCAATGCCTCTTACCTGGCTTTTGGTGAATCGTGGCCCTGGGTTCCCTTTTTCTGTTTTTCCCTCCTGGTTGCAATCTGGGATATTGCCCACAGTCCGGCCAAACAAGGCTCTGGAATCCCAAGTTCTTGCCCCACTTTTGCTCTCTGTTTGCCTGAAACTTTCTCATTTCAGTTTGACAAGCCACCAAGAAGTTTGAATCTGGATATTATTTTTAGTGGTACATCTTATCGGCCAATTAGTGTTTTAATTTAAATGTACAAGTGCCTATCACTCTGTTCACAGTTATTCTGCTCGATAGAAAACAATTGTTTAGTTCCAGGCTTCAGGAATCAATGTTATCAGGACTCATGAGGTATCTTATTTGCTTTGTGATATGAATGTTGAACATATTTTTAAATTCTTTTTTCTGGGTTTCTACTTTTATGTGCCACGAAAACCATAGTGATCTCAGCAGGCTATTTTCCTGTTGTTAAGCCCTGAACCCTAATCTGAAGGAAACAAACCCAACTCCTCTTATTTTCAAACAGATAAGATTTGCGAGGTTATTAATCACAGGTTCAAATGGCTACACTGGGAATTGAAAATGATATACAGTTTTATATAAAACTTGTCAACATTTATTACAGAGACGGACCATCCGTCCAGTGGGAGCCTTAGAAAGTCATTATGTGTCTGGTGTATGATAAAGAGCGATTTAACTGTATAAACAGCCATGACATCATGCTCAACTTATATGTTCTTTCATCTGCCCCTTAATGATACCATTTCTTTTTGGCTATTGCAGCCAGCTTTGATTTTGGATTGGGGAGTTCCTTCTGCTCCTGTATATCATTTAATTTATCTATCCTCTATATATATATACATATGTATATATCACTTTCATTGATTTTATTTTATTTTTATTTTTTATTTTATTTTCCTCAAATAAGTCTGAAAAGCCTTTCTGGTCACATTCGGAGGATTAGTCTTTTGGCATGGTGTAAATCAGCATTACTTCCCAGAAGCTGGTTTATGTCAGACAAGAATTTGGCTCATGGTGTTTAATTTTGGTCACTTTGTAGACTGGAAAACAAGCAATTGCATCCTCTCCTGTGTAAACAAGCCCCGGGTAGGAGTTGATCACATTGCATGAAGACATTTCTCATTGAAGTTATTTCTTACTTTATTACCTTATTCAGCCTTGTTCTTCGGAGGTTAATCTATTTGGCAGATGACTGATAGGTGCAGGCTGACCCACAGCCAACCCACTGGCTACACCGGCAACTCGTGACCCACGTAATTTATAAGGAAATTAATTTATTTTCATTGTAGCTGCCATCGGTGCTACCAGCATTGAGTGGTGTTGGCCAGAGGGGCTTCCAGCATGCAGCCCAGCGTGACCATTACCAAAACAAGATAGTTTAAAGCACTCAGAAATACCCCATCCAAGTCCTCTCGCAGGGACCATTTGGAGAGCTGGTCCTGAGATAACCTGGCAACACTGGAAATGGTGATATACATATATATATATATGTATATATATAAATGTGAATATATGGGAATGTATGTAGGTGCTGAGGTGCTCTGCAGTGTGTTGTGGTGAGCGAGATCCTCCCGTGCTGGTGCCACAGGGACATCTCAGGCGTCCTGGGATGCTGCAAACGCGGTGGCCTCGGACACCCTCCGAACTGCTGCCAAGGCTCCTGCTGGAGCAACTGGTGATAAGATCTCACTATGCAATAAGCCCCCTCAGCCCCATTCCAGTGGATAAAAGATGGGAAATGAAGTGTTTCAAGTGCGGCCAGGTTGCTGTCCTAGGCCGGGAATTAAAAAAAATGAAATGGAAAAGAGGTTAAATTGCGGTATTTGGAGAAAGTGGTCTCTGAAGCAGGTAAAAAATGTGCTTAGAATTGAGAAATTAAATTATGAGGGAAGTAATAAATACAACTTTTTTTGTGGCTGATGATGTTGTAGTTTTAAAGTCCCTGAAAATCTGGGATGCTGAAAAGAAAAGATCTCCTGCTTCCACCCAGGTCCGAAACGAACAGGAGAAACCCAGATAAGGCTCTTGCAGAAGGAATGACAAAGATTGCTCTTTTTCCCTTCTCTGCTTCCTCACTTCAAAAGGAGAAAGAACTGGACAACTGCTACAAAAATGATAGATTTCCTCTCATAAATAAAAAGTTTCTCTTTAGCAAGAAAAAAAAAAATATATATATATATATATATGAATATGTATACTTCTAGTCTGACTCACGTCTCCTCTGGCCACTTTGGTTATGTGTAAGTTTATTAAAGCCACTTTCTAACTGGTGCATGGGGTTCCTGCACATCAGCTGTGTTGCAGCCCATCCCTGGAAGAGTTTCTGTCATTTTTGCTTAGCAGAAACTTCTCCTGAGCTTCAGAGCAAAGGATAGTTTCAATTTCCCATTATTTATATTGAAAAAGTGGGGCGGTGGGTGGAAATTGCTCTCTGAACCAAATGCCAGCTTATAACCTCATCCCTGCCTACCTGCAGCAATGGAGTGTGCTCAAACAAGGTGCTCTGAAACCTCGCAGGAGATATTTCCAGCTTATAAAATCTCAGGATCTCACTAAAGCCACTCAACAGCTAAGTATAACTGGGCTCCAGGTGTAAAATTATTCCCCAAAGTGTAAAACATAGTGAATGAATAATTCCATACAGCAGTCACAAGAGTTTCTACTGTTGCTGCTGCCTCTTTTGCTGCAGGATGATAATAGCAGATATTATAAAAGGCATTTTCATGGGGCAGCTTGCGTGAAGTCTCCAGTGCTCGTGTGCAGTCAAGATGGTTAAGGCTGAGGATCCCCAGTCTCGGGAGTAGGAGTGATTTGGAAGAGTAAAAGCATCTACAAATGGGTTTTATCACAAACTGCACGCCGTGTTTAATGAGAAAAGTATGTCTGTGGGAGGAGGCGCTTTGCTGAGGATTTCTCCTTTAGTGCTTTAGTCTTACTATAGGTATTTTGCCCTGAAATTCACATATAACTTTGAATTTCAAGATTGTTTTAATGCAAAAGAAGACTCAATTATTGGCTAAAGCTCATGCTGTAAAAGGCTCTGCTCTTTGGTAGAAAAAGGTTGACTGTTTATGCAACTCTAAATTCTTCCTTTTTAAATAAAATTTACAGCCTTCTGAAATGGCTTGCACAGACCTCCCAGGCTTTGATTTCTTGCAGAGTTTTTGAAATGCATATTAACCCTGAGACTGGTAACAGACTGAAATAATTACACTCAATGGTAGGTGTTAATGCCTTTGACATTGCCTGCCAGTTGTCTTCATGCTTGTGAGAAATTTATGTACCAACTGCCCAGTGTTTTATTGCCAAACTGTATTCTTACCGGCCCTCTTATGGATTACCCTCTATGAATTTGCTCATGTGTTTACCATAGCAATTCTTAAAGTCAGATTTATTTAAAAGCAAAACCAAGGCACAGGATGTAAAGTCACTTGCAATGTGGGGCAGATTTTCAGAGGAGGTCGGGCACACCACAGCATGCACGAGGGGGCAATCGCATTTGCTCTGCATTGACCAGGGGATGCAGAGGATGAAGAAGGCTCTGCCTGGCTCTTTAACTGGTGTCTCTGGTCCTGGAGGCTGATGGAGGGACATGCTGTGACTACAATGTGCTGAGAAGCAACCTCCAGCCTGTATTTTCAGTCCACATGGGGCACCAGGACACAGGAACCACCTTGGTAGGGTCTTAAATCAGTTGCACTGGTTATTTAGTTGCATGGATATTTAAGCAGAAAATGCTTTTTAAACCCATGGAAAAGAGCTCTAGGAGTATCTGCTCTGATGAGTGAAGCCCAAGTCTATGCAGGGGAACCTTTGGCGAACGGCTCATCTCTACTCTGGGCCATTTGGCACCACAAGCCCTCGTGAGATCCGCTCAAAGGAGGCAGCTCTTGGGCAAGGGGTGAAACAAGCCCCAGTGATGCCCATATCTGAGAGGGTATCTCAGCAAAGCACCTTCATACGACACTGTATCTCCAACTTACTCCCTGCTAATGCAAACGGAGGAGCTGACTTTCTAATCCCCAGGCCATAATGGGTTAAACCTGATCTGTTCCACCGCAAAATCCCAGTGGAGAAGAGAAAACACAGTGTTTCTGTGGAGCAGCCTTGGAGAGATGGGCTTTGGTGCAGCACAGTCCCTCCTGGTGACCTCATGATCGTGCCTGGTGCCTCACTTCCTTCTGCCTTGTAAAAACCATTACTTCTCCCCCAAACACTGCCTCCTTCACCTCCACCTCAGCTTTTACAGCGTGATAATGCATTTGCTATCTTGGTGTTTAAAAACAAAACAGAACAAGCAAACCCCGCAGGCACCTCCATGGCCACAGAGGGCCAGCGTCGTTACGGGGTTTCTGGGGACTTCCTTGAACTTTTGGTGCTGGCCAAGGCCAGAAAAGGACTTGGGACACTCCCTGATTCCCAGGCAAAGAGCATCACATGGGATCTGTCTGGAAAACTAGTGGGCTGGAGCCATAAAAAATGGTGGGGCAGAGATAACTGATGGCTTGATGGGCATTGAGTGCTCGTTTCTGCTCCTACATTCCCTGATGTGCAGGGGTGTTGAACCAAAAAACATGGCATGGAAATGGTATGTGATATTCCTCACCACAGCCCGGCTCCAGGAGAATTGGAAAAGCTGCTTTTTAGCACGTGCAAACCAGCACTGAGTGGTGGCAGCATCTGTCCTTGCCCGATGCCAGCGCTGGGCTGCAGGTCTTCGTATCTCTGCAGGAAACAGCAGGTTCTGCTGGGCAGATTGGGTTTGGGCTTTATTTTTCCAGGTGTTTTGGTGCTGATTTCGCACATTGCAGGGGTGAATGCGGCAGTTTTCCTATCAGCTTCTGGCGTGTCAAAATCTTCGGGGCGATACCAAGGAGCGTGAGAGGGGATTTAAACACCTAAAGAGCTGTGATTATCTGCGAGCAACCCGCTGCTCTGCTGATAGCGGTGCTCAAAGGCAAAGCGCTGAGTGGGAACGGAGTTAAAAGCAGCAGCCAGAGAAAAAAGAGGTGTAGAGAAGGAGGAGCGACATCTCCACACTTGCTGCTCTTATCAGAAAGGCTATTTTGTGTGTGTGCGTGTGCTTGTGTGAGCGTCCCATAAAACCAGCATCTGCAGCCCACGTTTATGGCCTTGGGGTGTTGGAGGAGATGCACGCGAGGAGGCTGCTGGCTCCGAGATGTCCCTGAGCAGAAGAGCATGTAGATGAGCTGGAAAATGAGCCGAGCATCATGAAGCATCTGCAGCCCACGTTTATGGCCTTGGGGTGTTGGAGGAGATGCACGCGAGGAGGCTGTTGGCTCCGAGATGTCCCTGAGCAGAAGAGCATGTAGATGAGCTGGAAAATGAGCCGAGCATCATGCAGCATCTGTCACCCTCCACAAGCGCCGTCCTGGCTCTTGCTCCTCGGCAATGTCTTGCTTGGGCCTGTTCTGCTCTCCCGGTACACAACAACTCTCCATTCTTTTTTCCTGGATCTTTCTAGTCACCCCAGAACATCGTTATTTCATCATTTACCACAGGTAACCCAAATAATATTTAATACCGTAAATACTTCTCCAGAAAAGTCTTACACCAAGGGGCTGGGATCCCATAGGGACAAGCAGCCAAGGAGAATGATGCAGCAACTGATGTCCTGCCTGGAACATCTACCCCCATGTGCTCTCTCAAGGAGAAATGCAAGATTGGGTATGGAAAGCACTGTGGTGTATGAGTGAAACAACTCAGATAAAATATAAAACAATAAGACAGATTTTGCAATCCAATAGAACAAATCCATCTTTGAAAAAAAAAACACAGTGGCTCTTCTTGTTTGTGGATTAAGTCAGTCTTGCTTCTGTAGAATTTGTTCAGAACTTTGGACTAATTTTGAAGTCCAGTTTGCTAACAATTATCTTGTGACCCTTGCTTTTAAATTTATCAGAAGTGAGAAAAGGGAAGGTTGGCAGGAAGCTATTCCCCTTTTCAACCAGGGAACTTCAAAGAGTTCTGCTAAAACAGTGAAAGATTTTAATAATGTCTTCAGCTACACTCCATCAAATAGTGTGGCTAAGCAGGGGAACAGCCAGACCTTTGAACTATTTTTGCAGCTCCTCATCATTCACTCCTGTGCACAGTTCTCCCATAACAACAATCCTGGATGGAAAGACAGGAGACGTATTTAATATATGAGCAGGTTTTCCTGCCAGACCTCAGCTGATCTCAAAGAAATTGTAAATGATCTTGCTTCTAGGCAGAACCATGGGTCGCATGAGAGCCATATTATTTTCATTACTGTCTTAATTTGGGGGATAAACCCTGTGGAGGTCCTTTGGCTTAGACCTCTGCAGAGGGTACAATACAGATGAAACCTCCCTATGGTTTGAGAGAAACCTCGGGAACCAAAAGTCGTGGGATTTATGCGATGAACCAAGAAGTCTCCTCAGTCTCATTTATCTCCCTCTCCAGTGAAAGTGCCATGGGGATGGAGGTGCTTTGAAATCCGAGCTAATGGAGGAGAGGGGAGGCAGATATCTGGGGGAAGGCACCGCTCCAACCAACGGTCTCTCTTGAATTGAGACCGAAAGAGCAACGGGGTGACCTGGTGAGAAATGCTCCTTTGGGGAATGTGCATCCAGCCCTCCCATATCCCTGTACAGGGAGCTCATGGAGAGAGCCCACGGTATCTGGGGGGTTATCCCACCATTTCCTCTCCCCGTTTCCAAGCAAACCCCTCGTTTTCCTTCCTCCCTGGCTGGAGGAGACCCAACGCATTGCAGATGGGTTACGTTGGGAGCCCCAGCTGAAGGTGTAGGCGAGTGGGCTGAGAGCCGAGCCGGCTCCAGCAGAGCACATTTCCTCTTCCCGCTTAAAAGCCCTTTCCATAACCCCAGGAATACCCTCTGCCAAGAGCAGGGTTGTGGCAACCAGTCCCGCAGATGCCTGCCCATTAAACAGCAATTAGACTACACTGGATGCACAGCTGCCTCTCCCCTCCAAATGGCTGGTTATTAAGATATTTATGGTTAATATTAATTTCCCCTGCCATAAATCACTGCTCTTTATACCTGCAGGGAAGTCAGAGCAATCAGGGATCCGACTCCATCAGCCCAGCCAGGGATCGTTGTCTTGTAAAATAAAAATCGCAACAACTTATCCTGGTCATAAAAACAACAGGAGAGGGGAAAAAATCCCAGTGCTAATATCTGATAACATGCTGCAGTCAAGTGCTTGCATATCCTCTTCTGAGGATACCAGTGAGTGGAAAGTTGCCCTGATTCACTTGTCACTCAAGGGCCTGTGGACAAGGAACTCGTTGCAGTGGGACATGAGAATAGGAGCTGACAGCCAGGGCTGGATGTGGTGCTGGACCAGCAAGAGAAACCCTGGAAAATGCCAGGTTTTCAGCAACTCTGTCTGGGGAATGCATCCCTGCTCCACAAATCAGCCTTTGGGACACACTATGTTGGGTACTAGAAGACAAACGGCCTCAGCACAAGTCCTGGGATGCGTGTACATCTTCACCAGGTAGTTGACAGATGTGTCTGTCAAAATAAACACTTCCCAGGGCATCGGTTGTGAAAGTGGCACAGTATTGGTGGTGAAAGTGGCACGGTATTTCACTCTTGGGGTTGGCATTGGGTGATAGGTGGGTTGTTAGCGCTGGTGAAAGTCTGCAGGGTTTTTCTGCCTTTGTAGCTGATCTCAGTTTTACTCTGTGACAGATGTTACCAGAAATCGGTTTTTGGTTCAGTCATGATGCGGGCTGGGCACCACTCTAGGGACCTGTAAATCAGGGAATCATATTCCCTTTCCCGCTTTTTTAACTTATCTGTGAAATGTAATATCTGTAAATACCTTAAATATCTGTAGTATCTGTAATATCTGTAAATACCTTTCTGAGAAGCACCCTAACTGGCAGCGGACGACAGTAGGTAACGCATCTGCCCTCCCACGTGTGCAGGTGTCAAGTATTCTCCTTCCCACACGTATGATGCTGGTGGTGGAGATCACATTTCTGCTGCAAGAAGCATCATCTTGTCTCCGGTCCTTCCTCTCAGGTCTTTCTTGTTGTCTGAAAGAACATGACAAGGGATTTCTTGCACACCTTGCACAACAACTTCTTGGCCTTCTCGGTTGGAGCTTTTGAGCTCTACCAAAGACAAAAAACAATACCAAAGTCTTCTCGTGCACTGTGTCTCTTAGCTCTGTTTTCCTATATTTTGCAGAGGAAAATCCAGACCATCTCCATAGCTTTGCCTTCCCTTTAGAGTCTCTGGACTGACCTCTGTAAATTTAATCTCCTACAAGAGCCCTGCAGGTATCAGTTTCCTATATCAGATTACTGCTCTTTTCCTACCATCTGAGCAACACAGACAGCTCATGCGAAAATAAAGGACAGAAAAATCAGCCCTTGAGGTGTCAGGCTACACTGCAGGTGACTGGGGAGAATATTGAAATGCAATGTCAGTAGATGGCACTATTTTATACTTTATAAGTATAGACCAGGCGGGGAGGGAGCACGCAACGCTCCGGACACCTGGTCAACCCAGCTTTGCTCTTTCTCACTCAAGGCAAAAACTCCCCCACAGAAGAGGGGAGAGGTGTCTGCTCTGCAGTTTCCTCTCCTCTCTCCTGTTGCACTGGGCCTTTTTTAGAGAATAAGGTTTAAGGAGAGGCCAACATGAGCTCTGGCATTTAAGGTTTTCATGCTGATAAGCTGCTGTTACCCCATGAAGACAGAGATGCCTTAATATGCTCATTAAGCATCTCTAGCTAATTCTGCACATGCAGTACTTGAATTGCTGCGAATTATATCCCGGGTTGGCCGTGTACAGCCACTGGGGAGGGAACATTTGCTAAATTATGCTAGAAAGAGCAGCAGTTTTATTCCCCTGATGCCCACATTTGCCCTGGCATAAATTCTTCTAAGATGAATACTGTGTTTTAACTCATTTGGGCAAACTGGAGGAGGGAAGAAGGGTGCAAAACAGGGTAAAACACGACCTTTCTTGCATTCTTTTTTTTGTAAAATGATGATAGCACACTGTCATCCTGGTCTAATTTTTTCAGCCTGTCCCGTAACACTGCAATAATCCCCCAAAAAGTCACCGGGAAGCTCCAGCTGGAGACTGGGAGCCCATTTTGGCCCTCGGACACTCGCTCAGGAGCTGCTGCCGGAGCCAAGCGCCCGAACGAAGCCATCCTGGGAATGACCCCGCTCTTTGCTGCCGCTTCTTCCCATTTGTCTGGGGTTTAATTTGGAGGCTTTAAAGGTCAGAGAGTTCACAGTTCAAAAATGCTCCTCAGAGTTAACTTATATTTTGCCTTTAAGTGAAAAAAAAAGAAAAAAGAAAAAAGAAGAAAAAAGGAATCTGTCCTTCACTGTTAAATCCCTTATACTTGGAATTCCTGTCATCCTCTGGTCATGTCACGTCAGTGACATTTTTATTCCTTGTAGCAATTGATTTCACCCCCCCACCCCGCCTTTCCCCAAGGCCTCCTTTGAATCTTGTCATTTGTTACTTTTCCTTTTATCTGGCATCTCAGAGAACGTTCCCGTTCCCCCAGCACGTTCCTTGTTCTTTGTCCATACATACATCTCTCCCGCTCTATCGAAAGCAAACACAAGCCATGCCTAAATAGGCATAAAACGAGCCGGTTTTCGCTAACGCTGCTTAGCAGGAAGACTCACCGCGACCCGAAACGCGAAGCCATTTCCCCCTCTCTGCCCTCCAACTTGCTCTCCTTCAGCTGCTCATGCAACGTTGGGTTCGGAGAAATCCCCGCTACTACTATACTGTTTTTATCTTGAGGAACATCTAAATCACTTAGAAGTCTGCTGGCTGAACTCAATAAATAAATAGCAGAGCGCTCGCTAGTAGCAGTGAGTTATGGCTTTTCTGTCGCTGCTGCACGGGGCTGTGTACAGCAGCTGCGCTAACAGTCATCCCTCTATTAGCATGTGTTTCTTTTAATTCCGAAGAATTAAAGCAGTGTTTGCCACATTGCTTTATAAACTCCTCAGATTAGGACAGCGTTTTGCTGTCGGCAGCAGCCGCAACCGCTCGTCTGCCCGGAGTCACTGCAGCTCAACGGGATAAATCAGGAAAAAAGGGCCAACTTTCACCCCCGATTTGCCCCACTGAGCCCTCATTGAGCTTCACCAGTGGCCCCAAATCAGAGAAAAGGGTTGCTTACGTTGCAAAGAGGGAAAAGGCAGGGATCGGTGCGTGGTGCAAGCTCCGTCCTGTGCAGGGTGCACCGAGATGCACCCGACTTGGGTTAATAGAGAAAAATGAGAGTTATCGGGAAAATCCGCGCGCGGTGGCAAAGCCCAGGCTGAAGCAGAAAGTCAGCGCCGCCCTCGCGCTGCCAGGGAGAGGAAACCAGCAGGCTGCGAAATGAAAGCAAAGCCAAGCCCCATGGCCTGAATTTCCTCCTCTGTCTGTAAACGTGTGTGTTTCATTGTATATATAAAAATATCTCTACATATAATGTCACTAAGTCTATAGCTCGTAGCATAACGTAGGCGTATTGGTTTCGTTTGCATTAGAGATGACACACAATTAGATTATACAGAAACAGGCACAGTCTCTGTCCCAGCACATCTGATACGTGAATTAACTGTATATTACATTTATAAACAACCATGAACATATCTATTTGCAACAAAGATCTAGTGCAATGTCGCTTATATTATGTATTGTGTTAACAGTACAGAGGAGAGACCGTTTGGAGATTTAAGGGAAACATAAATAATTGATGTAATACTATTCGTTTATCTTTTCATACTGGTTACAAAAAAGTTTTTTTAAAAAATAATATTTTAAATGTGCTTTATGTGCCACTTTACAATAATGGTTTGTATATTAAAAATATTCTGCATTCGTTGCTGGGAATATTTATGTCAGCATGAAGCACACCAAGACAGAAAATATTCACTCTTTATCCAGGATAGCAGCATGGCTCTCTTTCTGGTCCTCCACTTATGATAAAGCCTAGGTTTTAAAGTTTTTTATTTTAATTATAAGCTTAAAAAAAATGTAATATTTTTTAACCAAAAGTATATAGAGAAAATATTCTAAATAAAAATGCCTGTAGTTTTCCCTTTCAGTTGTCACTGTCTGAAAACATTATCAGAGTTCCTCTTTAACGGTGTGGGATTAAGGATAATTAAGACACGTTTAAGATTCTGCAAATCGCTTTGGTTTCATTGTAGGATACAACAGCTCTTCTACTTGATTTACTACCCAGCCGTTTGAATTAGCCCATGGTGCTTATCAGCCTCGGAGGAAACTCTGCTTCCTTCACAATTAACTTCGCAGACACGAGTTGCATAATTCTTTACTTTTCCCCTTTTTCTCAGTGTATTCATGGATGACAAACAAAAAGCCTTTCACCCGATCCTACCTTGATATCTAGTAATCTAGAGATGAATATTTTCATTTCAGAATTTCTTGCAAACATTTTGACCATCTGGACTTCTTTTTTCTCTTTTTTTCTTTTTTTTTTCTTTTTTTGTTGGTTAAGCTGAAGATCACTGCTCATTCTTAAACTGGGATTTACACCTATACTTTTGACAATAGTCATTTGCTTTCTTGGCTCCTTATTTTTCATTTGGTTTTCAGTTTGGATCTTCTTTCTTCACTGCCGACCGGCATTGCTCAGCTTCTTCACTAAGGGGGTGTTCACCAAGTAAAAAAAAAAAGAGAAGTTCTGAAATAAAACACCCAGATTCAAACAGAACAGTAGCATTTCTGAATAATTATTAAAAAAAGAGAACTTAAAAATTACAAATATAAAAACTCTTTAGGAATATTACAGCGTGCACAGAGGATGCACTGCTGCAAGCGGGGCTTGAGCATAGAGAGCTGAGCAGAGGAGGCTTCTTGTTGTAGATGTCCCTGGGCTGGGGGTTTTGGAGCAGTGGCCACTGCCACTTTTTCCCGAGGTGATTTCTACCTTTTCCCAAGGTGATTTCTCCCTTTTCCCGAGCTGGTTTCTCCCTTTTCCCGAGCCGCTTTCCATCCCGTGATCTCCCGGCTCCGGCGGCGCTGCGTTACCTGGTGCAGGGCGCGGGTTCACGGCCAGTTCAGTGCATGTAGCGGCGTGCAGGACCCGCAGACGAGTTACTGGCATCGTGTCCAAAACGTTTCAGAGTTCCCCGGTGCCGTAAACTCCTTTAAGCAATTTAATAATTGAGGATTAAACTAATGTATCTGTGGTTTTGCTTTTACTAGGATGAGATTAACGTGTAGCTGGACCAGATCTTAAATCCCCTTTGATGAATTTTTCCCATGCTCTACCTAGGTAAAATTCATTGTGGAAAGATGTTATGCAAGCACAGGCTCATTTAGGGTTCAGCTCTTTGCAGCAGCATGGTCAGGAATTGGCCGCAATGTAATTGTGGTCTCAAAACTTGAGGGATACAGGGTGTCCTTGCCCAGGAGTAAAGAGGGGAACACAGGTAACGTGTCTGGAGGTGACAGAGGGAAGCAGAGGGTGGAAGAAGACTGGGAAAATTCGGGGGGGAATCCCGAAGGCCTGAGAAATGGTGGATATTGTTAACAGGGCAGGTGTGCCTGAAGGGGCACGAGGAATTGGGAATGGAGTAGGAGGAACGGGTTTGTTGATGGCATTAGTTGCATTAATTAGAAACCAGCGCTCTTTCCAGGGCATCTTCTCATGGTACAAGGTCGTGTTTTAAGTCTCCCACTTCTGATTTGCGGGGAAATTGCCTCCTCAGTTTAATTATGCTTGAAGTCCTATAAACTACCAAACAGATACACAGAGGGGAGCTGCTTGAGGTGTCAGCATGACCGAAATGGGGCTGCTAATACTGTGATTGCAGCCGCTGTCATCTGGCAGCGATGCTGCAAGGAAGAGCAGTGCAAACCATGGGAGGAGCTGCCTGTAAAAGACATCACTGGCATCTGGAAAAAGCCGCTCCTCTGAGAGTAGAATATAATACCTCTTCATACATGCACGGAGACTCCTGTTATAAGCACATATATAAGCATATAGAGCACCTGATGTAAGAACTTGCAGTCTAAATTCAGGCTAGGGCTTGTAATATTGTGGAGAGTTTTATCCCATGTGTGTTTTTTGGGAGTCTCTTCACTGAATTCACTGGGATTGGGATTAGGATCTATTGTTTTCTAGCTTTACAAATTTCCACTTGTTTCTTTTGAATATCCCTCTTCTTAAGACAAGTAGAACATGAGACATAACATATTGCATGCTACATTATATTATCAATTTATTAGGAAATGGGTATCGGGAAGCACCATTATGCTTAGGAATTCAAAGAATTGCAGAAAAAAATTGCGGTGTCATCAGTGCTACCAAAACTCAACAACCCCCTCTCCCATTTTGGGGGCAGTGAGGGAAGGAAGAGATTTCAGTCTAATTCTTTCCATCTGGGTTTCATTTATGGATTATGTGGGAAAAGGCCGTATTAATACATACGAGGAACGAGTGAGCATTAATTTGCCATGTGCTGATGTAAACAGGAAGTCCAGTGCGTTGTGCCTTAATACATATTTATTGGTTTAGCGAGGAAAGATGAATTGACGCCAGGGGTCTTATGCTGAAAATATTTTAGTAAATTCTAATAAGATATTATAAACAAATGTCAGTCCAAAGCTTTTCCAAAAATGGTGAAAATAACATTGCCTTTGGATATGAGAGAAAGCGATATGAATTTGGCAAGAAAGCATCACTTGTTTGAGATTATTTTTCCTGAGGTTTGATTTTTTTATTATTTTTGAGCAAACAGCTCCGCTCCGCCCGTTACTTTCTGTCCCCAGGGATGGAGACTGCGTGTGACAAAGCCCTGGCCCTGAACACGAGCGCCCGAAGCGGCGAGGACAGGCTGCTCTCGTGGCACCGTCACCGCTCGGCTGCTCCTGCCTCTTGAGCACGGGAATTTCCATCCGACTCGCGGTCCAAGCGGGTGCCCGGCTGCCACGGCATTCTCTAAAGGATCCTGTGGATCTTTGGGAACTTAGCTTAAAAATAAAGGGGTAGTTCTGGCTGCATTGGCTTTTCTAAGCCTGTGTTTGTGATATGGAACAAAGGTGCGTGTCCGTTGTCAGCGACAAAAAATCTCCCATTTTCTCTCTGGTTAAAGATCATCACATGATTTATTTCCTTCTTTCCTTCCTTCTTCTTTTCTTTCTTTCTTATTTATTTATTTCTCTTTTCTGGAGTTGTTGGGGAGAAAACTCACTGCCCGTGCAGAACTCCAGGTCAGGGCTCCACTGAAACCCTCCAAATACAAGATAAATGACGTGTAGACTTTGCATTCTTTTTCTGCACAATAATGAAGCTCATTTTTCAGGAATATATGAGGTTCCTCAAGACCACTAGTATCCCATAATCCTGAAAGATAATTTGTTTAGTCCTTAGAGCAGTCTCCTTTCCTGTCCATATCCCTTAATTACCTTCCATATTAATACTTTTCCGATACATATGTGTATGTGTGTGTACATGGATTCACGTAGCATTTAATTGTGGGGTTTTATAAATTTCCATTCCTATCTAATGACTTTTTACAGGCAAAGTAATTACCTGTTCTTTTTATTGCTATTATAATGATTCAAACATGCATACAAAAGCATTTAGTCCAGCTAAAGAAATGGCTGCTGTAAAATGCTATATATATTTTCTCTGCTTAGCTTTAAATTAATCCATTTTTATTAGGGTGCTTGGCCAAAAAATTAATCGGAAACTGAGTCCAAACAGATTAGGGTTTATTGCAGCTCTGTAACTCTGAAGAGTGACTTGATGGATTTAAACCATTTTTGCAATAAAAAAAAATAAAGCAAACAAATTATCCTGGCTTAAAACCTGGAAAACGCTTTTTCCCTCCTTGTGCTCTGCAACTTGAGCCAGCTGAGACGATCAACTCCAACTTGGAGTCTTTCAGCAAGGAAGACTGATGAACTCTGACCAAGCAGCGCTTTGGAATTCAGCTCTCAGCAGCTGCGAGGTTTCCTGATGCCTCCGATAACGCCCGGAGCCGCGGGCAGCTCATCCCAACCCGGGCGAGGAGCTGCGGGGCCGGAGCCGGAGCCCGTGCCCTGCATCACCCGGAGCTGGGGGAGACCCATCGATTTTGGGCTGTGAAGGAAGTCATTAATCAAATATGCAGCAGGACAACGAGCAGCCGAAATGTCCAGGATGCTGAACTATTCCTTCCCGAAGTCTGGAAATAAAAGGGAATTTTGTACATGATTTTCCTTTGGGTTCTTTTCTATGTGCAGGAAAGAAAATCCAACTAAAGCAAGGAGATGCCATTGCTGCCACCTTGCCCGCTAAGACGCAGTGGGTTTTGTGCCCATCTTGATAAAAGCTCTGCATGGTGGTAGGTCAGGGGGTGACGAGAGCTTCCAACACTGCTTGTGATTTTAACAGGCTGGGCAAGTATTAATTAATCCTCGACTCCTTTGGAGGAATGTTTTCTAAGACTCATTTTACATGGTCTAAATCAAAGCACAGAGAGTTTCCTTTCTAGGCTTTGATAAATGTGCTCTTGTGATTTATGTTAGCACAGTGTTCAGAGACCCCCAAAGAGACCACGGTGTTGATGCAATAGGTGTTGTGCAGACCCAGGCAGCCTGTGCTCCACAGAGCTGACAACTTCAATAGCCAAGGCAAAAGCTGGAGGTTTGCACATAGAGGGAAGTGATTTGTCAAGAATATAAGAACGTGGGAGCAGATCACAGGTCTCCTTCCCTATCACGTTGGCCATCCCGGGTTCTGCTGAAGATCAGCCCCATGTACCACAGCTGTGTGTGTCTGTGGCCCCTCTAGTGAAACCACTTGTCTTTCTTAGACCTTGACATTAATATTGTGTTGGGATCCTCTTGGGGGAAAACAGGCTCTTGCAATGCTGGAAGTCCAGGGCTGAGGGACAGACAGGACTAAGGGTGACCAAGGGAAGGAAAGGTGAGAGGAGCATTTTAACATGGTGCTGTTCTGACATTGGATCATTTTTGATGACCCGATGGACAGAGTCATCCAGCTTGTCACGTCCACCCAAATACCTCCTTTCAGGAAATCTCGCAGATGATGATGCTTTTAATCCATTTTATTTTATGCTGGTTTTATGAACTTTTCAACCTTAGGAGAACTAGGAAGCATTCCCTGCTCACTGTGGAGACCTTCACTCAACAAACTAAGCTCCTTTTTGCCTGACCCTTGTCTGCACTGGTGTGACTCGGATCTCCACATGCCCTTCTGCTTGCTTTCACACAAAGAAATCAAACCATTCAGGTCTAACTGCGAACCAGTCTTCATGAAGGAGCACGAGATCCTTCATAACGCAGTATTTGAAGTGCCAGTGCAAAAGGACATCTGCTCATCCTGGTTTTTAAATGATGCATTTTCTTCCTTCATCTGCCTTGTCTCTTATTCCGAGCAGTGTGGACAAGACAAATAGCCCCACTCCCCAGTATGTCCCTGTCAGAGGATGGAAGCAGTAACGAACACTGCAAATGCCTTCTCAGATGTGACTGTTGACCTTACTACCAATACAGACATTTTTGATTCACGCTGCAACTCCCTCTGTGCTCCTATGGATTCCTTCATTTGCCAGGTTATTTTTCTTTATTTTCCTGCCTTTTTTTTTTGTTAGCTTATCCCACTAGCAATACTCATTACTCACTGGGTCATCCCAAGTTGTCCCGAGTCGGAGCGTTGGCAGCACTTCACTTATTAGTCAGCCAACTCATGGGATCCTGGCAATCTTTTTCTCTCTATAAGGATTGGATCCAAGCTGTTCTTTGATGTTGTCAAACCATGACTTCCACTGGTCTCCCTGCTGGTTTCTTTGCTCTTTCTCCCTGGGAGTAGAAAGCCACAGGGAAGCATTTAGTGTTGTATCAGGCACGGTGCCAATATGGTTTCAGTCTTTGTTACTGTGTGGAGCAGACAGCCCGTCCGGTCCAGGTTCTATAAGAGGGGTGCTTTCATCTTATAAAAATGCTATGTATTTCTGACTTTAAGGTTGGTCCACCTACAGACCCATCCAGGCAACGTCGGCGATATTCAACCTTCCCGAAACGCAGAGGAATAACAATAATCCAAGTCAAATGTAGAGGTCGAAGTTTACTCAGAACTTATGTTTTATGGATTCAGAAACATAGAGGACAAGGTGAAATCTGCATTTCTGATGGGATACTGATTTATTTCTATTTCAATTGCCTCCTAAGGTTTGAAATATGTGGATAAAAAGGAGTCATTCACCATATCTTAGGCCAAAGTGGATGAAATTCTGGCCCCCATTAAAGTCAATGGCAAAACTCCCATTGACTACAGTGGGGCCAGGATTTCACCCTATGATTCCTTTTCTTGCTTTATTTTATTGACCTTTCTCTTGAATACTAGTGAAATGCAAATATTTTTTTCCAGCACAAGTCTTTGTACTCTATGAACTCTGCTGGATCCAGAGTACTTCATACGTATATAAGAAAAACAGTTAAAAATGAAAAAGAGAGCAGTTTGCTATACAAATAATGATCTCTCCACAATCTATTAAAAATGGCTGTGTTCAAAAAGAGATAGTGATTTAAATGGTCAGAATAAATAAAACATGCTCGAGGCTAGCATATACTCCATTAAGAACATTCCTAAGCCTGCATGGTACAGACCACACAACTTGAGAATGCAAATAGCATCTAAGGCCACCTTGGCATTTCTCTGCAGTGGCTGTGACATTACAGATGCTTTAATACTATCAGCTCTGATGTGAAAGGAAGGAGGATTTTCCCATTCTTTTGACATTATTCTGGCTAACTGTTCCCAGTAGAAAAAGTGCATGTATGTGCGGCTTCAGTATCAGCACTGAATGAATAAGAACAGCTGAGTGCAGCGACAGACACTTCCCCTATTTGTTTTCCTCCAGCTAAAGTCTGTTTCATTCTTAAAATGCTTTAGCATGTTCCCCACTGTTTTGCTATTATGAATGCAGGTAGACTTCACCCTTTATGAAATTATTAGGCCTCTTGCGGCCAACCTTGCTGGTAGGAAAGAATTTCCAAGTTCCTTTTCCCAATAGTCTCACTTTTCATAGCAGTACACAGCCCTTGTCCACCAAATCCAGTTTCACCAGAAGCTTTTGGCTGGCAGTGTTCAGAATACGGAAGGATTCAGGTAGCGCAACCAGATGAGATCCTCCAACAGCATCGCAGACATTTTCCGATGGTCTGCACCTTTTAGACAACCCTCAGAACAGCTGGAGGATGTGACCACCATCAAAATGTTCCTGATTTTCCAGCCAGCACATAGAGTCCCAAGAAGTCATCTAAGTGACAAGCCAAGTTAAAACAGCTGCGATAAGAAGAAAGCAAATTCTTGACTCTCAAACTGATGTAATTCTATGCCCAACATTGTGACACGAGCTCAGCAGTGCCACAAGCCCAGTTGTGAAGGCCTCTTTCACCCCAGCCTTGATCTTCACCCGCTGCTGCGATGCTTTTCCGCATCTTTTAATCCAAGGACGACCTCATTTTTAGCAGGAAATAAAATCCAAAGGACCATCTTGTGTGGTGCTGCTGTGAGGTTTTTCCTTTACAACCAAATAAAAAATGAGGGTGAATTTTAAGTGCTCTGGGCTTGCATTTCCTCCCCTTCCATTTATTTTTGCTTTAGAAGGTGCTTTTTTAATATAAAAAAAACGCAACCGTTTTGTGGGCCTTGCTCTGATGCCTCATGGACCACCAGTGGTTCGCAGACCACAGGGTGAGTAACGGTGCACAAGAGCTCGTTGCCTATTAAGTCCTCTGCTCTGGCTCCTTCTGCCAAAGTAACTGTTGGTGCTATCACGTTCTCCCCTGCTTGGTCAGGCTCCATCCCGCGTGGGGTGAGTTATGAGGCTCCCATCGTTTCTTTGGAGAGAATTATTTCATGGTCCCCCAGATCGCTCAGGCCAGAATGCGCATTCATGAAGCCGGCAGGATATATTTAGCTGAAGAACGCTTTGAAATTAATAAGGTCAAGAAGTCTAGGCCAAAATCCTGTCTTCAGCCGCAGCCGTGTGGTGCTGGTTAGAGCCCGGAGGAGCAGGCCGAGTGCTGGGGGCGGCGGATGGGGGTTTTGACCAGGCCTGACGCATCGCTGAATTTTGTGACCTTTGGGAAATGCTTTAACCCTAATCACCCCAGCTGGGAAACTGCGTAAACCACCAGGCCCTTGCTAAAAAGCCAGCTCCTGCATTTAAATCAGTGTTATCACTTACATAAATAACAAACAAACCATGTGGTCTAGGCTTTATTTCCTGGCTGGGAGGATTGTGAAGGCTGCTCACTCACAGAAAGCAGATTTTATACCAGTTTTGCTTTACAACAAGTGCTTTACACAAGCCCCGCACTTGTGAACATGGATTAATAATATTGTTCTTTCTGAAAATATTAAGGTTCTCTGAAATGTTTCAGACAAACAGCCTAGGAAGACTTAGTGGCTTCAGCTTGTTTGACTTGGAATAAAATGTGGTTTCTAATTAGCCAATCTTCAGCAGTCTGTCTAAAAATACAGCGAGCTGCCAAATTTCACACCTTGGCCCCCCAAAAGATCCCAGTAAAAGTCTTAAAGAAACAGCCTATCCCTCCTACTGCTAGGAAATTACCAAAATATTGAGGCTTCTCTCCTCTATTCACAGATATACACATATACATATATGTATATATATATACACACACACACATATATACCCACACATATACATACACATATATACATGTGTATGTATACCCACGTAATACTTATGCATGACTAACACCCAAATCTTAACATACAAGCTTAGGGGGCCCAAGGTGAGAACATTTTCTTAATTTCCTCCAGTTTTCCATAGAAAAGGAAAGTTTCATGTATTTAAACAAGGCTCAACCATTTAAAATAACCAATGTAAAGCAGCATTTTTGTTCTTTAAATTAAAACACATGCACTGGTGTTTTGATAACCAAAATCTATGGGGAAATTAAGAAGAAAATAGCGCATAAAACATCCTGAAACATAACCTATCAAACAGCTGTTTAGGTCAAGCATAAAAGTGGTATGAGTAGTATAGCTCAAAGGGTTGAAACTATGCTTAACGTTATTTAAAAGTTCTTAAAAATTTTCATCGCAAATCCCAAATGCACCCATAATATTTTCCTTCAGAATTTGTTTATTTTGATTTATTGTTGACCAATTTCCATGGCCCCCAAATGTCCAATATAAGTGGCTTCCACAGAGACACAAAATTATAACTGTCTTCAGTGAAGAAAAGAAATTCTTGATAATTTTCCCCCCATCTTTTCTCTATATTTTGCTAAAATTCCCCACTTTCTTATTAGTTTTCTTGTTTTTCAAATTGTCATTTATCATTGTTTTTTATTAAAAATAAAAAATGGGGTGCAGGTTTCTGAGTTTAGAATTTTCCTTTAAAAATGGATGTCTTCACTTTGGCATCTTGCCTGAGAGCCGGTTCATGAGTTTGGCTCCGTCATGGGTGACTATAACCTTAACCCACCGCCACTTCTGGAGGAACCTCAGAAGGGACCAAGGATATTGAGGACCTCACGTACTGCCCCGTTCTGTAAACGGGCCTACGAAGGAGAAAGCTCCACCTGTAGATAACCAGTCTTTGACCCTAGAAGGACACGGATCATTTCCCATTCACTCTCGATACTTTCTTCTTTGAAGGTACTGTTTGGAGAACCAACTTTTTGATCACAAAGATTAAAAATCTCAAATCCCATTAAAAAAAAAAAAAGAGCAGGAGTAACTCTTCTTGCTTCTCAAAGTGTTAATTTTCATGGTGGGTAGATTTTCTGTTTTCACCCCTAAGCAGAAATCTAATTGTCTAGCTGGCAGCTGTTCATGGGGGCCAGGACAATTTAACATCTTTTTCTTATGGGAAATGGTAGAAATGGAAGCCAAACACAAAATATGTGTTCTTAACGGTGTTGGCAGAGCCAGGGATGTGGCCATCATTTTTTATTTTTATTTTTTAGCTTCTGCTTCACATTTGAAAGCCTGGTTCTGTCTTCTTTTCTGCCTTTAATAGTGCTCAGCTGCAGGGGGAAATACTGTTCACTGTCAGCCCCAGTGGTTGTACAGCTTGACAAACCCATATGCTTTACACACCTCTAAACTGCCCTGTGGGAACTTCTTGACACTTAATCAGAGTATCTGGCACAATAAAGGACAGTGGGTTTCACTCCTGAAGACCTTTTTCAGCTGTTGCACAGCCCCAAAATTGGGCTAATTCCAGCTGACTTCAAGAGAAATTTTGGCCGGTTGAAGTCTAGGTGAGAACTCCCAGATTTGGCCAATACTAATAAAATTAGAAAATTGCGACTTGCTTCCTCAGCTAATAGTTTCCTTAAAGCCACTACCACATGTAGCCACCTTTCTCTAATATCTTTCTCCAGCCAAATCCAACTGCCGTGGTTGTAATGCCTATTTCCAGTGATGTCAATGGGCTCCTGGCAAGTGTGTCTGCAAAGGATTATTTGCTCTCCTTAAGCAATCATTCAACTCATAAATTATGACAAGAAAGTCTCTGCTTTGAGCCGTCATTTTAAAATTCTTGTTCAGGGAGATTTTCACTTATATCATGATTCATTAACTAAGCCATGTGTAGGATCCTCCATCCAGAACCATTCCTCTCCCCGAAACACAACTGCCAGGGAGAAATGAGTGTTTGGATCCATTCTTATTTTCATTTCTGGCTGTTTATTTAACACCGGAAAGATTATTGAAGATGTTATCGCAAAGAGAGTTCACTGGGGCATTTTTCTGCGACTGTGTTATTGCAAGTGCAGTCGGCTGGCTCTTATCTTCAGCTAATAAAGGTGCATTAAGCAGGAAAAATTGATCATCTGTGCACTGACCGTAATTTCGTTTGAGCTTTTTCTGTAATGTAAATATTCTATTTATTACGTCTTTTGCTCAGTTTCAAATAGTCCACTTGGCTTTGCCTGAAAGCAAGAGGGGCTTCACTCTGGAAAGGGCTAGTCGAGTCTCCTAGTTTCAGTTCTTCCCAACCACCAGCACCTCTGTGACACGATGGATCCAGAAAGGTCCACATGCTCCCTGTGAAAAGCTCTCTGGCATCCCATAGAAAATGTAAGAACCTTGCTAGGAGAAAGAAGTATTTATAAATTGGTGGAAATACCCAGATGGTCCTAAAATGTGATTTATAACCCAGTGTCTTGATGAAGACAGCAGTTCTCTGCTTCCAGTCGCCCCAAAGACTCCTGCCTGTTTGAGATGAGAGAAAATTGTATTTCCCACTGCAGATCTGGCCACGTGTGATCACCCGAATCTGCCAGGCCTGCCGCGGTCTTGGAGGCTTTCTTGGTGGGCCATGGCAGCCCATCACAGCCTGGTCCCTCAGCATGGGATTAATCCACATTGTAATGAAATTTGGGATTCCTCCATTTAATACGGTATGAATAATGTGCAACAAATATCGCGCTAGCTTTAAGAATTGCCTCCATATCATCTTTTGGGCACTTGAAGTTTAACTCTACCCCTCCTTTTTTTTTTCCTCGCATTTCCAGCATTTTTAACAGACTGAGGCTGACTTTTACGGCCTGTTGGCAATTTGTATGCATTGTTACCACTCCATGACCATATTCTCTCAGGCGACCCCACTTGAACTCGCTTCCCTGGAGTCAACGGTAGGTCCGGGAGCCATGGGTTGGGTTTAGAGCAACGAGCCCTCCATGGGTCTCCACCTCGGGACCACCCAGGAACCGGCTCGTTCAGCAGCGGCCTCGGATCTGGCGCGCACCTGTGCTCCTTGACCCGCGTTGGCTCCCCGCTCATTTCCGCTTGCCGTTGGGAGCCGTCGTGCCCCGGTTTAGCTCACGGGTACCTCAGGGACCTCCTCGCTTTCTCCCTCTCTCCTTGCAAAATCAGCAGCGGCGGTGGGGCCGACCTCGTTTGATTTAATGAAGAGCAACTGAGCGCAGCTGGTGTGCGGACGCGTCGCACTTTGCTGGAAGCCATGGGAACTCCAAGCCAATTTGCGTCCTCCAAGAGCCTGGCCCAGGATGTTTCCTATTTTAATTTTTGTGTCTGCACCTCGCGTTCCAGTTGGATGCATTTTAAAGTAAATAGAGTCGATAAATAAAAACTTGTGTTTTTCACAGAGGTCCCAGAGTATTTCTGTTCCTCCACCTCCTTGCCTCCTCCCTGCTTGTCTTTTCCTCCTTGAGCAGATACTACAACTAAACACTGAATAAGCACCCCAGTTTCTTCTTGATCATTCAGTGCTTCCTGCGCTTCTGAATGGACTTCTTTTAAGAGAAGTAGTGCCAGCGTGGAGGATTTAGGTTCATGGGTGGAAAACTCCTTATGCAGAACGTTTCGCCCCAAATTAGTCATCAGTCATCAACAAGTGAGTACATTTTGCTCTCAGCTTGGCTTGCTAGAGCCAAAATGCTGAGGCTTAAAGGGAAGGATGGGAACAGAAACACCTAATCAAACGGCAGCCAGCAGAAACCCCTGTGATTTGTTCTGGATCGCGGTGTGTTCAGAAACACGGGAGCTTGTGGAGGCTCCGCAGGGGAGGCAGGAGGACGCGGGA
>NW_010583283.1:73904-85985 GCF_000705375.1 Tinamus guttatus
ACGCTCACCTGCCCTGTCCTCCTGCTCCAGCAGCTCCTCGCTGTGTATTTAGGCCCTTTCCCAAATCTGTGACTTCAAGAGAATTTGCCTTAGTTTGAAGCACCCTCCTTTGATCCTAGTAACCAAAATCTTTATTTGTTTAAGAAGGGAATTAACTGAAAATAGTAATGGAAAAACTTTTAAACTTAATGGAACTGTAAGTGTCTGAAAAGTACTACTTTTTTTTTGTTTTGTTTTGTTTTGTTTGTTTGTTTTGTTTTTCTATTATTAATCCCACCCTTCTCCTGCTTTGTGAAATTTTTTGCTGTTCATTCTCACTGAAGAACTTAACTACAGGCTGGGGGTTGTGACTTGGGAGACATTCGTGTTTCAGTTCCATGCAAATTGAAAGACAAGGCATTCATCCTCACAGAGTGTTCTGGTTTGTTTGTTGTCCCAGCAATGGGACTTCTTGGCTTCAAAGCCACTGCAATACAGGTTCCAGACTTGAGGCTTTTCCGAGTCTCACTGGGTGTCCCCAGCTGCATTAAGACCCTGGCAGGTCTCCTTCTTCTCCAGTGGCCACTTCCTTGGCTTAAAACAAGCCTGGGGATCATCAGGCCTTGGTTCATTTCCAAAACCTGTTAACTGACCCTGCAGGGCTTAGTTCTCCAAATGCACAAGGAACCCAACTCCGTAAAGTCCACACAGCTGCTCGGCCTACACTGCAATGCAGAGCACATGCCATATGGCTCCATGTGGGAAATAAGGGCCTATTCCCAGTCCTGGGGGACTAAATGGGATTTTAAAAAGTCTCCTTGACCGTATGCTTCCTGGCCATGAAGGAATCATTCCTACACAAAAATTGTGTTTGTGTCTCAGCAGAGCCATGGGAAGGGTGCGGTGGGAAAACGTTTGCCTCATAGGGCCCTGGAATAAAGGGAGAATTTCTCACACCCTGACATCTGCTGCCCAGAGTCCATCAATCTTGGACTGTAGCAGGACAGATCACTTGTGACCGGGGGGATGGACAGGAACTAATTACCTAGAGTGGCCCTTTTGATGCAACGTGCGGCAGCTTGAATGCGACACATCCCAAAGCCAGTAGAGAACCTCCTGGGGCATCTGAACTGCTTCTCATGCTGTCCCAGACCTTGTGTTTGCTGTGGTCCAGCTTTCCAGACACATGGGACAAAGAGACAAAAGAATTTAGGCTTTGCGTAACGTCTGCTCCAAAGCAAGGAGCTTATTCTGGGGGACATGGGTCCCCTGTAGATGCTGCGTGAAATCTGGCAGTCTCATGTAGGTGTCTGAGATATTTCAGGATGTGTCCAGGCACTACATTCAAGCAGCAAAAGCCTTTGACAGGGTCAGAGTCAATCCTCCATCCAACTTGGATGCAATTACGTGGTGCCCGCGACCCCCTGCAACCTTGCTGCAGCTTCCAGACCATTTGCCCTCCTCTGAAACGAAAGGTTCCCATCGTGACCAATATTTTCAGAATGAAGAAGATGTGAGGAGCAGATGCACCCCGGGCCCACAGCTGGCCGAAGCAGGCGAGCCCTTTCCATGAGCATTTGCAGAGGTAGAACCAGATCTAGCGAACGGCTGGGGAAGGCAGAGAGCAGAGGGGAACGAATGCACAGAAAGCCATTTGTTTGAAAACTGGGACACACATTGACCGAAAATATTTTGCAACATTCACTCAGCCCTAGTAGGAACTCACACGTTCCTTGAAATGGGCTATTCATTATAAAGCAGCTAGTAAAAAAAGAAGGGATTTTTTTCCCCCAGCCCTTAAATGTACAATTTTAGCTCCAACGAGGACTTTACGAAGTTCACGTGGAGAAACTTCACCAGAGGCACCAACTGTGCTCTGTGCTGTCTTCGGCCATGTGCTGCACTCCGGCACTTGCCTGGGACTTTACGGGACTGGTGCAAACCCTTGTTCATAGGCCCCTTGTGCCTTGGAAGCCTTGCCAAAGTCATGAGCTTTTATTAGCACTAACTTTCCATTTAGTCGGGAGGGACTGTTCCATTTGCTTCCCCTACAGTATAGCACTGGCTCCACCTCAACATTTGCACCTTATAAAGTGTTGTCATGACCCGACTAGAGCAGTTTATATAAGGCCCTTCAAGATCCCCAGTAATGAAGAGTAAATAACGGAGGAAAGCTTTCTCTCACTTTGCAGCTTTCTTTCAGTCTCAAAAGAAATAAAACAACTTACTTAACAGCATTCTTTAATCTTTTGCACCAGTGGCCTCCTTTATAGGGTGTTATACAGAGCCAGTGTAAATCCAACCTCTGTAATGGGGTCAGTGTTTCTCAACAGGTGTTGGGTGGATACAGTGTAAGATCTATTTTTTCAATAAATGTCAAGCCAGAAAGCTTGCTGTTTATACACAGGCAGCTTTAACATGTGGTTCCCTCCCGCGCTCCCTCCTGGTACCCCTTTTCCAATCTTCTATTTTTTTTTATTTTGAGCAGCCCACCTAGGTCTCCAATTTAATAAAGGAAAGCGGTGACCGACCATTGCCCAACTCTGCGAGCAGGAGCAGCTCCACGCGGCTCTGCTTTAAGCAGGACAGACTGTAAAGGGATTGGAGGAATCTTCCAGTTTTCTGGAAAGAAATCCTTCCTCTGGCCCGCGGAGGGGAAGTGCAACAGACTAAGTCAGTTGAAACGGCTTGCTGTGCTCTTTGGAGGCAGCCTGGGGCCTGATCCTGAACTCTTCATTATTCTTTTATTTAGGCAAAATGCTCTTGGAGTCAAGAGGAAGCTTGCCTGAATGAGGAGGACGTTGGAGGGCCTAAGAGCGTCAAGTCAAATCCTATTTTGGTAACATTCATTTTAGCAAGGGAAGGATTTTATGGCTCCTGTGTAACGATACAGGAAATTATACAGCAGTGGCATTGGGAAGCATGGTAACTAGCTCCACAACTAGCTCCCAATTATGCAAGTTATCCAAATAAACTTAATTTTATGCATATGACCATTGTTTTAAAACCTTTTGAACATGTCCATTTTACTGTATCGATGAATCTCTGCGTGCGTCATTTTTGGATCAAGCCAACGTTCCTTTTTGGTGGCTGCCACGCAATTAGCAATGGCCAGCAAAGCCTAGGTGGTCTTTGGGCCTGTGGATCCCTGGGTGCCAAGACCTGCTGGGCTCCCTATTCCCCAACGGGTCGGTCAGTGTTGAGCATGGATCCAGAGCACGAAACCTTCTTCATGGTATTTACTCGTGGTCACAGTAGATTGTGCTGTCTCCCTTCTTCCTCGTCCAAATACCATATGGGAAATTAATGCAAAATATTTCTGTGAACATTCATTTGAATTTAGGAGGGAAAAAAATCACACTTTGCAATCATTTGGGCTTTTTCAGCAAATTGTTTACCTATGCCCTTAACTTTAAGCATGTTCTTATGTCCATCCCCTGCTCATCGAAACATTTCAGCATCTAAATAAATCCTTATGCACTTTGCTTAATAAGGAACTATAAGAATTGAAGTTTACTGGGAAAATATTTGCGGAAAGCAATTTGCAAGGCATTATAGAAACCAGACTTTAATTTGTGTGTTCAAATATCATTGCAATCTTTCAGTGAAAAATACTATGTGGTTTATCAGAAGTGAGCAACACAGTTCTAATTTCAGCATTTCTGAACAGATTTATGGGCTGATGGACTGAAAAATTCCACATAGATTCCTGTCAAATAAGCTACAAGAACAAATGCATTCATGAACATTGCATACTGCTTATAGATACTCCATGAGCCAAGAGAAGAGCCTTTTCCAGGAACTGTTAGGTATTTATTGTTAATTTTTATCTGCTGGTGGGCACAAAAATACCAGTGGTTATTTTGCAAATAAGAAAAATCTTTGTTAACATCAAATATGATTTTAATGATATTTTGTGGTTGCCAATACGGTTTTGTCTGGGTCAATGTTAGCAAGTTAAGAAAAAAAAAATGGGGAGGTTTCTTCCTACTCTGTTTTTGTTTGGTAAACCAGAAACCAACTTACTCATTATGTATTCTGAAAGCAGCTTTAATAAAATCTGAGGAAAGGACTGCAAACATTTATATATTTCAGGGATAAATATGAAACCATTAAATAGAGAGACAGGACATCATGTGGGCTAGGTGTTAATGACATTTTCCTACTTGTTTTCTTTTATCAGAATGGCTACGACCATTGCAGGTAGTTGGCATCTACCACTGCTTTGTCATCAAGTCCCATTGGGTTTGGACTCTGTCTCTTCCTCTGAAGGGAGGAATGTAGTCCTGGGATTGACATCTTCTCAAAACGATTGGAAAAACATGAATAGACACATCTTGATCCCGTATTTGATGTTCCGTATTTCAGAAGAGCTTCACTCGAAATGTTTGCAGGAATTTATTCATAGAAATTTGTGCATTTTTTTCTTCACCAATGAAAAAATAGGCACTTTTTCTTCTCAAAAACCTTCTAGTTACACCTTGCTCAATTGGGTACTTCTTGAAAGGAGCTCTGTGGTAACTTCTGATTTACAAGAAAAGAAGAGATATCAGTGCCAAACCCACCCCCTTCAAGACTTTCTCAAAGGCAACCTCAAGAGTGTTATTTGAAAGAGGCAGGACTTGATAACCATAATGAACTCCACCACAACCTCTTGTCCAACCATTTTAGGCTGAAAATTGATGTACTGCCTCAGTTGGCCACTGGGATATCCATTCTGGGCTGTTAGAGTAAAATCAGTAAAGCAGTTGTAAGACAGATGAAATAAGGTAAATATAAATAACAGCTGGATGATCAAGCCCTTTATTGATATCTTCCAAGAATATGGTGTCTAAATCAGGAAGTGCCTCCATATAAACACTTCCATGCTCAAGCAACGATAAAAGTGATTTATTTCTCATGAGGTTACAGTAACAGATTTTCAAAGTTGAAGGAATCTGGAGGTCATTCACTGTGCTATTGTGAATCATTTTTTTTTTCTAATAAAATTATGTATGATTGAAGAACACAGTCTTGATACAAAGACTTCAGAGTTTCAGGAGGCATGAGAAAAACCAAATATGCCTGAAGATACAGCAGGACAGTGTTACTTTTACTTTGAAATTACACATGGGTTATTTGGAATAAGAATAATAATAAAAGACCAGTCTTTTCTAGGATTTTTTTAAGCAAGATTCAAATATAAGAGACATGATGCCCATATTCTTCAAGTAAAACTTTATGTTTTTGCAAGAAACCCATTGGTATATTTAGAGGTCACCTTACAAGACTGGAGTTAACAGGATTATCCAAGCGAGCTTCACAGTAAAGCAAAATGAAAACATTTGCATCATAAAAACTTTAATGCAGCTGTGCAGTCTTGAACCCATGTTATGCAGACGACTGCACCACATGCAGGAAAGGTGCCTCTGGGCTTAGCACGGCGTTATGTGACTACTTAAACTTGAACATTGTGAAAGTGCAAATGCCTTATCTCAGTATCTTGGCTCTAGCAGCAGCCAAGTTACTGTTTAAGGAGAAAGAAAAAAAAAAGTTAAAAACAAGAGCAAGAACAGAATGATCCTTTCCCTGGTTTGTTCTTCCAGCTTCCAGCAGCTTGGGAGCTAAGCAAACCAGATGCTGCATCCAGCATCTCGTATTTAGTAGCCACCAGTGAACTTATCCCCCGTTAATTTGTCTAATCCTTTCCTGAATGCATTCTTTTGCCCCCACGACATTCTGTGGCAGAGATGCTGAATAAATATGATCCTGGATATTTATTCAGATTTTGCAAGCATAAAACAAATAGTAACATAGGATTAAGCAAGTCATGATTGTGCAACCTCCACCCTCATGCATCTCAATGAGTTTTAGCTGCTTCGCCTCATTTGCAGTTTGGCGTTTCTGCAGGACAGGGGCTGCGGGTTCCTCTGCTTTGTTCACCCCTGTGTGCACAAGCATCACTGGAAAGGAAAAACGGAGCTCAGGCCAGTGGGGAGTTTGGAGCTCAGTCCTGTACGTTCTCTTCCTATGGGCAAAAAAGAAGAATTTTGATTTTCCTAAAAATTACTCATGCCTTCGCAAACTTTCGCCACAAATGCAAAACGAAATTGCAAAAAGGGGAGAATAACTTTTAAAAGGCATCCCCATTTCTATTGGTAATACTGTAGAAAGTCTGCAAGCTTTTAATTAAAAATGACCACCAAAGCAGGCACCTTTCATAAATACTGACTTTAAAAACTATAATTTTGGTTTGCATAGTGTTTTGAAGGAATATTTTCAAGTAACAAGTAACTTCATTTCTGGTTTCCTCACCATCAGACTATGTTGTGGAACTTTCTTGCAAGCAAAGAAGATGCTCTTGGTTTCAAGCAGTGTGGCTCAGGTGAGAAAGCACCTCTAAAGCCACTAATTTATACAGCCTGGTCTCGCTGGTCTATATATGTGTGGTCAAGTGAGATTTCGACACTGTGCTGATTCCCTAAGCTCAGGAACTCAAGTTACAGTGGATGTCAATAGTCATAAGAAGTTTCTTCTCAATTTTAAATGCTGAAATTGGGAGAATTTGATGGTAAGTTCCTGAATCAGAGGGAGTTTTATTATATTTCTTTTATAATATTCCAGTTCAGTCCCTCACAATATCTTGATCCATTATTTAAGCTCCACCATGTTACACATCATCATGAGAGTAGGGCCAATAGATTTCCTCACCAGACAGTCACAAAAGGAAAATATGTTTTGAGCCTTGCTCCTGTTCTTAGGAAGGACTTCTTGGAATTAGAACAGACTTTCAGTCATTCTGAGCTGACTCTATGAATGAAATAAACTCCCCATGGTTTCAGCTATCATGTCTCCTTCCTTGCTTTTATTTCAAAGAGTTAAAGGGACCAATTAGCAAAATTTGCACAAGCAAAGCTTTTGGTGACTTATATTTACTGGATGTTTGGAAATTCTCTTAACCAGAAGTGTGAAACAGATAGGGAATTCACACTGAAAAAAAAAAAAATAGAGGAAAATCTTGAAGGGTCCAGAGCTGAGTAATACCCCTCATAGAGGATACCAGGGAGAAGCACAGAGCCTGGAAGAAATGGAAAAAAGAGATGAATCTACAAAGGAAGCTGCATTTTGGAGGTCAGCGAGCACGGGGGTAAAGCGAGAATTGCCAAAAGTCAAGCTGAGCTAGACCTTGCAAAGGATATTAAAATAAACAAAAGTTCTTTAACCAGAAGAATTAAAAGAGAACAAGACAAGACACGGGGATGCTATGAACTAAGGATGGCATTGAGATTAAAAGAAACTAAGTATAACTCCCCAAATTGAATAAATACGTTGCATGTGTTTTCAGTAAGAGTATAGAGAATATGGGGTAAAGGCTGGACGGAAAGAGGGTCTAGGATGGAGGTTACTGCATCTGAGGTGGGAGAAAAACTTGGAGGATTCAGTGTGCTGAAATCAGTGTGCCAAGGGGAAAAGAATAGGAAAATCACCTGGAAGAGCAGAAGAACTGGCATTACCTGGGATATAAGTAAGTCTGCCTAACTGGGGTGAGCTGAGCAATTACAGAGCCCTGAAGAGGAGCTTAGGAATCTGAAATGTGTTAAGAAAACAAAAAAAAGATACGAAAATGATTATAAAAACCAGTTAAATAGAGAGGAATCAAAATGTGATGCAAGTTTACCCAAGGTAATTCTAACTTGATTGTTTTCCCTTATATTTAACGGTTCTCTAGACAGAGGTGAGAAAGGATGTAGAGCTTTGCATGAAGCCCTTGGTTAACGTGAAGATGATGATTGCACCAAGCTGCAATCTGGTGAGAAGGTGCTGATCAGGACCTGGTGGTATTGCCTGGATTTTGGGTTGGATTTTGGAGGTTACAGACAGTTCCCAAAAATCCAACCTGAGACCAATTTTATTTGGTGTTCTCATTAACAACTATGAGTAGTAAAGTGCAGACAACAACTAGAAAGAGGCAAAATCAACCCTGGAAACCTAATCGTTACAGAGGAGGATCATCATTATCACCCAGAAAGAACTAGAGGATCTTGAAGGTCAAAGTAATAGAAAAGAGATTAAATTTAAAACTGCAAGCTATAAAGCTATACACTGAGGGAGCAGCAGTGAGATTTTCTGCAAGTCAGGATTTAGTGGTAGGAAATGACAGAGGAAAAGAGAAACCAAACATAAATACTCATTCCCAGTGGGATTATCAGCTGCCAGTGTGACCGTCTGTGAAAGAGGCAGGTGAAAAGCTAATAAATGCAATGGAGAGAGGAAAGTGTGGGTGCCACGGTGCAAGATACTGCCCTCACCCTCCCTGCTCCCAATGGAATGGGAAGCTATGGAGATGTCGAGTGGAAAAGGGAGAAAAAGGTTTTCCCAAGAGACTTATTTAGCTTAGCACAGATGGAGCAGGAACACGAGTGTCCCCTGAGATGGCTTCCAGGGTGAAATGCCAGAGGGGAAGGAGAACTCCTTGGATAAAGAACACCATTGGCAAACATGGCACATGCTGCCCAGAAATGCAGCTAAGAGCTGAGGAGGAAAAGTTTAGTTTGCTGAATTTGCCTGTTTCTTCAGACTAAGTCATTTCCATTGGCAGCAAGACATGTTGGAACAACCTTCCTGCAGAAGGAGCTGAGTAAGGAGCAAAGTAATTAAAAACAGGAACCGGACCCCAGAAGTTCTTTGCAATTCCTTATTCCTGGTGTAGTAATTTGAGGCCTTGTTCAGAGCTTGTTAAATTATACAAAATTTCTTCCACTGCTCCCCATCAAGGCCAGCATTCAGTGCCTGTAACAGACTGGGGATAAGCAAGGACTAAATATAGGTACTAAATATTCTTGTGCTCTGTTACACTGGATTTCCATTCCATCGAGGTCTCTTCTCCCTCTTCCCCACGCTTTTCAAACACACACTTCTAACAGCAAATCAAGACTAAGTCCACGTTAATTTTCATGGTCTCTAGGCCAGTTGGCATAAATTGTCACCAGGCTGCCGACCAAAAGAAGCATGTATTTAACAGATAATCTCTCTGAAATGCAGCGATAGCTACAGTTTTAGAAAACCAACATAATTTTAACCTCTAACTAGTATTACGAGCAAAGCTTTACCCTGTTTAACCTTTGTGAGTCACTATTAAGACCTTATTTTCATGCATTTCTCTGTTTATTCTCCTTCCTAATTTCATCACTGACATCCAGAAAGGTTTGTAAAGAACTGATACATGGAATAAAATCAGCTTTTAAACATAGGGAGAATCCTCTTTCCATTCACACGAAATACTTTGAAATTAAATAAAACAGTGTACTCATACCAAGCTTGCGTTTGGCTTTCACAATTTATATTTTGTTGGCCCCTTTCAGCATTTTCCAAGTGATCTTCTGAGATCTCACCTCTCTGACTGAGGCAAAATCCTCTAAATTAATATGGACAGTAATAAAAACAAACAAACAAAAAAGCAAGACAGGTTTAAATGATCTTTGTTTGTAATCTCTGTCCAAATCAGCACACCAGATAGCTGCTTTATGATATGAGAAAGAAACGCGAGGCTGTCCCAACATATACAGATTTGCATGGTCAGATATAATGAATTGCAGCCCAATATTAAGTCTGTGCAATTTCTCAGGCTCTAGATATGCTAACGAAAATCGCATGACCAATAAATAAAAAAGAAAAATCCAACAAAGATTTCTCAGGAGAAAGTATCTAGAAGTGCTATTTTAACTGCACAGGCAGATTAGGGGACAAGGTGCCTGTTCATGATTAAAGGGTGTAATTCATTCTTCCAGGCTAGACTTGACGGACACAATATGCCAAATTCCATCTGTGGCCTCAATTCGTAAAATTTGAGACCAAAAAGGACCATTAGATCATCGAGGAAACAACACAGACTCTTGCATTTCACCCTGCTGCTCCAATATTGAGCCATCCAGTGTGTGCTTAGCTAAATCTGCCACGGAGGCACCCAGTCCCTGATATAAGGGCACTGGAAGTGGAAGCTCATTAATCCTGCAGATAAAGCTGTCCATTCCACTCTGCGACCTTGTGCTGGTGGCTTTTTCTTTTTTGCTTTTTAACGGATGACAACGTTAAGAGGCGAAACCCACCGTGCACGGGGACGTCACCGCTGGGGAAGGGTGACAGGGACACGGACGCCGACCCCTTCACAAAACGTTTCTCTATCGTTTGTTGTTGCAAAGAGCTACGGGTTGGTGGAACCCCAACATTGTCCTCATCCTTATCTCTGCCTGGGGAGAAAACCAGCACCCCAATGAAAAGATGGTCCCGGTGCTAAAGCAGAGTCTACTTATGGGCTGACCCCAATTTGGGGCAGAGGGGCATCATTAACATTCGCCGTCTTAAATCTGTAATTAAGACTATCACTCAGCTTTCTGTTTTAAAACAGTGCGTTCTCATGAGAGCTCCGCAGGTTGTTTGAAATCTGGGCCTCTTCCCAGTATTTTTCAGCCAGTTTCCTGAGCTTGCTGACAGAGCTGTCTGGACGGCCACTGGCTCACATTCCTCGCAGTCTCCGCTCCAAGCCAGCTTCTTCGGGCCCGATTTCAACAAATACAGACGGACCACCACAATCCAGGGCTCAACGTGGGACTGGCACCACATGCCTTCGAGATATTAACCATAAATCAGCTGTGGCGAGCACAGACAGATGTGGGCGTTAAGAGAACTGCCAGCTCTATGGGCTATATATGGAGGCTTAAGGAGGGCATGCCAAAGATCGCAGGTCTTTCTTTAATGCAAATTCGGCTGGAGAGGCAAGAAAAGCAGCCAATTAAGCAGCTTTCAATACAAAGCAAGCACTTTGTATCGAAATCACAGCTGGGAGGCCTGGGTTTGAGTCAAGAGAAGGGACATGATTGCAAAGGCAAGTTGCTTTGTGTGAGTCTTGGGAGAAAGAAGGCAATTTTGGGTAAAAGGCACCTCGCACTGGGAGAGCATCACTGCTAGGCGCATTCCCGGGATTTCTATGTCCGTATCTGATGGATGGAGGGAGCAGCCTCCAGAGAAGGGCTAGAAGCTAACCTGTATTCAGGAAACCTGCCTAAAAAGGGCACAACTGCAACACGAGCTTAGCAGGGATGTGGAACACAGCATCAACGTGCTAATTGCTGGGAATGTCAGGGGATTTGTCACCAACACGAGCAGCAGGGCTCCTTCCCCAGGGAAGCTCTATGATAGCAGAGCACGGGCAGCCGAGGCCCTCGGGCACACACTTCTGAGCACACAGCCTCATCATGAAAGTATGCAACAGTCAAATACAAATATAGCCTTGTGGTTGAGGTCAACCAGGTATTCCTGACACGCCGCCCATTTCCTTTCCAAATCACTGCTGAATTTGTACCTTTTATTTCCAAGATTTTCTTGGGCACACCTCTGAAGGAGAGGGGTATGCGTCTTAGCACCCGGGCAAATACCAGGAGGTCAGGCTGGGCTATGCCCGTAAGCATCTTGCTCCATGCAAAAGCAGCTGTAAAGATTTATGAATGGGGAAAACTTATCACAGGTGCCTCAGTTTCCCTGCTCTTGGCAGGATGGGGCACTAAAGCAGCTGACTTGCAGGCACGTGTTGGTGGGAGATGCTGCCGGTGTTGGTAGCACCCTGAGATGTGTCTGGATCCCACAGTGTTGCACAGGTAACATCTCACCTTCCAGCTCCATCCTCTGCGACAAAATGAAAGAAAGAAAGACTTGAAATTTATTTCATTTCCAGAGCCTTCACTAGAGCAGGGCAATGCTAGACTGGTGCACAGGTGACATCTCCCCTTCCAGCTCCATCCTCTGCAACAAAATGCTCCGTGAGAAAGAAAGACTTGAAATTTACTTCATTTCCACAGCCTTCACTAGAGCAGGGCAATGCTAGGCAGAAACTGCAGCACTGAGTGTTTTCCTGGGGAACCAGGTCATTCCAGTAGATTTTGTATGGGAAGTTTACACTGATTACAGAGCAGTAACATCTTGTTAAAACCCCTGAACCAAAAAGGAACAGAGCAGCTGGCAGACTATGGAGATAGACTCTTGTGTTGGCATCTTATTGCCATTACATCAGGTGTCTTAGAAACACCTGACACACTCTCCCGAGTGCCATTACGGTGCACCATGGTCAAA
>NW_010583283.1:90394-106002 GCF_000705375.1 Tinamus guttatus
ATGCTTCAGCAGGGTACAACTACAGAACGATTGGGGTGAAACCACAGCCCCTTCCAGGTGCCCCATTTTTATGAAGCCAGTGATGACAGTTCTGGTTTTGGCATGAGTAACGTCTGTTAAAGGCCTCCAGGGGAAGGATCCATCACCCCTCAATGGCTCGTGAAGGTTTTTCAACAGGTAACTCCTGTGGACGGTCTGATAGAACAGGGTTCATGATGAAGTCGTCAAAGTTGCTGAGGGCTGTGGGCCCCTAAAGTCACTTTTACTTGATTGTTCCTCGATTCCAGCAGGCTTTTGATCACACCTTGCACATGAGCATCGATTGCACCTAACAATTTTCAGTAGCTAATTCACAGAATTGATCAAATGGTCACAGAACACATGGAAAGACTCAGATTTCAGTCTAACAAGATGCACCACATGGGTAAGATAAATGGGTGGAGAAGCTGGAAAAGATATTGGTTCATATAAGTATAATTCAGTGCCTTCAATACGGAGAAGAAGATTTTAAAGAAAAAATTATTTCATGTATCAAAGGGTTATTTGTGCATTGGCAATGTAAGAAAATTAAAGAGTAATCTTCCCTAAGAGAGCTAATGGGTTAAGGGTGTATTATGTGACATCTGAAACAAGGAACCAGGGCTTCTCCAGCCTTTTTTAGTTCTGGTTTGCCTCTTATGAGCTGTAACACCTTCTCTATGCAGCAACTGGTGTCCTGGCACCCCTAATCTTGTTTGGAAAATGTAGCACATAAGCAAACAGTGTATTCTTCCAGCAGCAATATCTTTGAAGGAGCTGAGAGGTGAGATTTGTCATGATTTATTTTTTATCAATAAAAGGAAAAGGCCCAGAGAAGGGCAAAGGACACCTATTTTTCCTTGTTTCTTGGAGAAAGCGGCACATTGGGTGGGCATGAAATGAATTACTTCATACCAGTGTATTACACATACAGCAAACAGGCAAATTCATCTTAATGACCAGGAAAACAATCAAGAAAGTTATACAAATACCAGAAGAAACCTGGTGACTCAACAGCCAATAGAGCTAACTAATGTCCAGTGAAAATTCTTCAGAGCAAATGAAAGCAGAAACCTGCCGGACTGGTGCTTGATATCTCTTCCCAACATGGTATCAGTCATTATAAACTTTACTCATTTGTTCTATGTAGAGGTGTCAAAAAATGAGATCTATTGCAACCTAATGCTACTAAAATTGTTTTTATTATGAACAGCTTGGCTTGTTTGATGTCATAGGATGATGGTAAATCCAGCATTATAGACCCCGGTATTAGAACTATGTCATAGGATGATGGTTAAATTCAGCATTATAGACCCCGGTATTAGAACTAAAATGTGACCACATGAACCAATGTGTATTTGTATTTTTGTCTACTCCACTTTGCTCAAGCAAAGTGCAAGGGTAACCAGCATGGCATGCTATTGCCAGGTTGGGTGTCCTCTATCATCTCACAGCTGGCTGGAAAGTCAGGGCTCATATAAACACCAAGCTTTGTACGTAGAGTCACTTTGCAAAAAACGCAACATGGCAAAAATTTCCACCTGATGTCAATTGAGTCAATTCTTCACGGAGACCCTTTAGACCACAATGTCAGTATTAACACTGTGGTTATGAACCTCAGCAAGTCTTCAGGAATTATTCCCTTACCATAAGGAGAGGTTTAAACCGGCGTCACCGCTGACAGGAACGGAGAAGCATGAGTCTAGGCACACCAAGGACCCATGAGATCTTGGGTCCTTAATGTCAAGTGCATGTTCATTTATGTCTGTGCTTGTCAACAGAACCATGCTGCCTGCTCCCCAAAGTAAATTCTTTCAAATTTTCCTATGCCAACACCCTCTTTAGACAAGTGGAAAGACTGATTTCACAAAAAGAGACTTAGCTCACAATTGCTCTCATGTTTTCCTGGGAGTTGAAGAAAGAGATTTTATTTTGTATGAGTCATCCCTGGTTCTAGCTAGTTTTCTACTTGGGGCATAGTGCAGCGTTTATGTAGGTAACCACACGAGCTGGTCAGATGATGTTTGCTATTAATCAGCTTTAGTAAAGCTGTCCTCCAGATCGCTCCCCTCGGCACAGTTTTTCCATTGGGATGAATCAAATATGAGTTGGCAGCAGCCTGGTGGGGCAGACTTGTGCCCAGCCACCCCTGACTTGTCCCCACTCACCCCTGCAAATACGTAGACATTTTTACACCCATTTCTTTATTCCTTCTTGCCCTATTTTTAAAGGATGCAGACAGATTTAGCTAATGTGGACTCAAATCTGTGAGTCAATAGGCTGGTGACAGAAGGAGAAGAAAGTGGTGACATCCCTGGAAATGACGAGGATTGTCTTTTTTCTGATGAGAAGAGCTAAGGCTTTGGAAATAACTCTGTATATAGAATAATGGAAACCTGAAACTTTGCCCCTAAAAGGTCATTAGTAGCTGCATTCCATTGGCATTGTTAAACAATTTCTTTTCTTTTTCTGTCTCCCTCAATGCCAGCTGTTCAGCAACAGCAAATTAAGTACAATGAAAATATAACACTGTTTTCACTGTTTTGAACTAATTTTCTTTTGTTATTTTTAACTACTGTAAATGCTACTGCCACAGGGAATAGTTAGAATTATTTTGCCATTTTTAGCAGACTGGAAAGTAGTCTTTAGCATCCACTGAGATGTTACTTTTGCCAACACTTAAATGAAATAGCTTTGCCTGTGTTATTGTAAGGCCATAATGATATAATTACGTAGTACTAACAGGGTGTTTTACATCTCTGCAGTAGGGTGACATTAATCCGCGCAGTAGTTAAATATTATCTCCATTTTACAGATTAGGAAAGTAACGAAAAGAGCAACTCTCAGGGCTTGTAAAGAGTCTCAAAAGAACATTAGCACTGCTGTGCAGCTAGGAGGAAGCACAGAGTGCCCTATGTCTATCAGGAGTCAGAGGGATGCTGTACTGCCTTATGCGATTTTTGAGATAAAAGACCTCTCTTATTTTCCCCTTTTTTCTTTTTAAATTTTTTTTTTTTACCTTGAAAATGGCTATGGTGGGAAGCAGCAAACAGATGCCATTCTGGATATCTGATGACTGGAGAAGATGAATTTGAGGGAAGGTAAGATCATTTTATATGTGTCTTTCTCATGCCTTTCCTGGGGATGGTTTTCAGAGAAAGAGTTGCTGGGAGTTCCCAGATCTGTTCTGCCTGTTGACGCTGTGCAGATCTCTACTCCCAAACAGAGATCTGACATGTGGGAATAATATCTTTATCAGAGTCCCACTTTTCCTAAGGTGTTGTGCAGGAGGATGGATTGCCATGGAGAAAAATCTGAAGAATCCTCTTTATTCTGATCAAATTCACACCATTCACATTCTTAAGGACCACTTTCTTCACTCATCAGAACAAGAGCCTTTCCCTAAATGCCCGTGTTACCCTTGACTGTCCTCACTGATGTCCAACTGTGGAGAGATGCTCTAATGAACAGCACTGTGCATCTCACCTAGCCAAACTTCCATCTTCCCCTTCTCCCCTCGATAGCTGGCAGTGGGTGAGTTGGCAGAAGCTAACTGCATGCCAGGACACTGGTGCATTGCTTCTGGCAGAAGAACCCAAGTAGGAATTTGCTACAGCTTTACTCATGGGTGAAAACAGCCTCTGCAGATCTACAATGATTTGTCATTTCCTCATTCCTGGAGGCCCACCCTTCTCGAGCATCCATGTACGAGGCCATTTCTATTAATAGCTCTCAGCTTTGCATTTCCTGCATCCAAAGTGCTAATGAAAACCCCTTCCTGGACTCCTCCAGGGGAAAGGCAGTTTCCTCCGTCTCCCCATCTCTATCAGTACATCTGGTCATCTGACCTGCTGGACATTTATGTCCTATGGCAGATTTACATGAAACATCTGCCGCTTTTTGGTGGGGTAGGTATTTTGTAGTGAAAGGCCACGGGCTGTCTCAGTGGCTCCCACTGCTCAGAGGACTGTTCACATTCTCCGGAAGGGAAACAGCAATCAGACCTTTTGCCCCGGTTGACTTATCACGCTGCTGCTTCTGCCTGAGTCAGGCTTCCTCTAGGGTCTGCTAAGAGAAACCCTTCATCCTGTACAATTATAACTTCATCCTGATGCTAAGCCTGCCTTGACAGTTCAGAGAATGTGAGCTGGTGATTTTGATCTCTGCAGAAGTGGATACGGGAATCGGTTTAAGCCGACATCCTCTCCATTCTAGTGAGCAAATGTCCTGCCTTTCTGTATTCTCTTCCCTACTCTCAAGCTCTTCATATCTACCCTGAAAAGAGAAAAATAATGATCCAGCAGTGGCGTGTCTCCATGCAGGGGCGGGTGATTTTGAGCTTAGAAGAGGAAGACCCTAGTAAATGCAGTCTTCAAAGCACTGGGATATCCTCAATGAAACATTTGATCATGAGCCACTGCTTTCAGCAAGGCAACTCCAGGTGAAAAGTTATTCAGAGAGGCTTTTCCTTAGAAGTTGCACTTCTCGACTTGCAATTTTGCAAGCCAAGGACTTCACTTCTGGCTCGGCAGCAAAATTCTGCATGGGAGCAAGGTTTTGGCCATGGCATTTTCTGCTGACCCTGAAAGGAGTTTCCAGGGCAAGCTCAGTGATGAAAGAGTTAATGTTCTCTCCCCGCTGCCTTGCTGCCCTCTTCCCCTGGCTCCACAGCCCTGTGCTATCAGACTTCCTGGAAGCGATGGTCATCTCGCCGTGAACCGTGCGGTGGGAATTGCACGACTTGGGACGAATCCTCTGTCCCGGCAGCTCCTTGTGTGGTCACCAAGCGAAGGGCTGCTGGGGACTGGGAAACTCACTGCAGGTTTAATAGCTGCACTGAGCTGGGCCAGTCACTTTACTGAGGGGCATACAATCAAATCCGGGGAAGGGGCAATTTGGAAGTAAGTTTTGGTTTCTGCTCATTTAGGGCTGCAGGGTGGTGGGAGGATATGTGTTGGGAGTCTGATGAAGCCTAGCACTTTTGAGGTAAGCGGAGTAGCCATTTTCTTGGAGGCGGGGTCCATTTCCTGCTTCTTGCTAAGTTTGTATTTTCCGTCGTGAATGTGATACCTAAAATGCCAGCAACATTTGGTTTCCATTCCTCCCAAAGAGACATTTGTCTCTAGACTAATAAATCTGAATGTGGATTTGCAGCCTGGTTAAAAAAAACAGTGCCAACACGACCTGTTTATGTCTCCCGTGTCTCAGTTTTCCTGTTTGAGGAACAACCTTCCTGTTACGAGGTTTTGTCGGGTTTGAAAGTGACAGTTCTTGAATCATTTTGGAGTTCCAGACCAACTAAGTAGGTAGAAAAAGACACATGCAAGGAGCCATGTCGAATATAAATCAAGGTATTTCCGTGAAGAGTCTGTCACAGGGAGGTGGTTTAGGTGGTTGCACCTCAGCAAACCAGTGGCTCTGGAATATTTTTCTCTTGAAAAGAAGGATCTCTGCGGCAGCAAGCCAAATACTGTCATTTCATACAGCACCTTTATTTACAGCGTGGCGTTATCTGTAACGGCCTCTATTTATAATGATCTGGAGGAGATAATAAACAGTGCTGTCATATGAACAGGGACCGCAGGGTTCAGCCAGCAGCGAGAGGAGTCTGCCAAGAAATCTAGGTGGCCTTTGGCACAGCTCACATTATACCTTATGTCCCAAACTTGCCCCATTTGGGTCAAATAAATATGCTTTAAAGGTGTGAAAAAAGGATTTATGGACATGTACACAAATGTGTAGCAGGACCTGCAGCCATTTGGGCAGCTTTGCCATGGGCACTGCAGAGTCTTTCCCACTGGATAGCTCCATAAGAGATAAACCACCAGGAGAGTTTGGAGGTCTAAGCGGGAGAAAAAGAAAAAAGAATCATATTAATTCCCTCCCAAACCTTGCCATGCTTGTACTGAGCAAGAGGGAGGAAGGATCATCGTTTTGGGGCCGGTAGGGGCTTGGACCTGTTGCTTCTGCCGGTTCCCTGGCTTGTGGCTGCCGCTTGCTCCCAAGCCTGCTCATACACACAAGGCCCTTTTTTATGTGTGCCGGCCCGGAAAGCTCCATGTTCTTCCCGGGAAGCGCCCAGCCCATGGCACACTCCCCCCTGCCAGCTTTCCGCTCCTTTCATCCAATTATTTATTGCTTTGTTCCACTTGGGGAGGAAGAAATGGTTTTGCCTGACATCTTCAGTTTTCAAAGCCAAATAAGCTTCTAAAAGGCCCCCTGTCACTGCATGTTAGGTGTTAAATAACAAGCCACAGCCAAATGTGTCTGGAGCTATAAGCACAAACTAGGGGACTTCATGGCATGTTAAATTTTATTATTTCAATTACCACCCTAATTAAGGCCCTGGCAGGAAGATTCAACCATGGACACACATTATGTTGGCAGGTCTCTGGAATGAGCAAGGCTGAACCATAGGAGTGCCTCATTTTGCCTTTCAGGTGGTGTTATCTTAGGTACCTCAGTCACGAGGACACTGGTGCCATTTTAGGTACCTCAGTCATGTGGGTGCTGCCGCCATTTTAGGTACCTCAGTCACGGGGACGCTGGCGCCATCTTAGGTACCTCAGTCATGTGGGTGCTGGCGCCCTGTTAGGTACCTCAGTCAGCGCCTGTGAGGAGGTGGCTCCCGCCTCCTGTTGCTTAAAGATGAAGAAACTTCCAGACTAAATGTACACACAGACAGTTTATCCCACAGGAAGCCTCACAACAGTAAGGGCATAGGCCCCAGGAAGGACTAAGCACTGTGTTTCTCCATAAAGCTAAGTATCATCTGCGCTGTAAAATAAGCGGCTGTGTCACGTCCTGGAGAGGGGGTTTTCAGGGGCTCTGATCCACCATTTTGCTGAAAGCCCCAGCCCTCAGAGTGAAACCATCAGCGCAGGTGACTGCATTCAAGGAGGTCAGGGGACCACAGGCGCGGGGATGCCTGAGGCCGCAGGAGGCAGCGCTTCTGAGCGGGATTCCGAGCGGGTGAAAACTGGACTTCTGAGTGCACTCTGGGGAGCTGTGAGGTGCGAGACGCTGCGGCTGTCACTGCACAAGGCGAGAACCAAGCGGATTTATGAGCCTGGAGGTGCACTCAGCTTTTCCATAGGTTTCCCCGCGGTTCGCATAACAACGAGCCCTAATTCACAGCCCAGCACTAAAAACTTGGACTTTCCTCAAAGAAAATGGAGGAGAGAGAGAGAGGGAAAAAAAGATATCAAAGAGATCAAAACGCTGTTTGCTGTAACATCAAAAATCAGATGGTGCTAGGTCCTCCGACGGGCTTCAATATTTTATAAAAATAAAATAAAAATTAATGTGTCAACATCTTCTAGAATAAGTTATCTCCATGACCTTTTTATTCCTCCCCACCCCAAACTGGAGGCTGCTTCTCATTATAAAAAGTTTCTCTCTACTACTTCACACTGTACATCTGTAGAAAAGCAGATTCATAGAACTGCATATTACTACATTAATTAATACATTCCTGCATGTGTTTACCTATGAAGGGATATTTTTATTTAGAGACTATAAAGGCTTCAATTCCCCCCAGAATCTTGTCTCCTCTGCCAGTGTATCCCTTGAAATCATCTGGCTACATGACCAGAAATAATAATTCATTTAGGGCGGGATATAAGGTTAGTGTGGCTGAAATGGTGCTTTTCATCCCCTAGCCAGTGGTATCTATTTATTTATTTTATTTTTATGAGAATCCAGCTGAAGACTAACACTTGACTTTAACAACTGCTGAGGAAAACTTATTAGCGGGGCGATGTTTGGTATCTTTTCACTTCACAGATGGGTTTTCCCCAGTTGAAAAGAAAATGAGTTCTCAAGTAGCCTGTTCTTATGAAAAATAAAGCTTGACTTCACGAAATTGGTATGTACCCTTAGGGCTGCTTTCCAGATCACACAGGGGCTAGGGAGAGGAAAAAGATATGCCCAGAAATAAATGGGTGAGCTCCTATCCACAGCCCTTTATCAAGCAGATTGGGCAAAAAGACTGAAAATCTGCTCAAGAAGAACAGAAATTCACGATATGCCGAGGAACAACAGCTTGTTCAGCTGTGTGCCTGGGCTTGCAAATACATGGATTTGAAGGGACATTTATGATAAAGGGCATTTCTGACAGCATATTTGTAAGCACAGCGCTGGCCAAAGGCATTTGCAATGAGTTGCAAACTTCTAGCCCCTGCTTAGGCCATTTGCACACTTACTAGGAAGACGATCAAACTGCACTTAAAGCCAGGGAACATGCTTTGTAGTTGCAGGGGTTGGCAGTGAGGAAGTCAGAAATTCAGTATTTCGGCTATATTATAATAACACTTTCTATTAATGGTCCACTTATAAATAGTTAATAAAGGGAAGTTTATTTATTTGTACAAACTAGCCATTTTAATAAATGGTAAATCATTTTTATAGAGACCAGAAGCTTGCTTACAACCCTGGTTTATAACTGGCTATAAAACCTCAGATTGATGTGTTTTAACTCACGCATGACACATTCTAGTCATGTTTGCAATTTTCTTATAAAAATCTTTTAAATATTTATTCGCCATTTACAAGTGATTTACAAAGGGAAGCATTAGTATAAAATGTGACTACTGCATACAGAGGTATCTGAAAAATGTCATTGTTTATTTGTTCTCTGTTCTCTTTTCTGCATGAAAAAGCAATACCTTCACAGTTTTTCTCTTCAGATTTCCTTTAGCTAAAGCCTCAGGTAGGAGTCACTGAGAGCACCTCAAAGCATTAGGATTAAAGTGAGATTTAAGATCTTGCCTACCCATTTTTTTATGCCAGTATCTTTTGTTACGGATGTGCATATTCTTTTACCAGTACTGCTATAAATACAGACCTTAATGTGCTATAACCTGTTTATGAGGGAAAAGAAATGACTTTAATCCTTCCTATGAGGGGCATTGAAACAGCTCAGGCGTCCAGCTCACACCAAAGTGTTGCAGCTGCACATGCGGGCTCACTGTGTCCGTGCTATTTGCAATTCGTTGTCCCCTGTCCCCAAGCTCTGCCAAGCTGAGGCCGCACATGCAGGCTCACTGTGTCCGTGCTATTTGCAATGCACTTTAGACCAGAATCGCTTGCTCCTCTCCATTTGCGTGGATAATCTGTACAGATATAACTGGCTATATGGGATGCTTATTTAATTCTGGCTGTGCTGGTATCCTTCAAGCCAACCCTTTCCATCTGGCAGCTTGTGCTTGGAATCCAGCCTGTAGGATGCTTCCATCTGGCCCCCAAACAATTTTGCACCATTATGTAGCATTATCAGGTATTTATCATGCAATCCCAGAGAAATCTGTTATAAGGGGCTCCCCCGTTCCTGCCTGTTTGCCTCTCTTCTCTGGCAACATGTGGAGACAGCCCTTGGGACAAGTGTCACCCAGCATTTAAGGCCCGCGATGGAGAGCATTGTGCTGCACCTGGAGAGAAGGATCTGCAGGCAGCTGGCTAAAAGCATCAGCTTGGTCTTTTTGCCTCCTTTCCTCACAGTGACTGTAGAGGTGGACTTACTTCCCTGGCCAGAAAGTTTTCTCTGTCTTCCTTCTCCTTCCTGCGAAAATAGGCAAGAAAAGTCAAGAAGAAAGGGAAAAAAAGGAAAATCAAAACCCACAGGACAAGGAAAAGGGAACAGGAGACAGAGCACGACTGCTAACTCTACCAATGCAAATCAGAAAGTTCCTTTCCAGGAACAGGACAGAGAATGTGAATCTAAATAAATCTCTGCTTTATTATAGAGTCCTGCATTTCCAGGGGTTTGCTAAAACAGCTCCGTTTCTGAAGGTCTTTGAAAAATTCCAGGGAAATAAATTACTAATAATGATAAAGACATGAAGATAAACTTTTATTTTTAAAATAATAAGCAATTATTATTGATTTTCTTGTGCTGCTTGCGTCCTGTGGATAACCCTTGCTCCCACCCTATACTATCACAGGGGGTCTTATTTGCCTCTCTCTAAGCAGACACTTGCCAAGTTTCGGTTCTCGTACAAAATTTGATGAGCTAAGTCTGTCCGCAATGATCCCAAGCACGGGGGGAGAAGTACTCACTTTTTCATGCTCCTGGTAATTTAAAAATACACAATACGATCCCAGAATGGATTAATTTTTCCCGTTTTGGCGGGTGAAACCCTCTGCAACGTGTAGTGCTCCGAGCGCCCTGTGCCCCAGCTCAGGAGGTTCCTCTAAAGTTGCCACAAGACTCTTGAAACTGCCTTTCCTATAACCTTGCCAAGAAAGCCAACGTTTCCTATAACCTTTGATTTAGTACTGCCCTTATTGAAGTCAGTGGTAAATTTTTTCGTTGCTTGCAGGGGAGTTCATGACTCCGTGAGTACACGGGGCTCAGAACTGCAGAAAGAGTAATTTCAATAAAAATGTCTAAAATATATTTTCTCGGCATGTCAAGGCCATAATCTTGATGTCTTCCAGCGTTGTAAATGGTTAGTAAAGCTAAAGAATTTATACGGGACTGAATCTGACCCATTGTAAGTCGCCAGTAGGTACAGGACAGAGTGAAAACACCACATGTTTAGGAAGTGTAGGTATTTTCCTGCATATTACTTGTTCTTACACTTCTGCAAATTATCAGTGCTATGAAAAGTTCTTTGTGAGCTAGAAAGTCCAAGTGAAAAGTATATTCCTCCTAAATTATTTAGCTCAAAATAAGAATAAAATTAATAATAATAAACCTAAAAATGAAAATGGCTGCTCAGCTCTGTAATCGCTTCTTCCCTCATTGTAAATCTTGTGTGGTCTCATTTCTGCTCAGCACAGAAACAGGAAATGTTTTCAAAGGGATCGTTACAAGGGACCTCTTTGTTATTTGTCTGCGCTCCGCTTTGCACAGCGAGGCCTTCATCCTGGATTGAGTAGGTGCTACTGTAGCACCGTAATTAATTACCTCGTGTGTGGGAGTATGATTATTGATGAGCATAATGGTAATAATAATAATAGCAATATTGATGAGGGATTATTAAGTAAAATAGAATACCTTCAGTTTGGAAGCAGCTTCTTAGGAAACTGGGCCACGTGGCTGCTCTCCAGATAGCCAAGGGTGTATCTGGAGGGCCAATGTCCAGTGCTGTGTCGTGAGCCCAGTGGCAGCTATTTCTGCTTTTCTTTTCGGATTTGCCTTAAAATTTTTGTACCGATTGCGTCACTTCAGGAGGAAAAGGATCTGCAACAGCCGCTTGTCTCGATATATAGGAGATTTCTGCTGGAAGGGCAAATTGCTCAAAAACTGTCAGATCCAACAGCATGGGACAGCACAGGAGTGGGCCTCTATTTCATTTCTCAGCCTAGGAGAGGGGATTCAGGGTTTCCCTCAGAGGAATGTTATATATTGGAATCTCCTTCCCAATAAACTGCGTTCTTAATAAACTGCTGCCACGTGGAAATGCCAACTGTTCCCTGACTCCAGAGCCACCCGCTGTTGTTCACTGGGGCACTGCTGCCTTTGTACACGGCCTACGCTCACACTGCTAAAAAGGAGCAGACTGCCCCCCTTTAATAAATCACACCATAAATTTTACAGACTTTACCCTCGTGACTTCTAAAGTCTTGCTTTGGTTATGCAACATCATCTTGCAATAGGAAACATCCTTCAAATGTTTAGGTTAGAGGAACAGGATTTAATCCACTGAAGTTATTTTAAAGTGTAATAAATAAATAAAATATGCTCTCTCCTCAGAATGAAATATGACACACACAAGGGAGACAAGCAGTTTTGATAACTGATAAAAGGGCCCGTATTTCATTTTCATTTCATCCAGCAGCTGTTTTCTGTCCCGAAGATGTAGTATCTATGACAATTGATAAATTAACTTAAAAAAAAGTACTAGAGAGGTTGCTTTGCCCTGAAATTTTCTGGTCTGAGAAGAATCTAATTGAGAATAATCTAACTGAGAAGAATCTAAAAAGAATCTAATTATTTAGACAGTGATACAACACTTCTCCCCAGAGTGAGACCTTCAGTAAATGTGTAGGTTCCCTTCTTTCACTTCTACAGTATGCAACTATGGACTAGAAATTTTCCTCTTACTTCTGACAATATGGATCCATATTTTAGGGCCACGGAGCGGCCCGTTTGGTCCTTCAGGACAGTGGTGGCTGTGGTACCTGACAGCCTTGGACTCTGTCGTGGAGAAACAGGCCTTGTGTGCACTCCAGGGGCACATGGGAAACTCATAAACTCATGGAAACCATGGAAAATGAGACATAGCCCTGAAAGGAACGAGTGTCTAAATAAAAAAGATAGGCAGATCCAAAGGAGTCCTGGTGGCAGGGTGCATACACAGCTCAAATTCAAAACAGAGGCGAGCAGGAGATGCCCCCATTTAGACCAAGCTGAATTTAGTTTGGCCCTAATTCCCGAACTCTAAAGGAGGTACAAGCGCTTTAGCCGGTAGTTTCACCGCTATTTTCATGTCTTTCAGTGCCGGTCCTGCTTTCCATCCTGCTGCGGTTTCACAGCGGGGCTGCTGGCCTTGGCTCCCAAGACAGGGGGATGCTAATTGCTACTTGGGCCTGGGGAGAGAGGAGGGAAAGGCCGGTTGTTAAATACCACTCCCCGCACAAACACACGTGTGTGGACACCCCCCTGCAGTGCGCAGGCACCACCCCAACCTTCCAGGGCTTTTCCTTTTTTCATAGGTTTTGCCCACTATCAACAATATTATTTATAAAATTGTATAATTGCCAATGGGTTTGCCCGTAATTTAATAAATACAGTTAAGCTCTTTTCTTCTGTCCAAGAGGAAATGAAGAGTGAAAGGTTTACATTTGGAAGATGCAACACCCAAGAGGAAGCAGGAGAGCTGTTAAGGTTGCTCGTGGCTGTTTCCATAATAAAATCTAAGGAGAACCACAAACAAATCAAGCTGAACCCTTGAAAAGCTGAGAAAACTGTAGCAGAGAAATTCATTTTAGGGAGGAATTAAGAAGTGGTCAAGGGTCTAACAGCAACAGATTTTCACAACAGAAAATGAGACATATACTGCACATAGGTGCGGGAATACACCCTGACTGAAATCTTGGTTGCTTCCAGCCAGCACTGAAGGACTATCAAAAAATGGCTCTGAGGACCATGTTAGTGAGATGGGGTGATCAGCTGCACATCTCAAGGCATCTTCCATGCTCTAAATGGCAATTTTGAGCAGTGCTGGGGGCTGATCCTTCAATCTTTGGTACAGTTTTTGGTCGCTGGGGCAAGATCCTGGAAGCAGAAGAAGACCTGAGATGGAAAGGGGGTTCTCAGAGCCTGTTTGTGTGGCGTGGCATTACCTGGCTCTTCAACACAGGCTCTGATCCTGCCTGTATGCCCCACTTGGGAGCAGCGATTAGCTTTAACCCACCTTTAAACTAGTTTTCTGCTCTGGAAGGCACACGGGCTTTTAGCAAAAGTCTCAGTATTGGGCTTAGGACTTGTTGCTTTGCTCTACAGAATAAAGGGGCCTCACCTGGGGTCCTCAGTCTGGCCTTTGACATAGCAGAGTTAATCCTGATTTTGAGAGGAGAGGCAGACTCATTAATTTTATATATCTTTGTTTATTTTTAGAGGGAGCTCAGAACTCCCTTTGAATCCTGCACTGTGCTTTTGACTGTCCTTCTTTCTGTGCGCTGCACACAGTAGTTGGACATGGTCTGTAGACCTCTGTAGTTGTTATTTTTCATCAGGAAGATGGCTTTAGCTGCAGGGGTAAACCTCACTCCATGCTGGGCAAATGTTGGGTGGAAAAATGTTTCACAATAGGAAACAAGTTGGAATAAGTCAGAAAAGAGGAAGTCAACCAATCCACGGTGCTGTTTGGTCTTGGTGTAATATTTCAAAGTTCCCTGTTTTGGAATTATTAGACCACCAAAAAAGTGAAAGGTTGCCAAAAATTACTGTAAAAGGTAATAATTGTTAATAACTTGGCATCGGCTTGCTCATTTGAGCTGCATGGTTTTGGCATTCATTAAAGACAACATTGTAAGCAAATAAAAGAGCAACTGCCTGGCACATAAAATTGTTAACCACATCATAACTAAATATTAAATGGGAGTTTTTAATTCAATTTATAGTTTAAATAAGGATCTTTGCAGTAAGTTTAGAAAAAGGAGGAAGAAAAAAAAAAGAAGAGTCAACCCCATAAACAGTCAGTCATAACAAAATTTAAAGAAATAATTGCAGTGTCCTTGACCTCAGAATGATCCTTTTTCTGAATTAGCACAGGAATTTAATTAAGGCTTCAAGAAAAGCTTTCATTTTAGATTTGAGTTTCCAAATATTTAGAGATCCAGTGCCCAAGGAAGCCAATGGAAACATTCCTGTTCATTTCAGTGAGCTTTGGATCAGGCCCCTCATGGCTTTGGATATCTAATTTCACAGGATGGACCCAAGGTCGCTGAAGGAGAAAATATCCTCTCTTAACCTTATCGTATGCGAGGCCGTATATCCCAAGGACCCCCAAGGTGCTTGCAGAGTATGGACAAGCCGTTGGGGAGCAACAGCCAAGCCATTTCCATCCATCTGGGCTTCCCATTGCCCTGACACTGGATTCAAGTAATCGTGTGAGAGTCTGATGTCCCTTTTTCTGTCTTTCCTAACAACTGAGCCCATTTCAACGTGCCAGTGAGGCTCATAAACCTGTGCCCCCATCTGCTCCCAAAGAAGCAACGTGTTCCTGCCTTCAATGTGTTCCTTCATCTCCTTTCTCTTTCCATGAAGAGAGTGGTAGGAGTTATGACTCCAGCGCGTTGCAGACTCATCCAGAGGTCACCCAGGTTAGGGGACACCTTTCTGATTGACCTCAGCGGCCTTTGGGTGACGTCCTTCATTGCTGTTAACAAGTCAATCATCTTCACTGGGGTGGTATCTGAGGCCTCCAGCCGTTTCTTCTACTCATTAAGAAGATGCTTCCCATTACCGTAGCTATCAGAGGCTAATGGTTACAGGGCTGCAAATTAAAAAATAAAAAATAAAATAAGCTGAAAGTTGCTGAGGAAATTCCTGCACACGTTCTCCTCAAGTTAGGTTTGCAGTGAAGCAGCTGGCGATTTTGCTAGAGTCAGGACAAAATAAGGACAAACTGGGAAACAAGCCCTTTCCCTGGTTGCTCGGTCCCAGCACACAGTCAGCAGTGTCATCTTGCAGAAGAAATTTCTGCACGCTCAAAAGGATCAATGTCTTCTGATTTTGGTTCAACAGAGGCCTGGTTTATTACACAGCTTTTGTTTTTATTAGTGAAATACATTAAACTGTTTTCTCAAGAGCCGCCAAACAGCTTAAAATGTAATACTATTAAATTCGAGGTCCTACTGGGAAAAGTAATGCAAACTTAATTAAAGTTAACCAGAGTTTTCTCTTTCTCCAGCCCTGTGTTTTGCTCTGTTGGAGTGAGCTTGTAAAGCCCTGGCTTGCTCAGTACAGTGGCAGGAAAAGGTGATGCAATTCAGCAAGGACTGCCAGGACAACGGGCAGGAGAAGGCAAGAAAAGAGAGAAAGAAGGAGCAATAGCTGGGAGAGAAAATAAAATGACTCTTTCCTTTCTCTTGGGTGAGACAGCCCAACTCTCATGTTGAGTTTCATGGCATTCTGACAG
>NW_010583284.1:0-10688 GCF_000705375.1 Tinamus guttatus
TTTTTTTTTTCCTGTTTTTTCTTCTTTCCTGGTGGTATTGAATTCTAGTTAAGTTTTTATTCTAAAAATCTTCCATCATTACTGCAGTTGTCTTTTCTCTCATCAACCTATATTCAAAGAACATGCACAGTATCACTTACTCTTTTTAGATACATTTCTGGACTGGAAAATCTACATCACTAGCATTTCCCAGAAAAACTGTGTGGAGCCTCTGAAATGGCTGCATTATTTGTCTTTCATTTATGCATTTTGTCAAAAAATGTAATCTAAAAATATGATATCTTGCTAAAAGAGTATCAATTCTGTTTGAAGGCAAAACAACTAAAAAACTCTGTGAAAACTAGAAAATGTTATTTGACATAAGTTACTTCAAATTGAACATTGCTGACAAGCCAGTGAAAATATTCCACAATATTGACACATGAGGAGAGGCTAAGGGAGCTGTGTTTGCCTAGAGAAGAGAAGGCTGAAAGCCCAATTAACCTACTTATAATATCACTCCCTATCAAAAAGGCCAATAATAAAGGGCACCTCTAGATTCTTCATCAGCTTTTTAAATTCCTTAATTGTTAATGTGATAACTTAGCTGATATATTTGTATATAAACTGAGCTTGCATAGACATCACTTGTGCATAGAATATTTATGCTGATCAAGAAAATCAGTTACCCAAAAAGCTATGAGTCACAAAATGTTTCTCTTCAGATTATATATGCAATAAAAACACCCAGCATTGTGAAAACCGAGGCAGTTTTGTAGCAATATTACTGCAGGTATGACCATCCTAAATGAAACATCAAACTTTATCGTATAGAGTTGGGAGACGTCTGAGAAGAACAGAAATATTTCTACATATCTTGAGTGTGTGATACTACAACTTGCAAAAAATGTAGTCAAAACTGCAATGCCATCTTCTGGAGTATGGTCATGATTCTGACCTTTAAATAAATAGTACTCTTGTTCATAGTTTATGTCACTAAAGACCCCAAATTATAATATGATTGCTGAAGACGATGTTATTTTTTCTTTTTTTTCCTAAAGTTTCTGTTCTTCTAGAATAAGACATGCTTCTGAGTTCTCCACATCCATGTAGTTATTGTAGAAGTAAATGTTTTCCTCAGTCAAAAGTACTGACTGCTACTCAGAAGTAGCTTCAAGCTTTCTCTTTTTTCCTTTATAAATGCATGAAGTAGTAGAATGTCTTGAGAAAATAAACCACTTTGCAAACCACAGTGAAAAACTATGCCTTGGCACTAGAAAAGAGGCACAATGTGCAAAACACTTGAAAGCAGTCTAGCATGACTGGGAACCACAAACTCACCTTTCAACATGTGGGACTTGAATTTTTATTTCATAGCTGTAAGGGACACCCAGAGAAAACACACTCAATGAAAATACCTATTTTAGTGGAATAATAATCTCATTATCTCCCTGCATTTTCTTGTTTCCCCAATCTCCTGGAGTGAAGACCTAAAAATTTTGGTTTTGTTTGTAGTGATGGAGACTGTGACTGGAGACTTGTTTATCACTTGTCTCTCTTTTGTTTCCTTATTGACTGTCCCCTCTTACAAAGAGCTCTCTTTCTGACATATTAAATCACAGTGATAAGTTTAAACACCATGGACTATCAGCAACTCAGGTACTCTTTAAGAAGCATATACCATTTGAATGATGCATTAAAAATGTTAAATGGGGGATAGTTGTGATAATTATCTTTATTTTCATTAATTTTGTTTAACAATGAAGTCCTCCTGTGTTTACATCTCACTTTCAAAAAAATAACATCCATATAATTTAATTTATATTAAATGAATTCCAGACGGAGTAGACACCATAGCAGTTTCCATACCCTCTTTCTAAGTGATGATTATCATATATAACTCTGCTATACTGAAATAACATGGACATATAGGTCTATTCAAGGCCAGTCTGAGTTCTGGCAGGTCTTAAAGAAAGTATTCCCCTTTCACTTCACAGAACAGGGCACAGAGGCTGGAAAAGCCTGCCTTGGACCACAGAATCATAGAAGATTTGGTTAGAAGGGAACCGTGGAGGTCTCTAGTCAAACATCCTGCTAAAAGTAGAACTACTGCAAAGCTACATCAGATCGGCTGTGTTTTTTTCTAGTCAAGTCTTGGGAATCTCCAAGGATGGAGATTCTACAACCTCTCTAGATAACTTGTTGAAGAAACGTCCAATGTGAGTCACCGAATTTGCAATTTATGTCCACTGTCATTTGTTAAAGTGTTTGATGCAGTGAAGGAGACCTTGGCTGCATCACCTTAGCCTCCTGTTTAGCCAGATGAAACAGGCCTAGCTCTTTCAACCTCTCTTCATACCCCTGAATACCTTGGTAGTTTTCTGCTGGATCCTTTCCAACTTCTCAACATCCTTTTGAACGAGCTCATTAAAACCATTATTTCTATCACAAGCCACCATATGATACATTGAGTGCAGAAAATGCCAAAAATAATTATTTCAAATGTCCCTAGCTCATTGCTTAGTTACTATTTATTTACTAAAGGAATGCAATTTTGGGAGCTGGTAAAATCAATTCTAGGACATAACAGAGGGAAAATAGAAGATATATCCAACATCCTGTGTTTGGTAAAAACATAGAGAAGTTAATAAGAAGATTTAAAAGGCAGTCATAGCCTCTACAAGAACATAAAGAAAGCAAGAACAGAAAAAAAAGACATGCAATTGCTCCAGTATTTTCACCCCTCATTAAGAACACCACTCCTTATTCCCCCTAATTGAGCACCAGCAAATTCCTTCACTTTTGGTGGAGGAAAGGTCTGTTTTTGATTTACCATTTGCTACATTTTGTTACTGCAGTCTCAGCAACTCTCTTATGCATTGCGTAGCAGCATTTAGTAAATTCTATTTTTAAAGAGCAGCTCATGTGTGTGTTTTCTGCTCCAACCTTTCTACATGACAAGGCAATTGATACTGCAGCACTGAGTCCAAGAAATTTAATGGTAACACCTCTACCCCCTGTTCTTTTTTTTTTTTTTTTTAATGTTAGAATTGCTGTTGCACTAGTCACTGCTTGCACTTTCATACTGCTGCCTGAGTATTGAAATCAAAACACAGCCAAAGATCCATGGCTGGACTTTACTCTTCTCCACTAGCTGGCTGGATGCCGTCATCATGCATGTGCTCTAAGATGTGATGGAAACTGCAGGTATTTGCCAAGGACATTTTCTGAGACTTCATGTCTCTGGTATTTGGTTGGTTATGACTACAGTCCTGGTTAACCTTCCCCTCACAGACTGAGAGTTTGAATCCAATAAATAACTCATGTGGAGAAACTCTACAAATTCTACTGTTTCCCAAATCCAGTCTCCAGAGAATTCTATACAGTAAGCCCTTTCTGCAACTTAGTATGAAGATAACTCAATTAGACTCACTTCCCTGTAGATAGTGTCCCAGCAGGGATACTATTACATATTCCCATGATGTATTGCTCTAACAACAGTAGGGGGATAAAAGGGTAATAAAAGGAAAGGCAGGAAGAAAATTAGTATGACTGACATGAACTGAAGGCCTTCTTCATCTCAGTTTTTATTAGTAAGTTTTGCCCTCAGGAAAAGGACTCTCAGAACTGTGGGAAATCGAGAGCAATAAAAATCTACCCTCAGTAGAGAAGGAAGTTAGGAAACATTTCAATAAACTGGACATACACAAGTCTGTGGTCTGATGGGATGCATCCACAAGTGCTGAGGGAGCTGACTGATGTCATCATGAGGCCACTCTTGATTATCTTTGAAAGGTCATGGTCATCAGGGAACTTCCTGAGGACTGAAAGGAAGGAAATGACAAGTCTGTCTTCGAGAATGGCAAGAAGAAAGACCCAGAGAAATGAAAGCCAGTCAGCCTCACCTCTGTCCCTTTGACAGGTGTTCGATCAAGTCCTCCTGGAAGCCATTTCAAAGCATATTAAGGACAAGATGGTCACTGGTATTTATAAAGGGTAGATCATGCCTGACCAACCTAATAGCATTCTATGATGAGCTGACTGGCTCGGCAGAGAGCAGTGGAGAGCAGTGGATGTTGTTTATCTTCACCTTAGCAAGGGTTTCTGTACCATCATAACTTCAATAATATAAACTCTGTCCTCCTCTGCGTTCAGTTTCTTTCCTCTTGCTCAAAACTATATATTTTGATGTGCTGAGGTCTTATCTTTATGTATCAGAATCTGCAAGTTGTGGCAATTATTCACATTAGTCACATTGATCTTGCCTATTTTGTTCAGAATAAAACAGAATACAGTCTATGGACACTCTTGTACTGGATAGACATGGTAACCAGTTATTTATTTTGCTCAAGATTTCAATCTTGTTCTTAGATCGTATTTAGATTTGCTGTTAGCACATGGAATGCAAGGTCTGAGAATGAGGATATCATAATAGATGTGGGAACAGAAAACAAAATCAAAAAGCCAGAACTTTTTCAGCAGTCATTAGCATACCATGAACTTGCCAATAACACCCAAAGTCAAAGCAATGCTTATACAGAATTACTCACACTGGAAGTGTTAGTAAGGCAACAGCAACATTTTAAGAGATATCCTTGAAAAATTACTAATGGATATGTTTAATACTATTTTATCTGCAAAAACAAAAGCAATATTAATTTTGATAATCAAGGAAGTTTCTTCTGTGTTCGAATACTACGGTCCTTTGTTTTGTATCATAAATGCTGATTTGTACACTGTCATATCACAAATATTCTGTTCACATAATGATCCCACATGTCTCATTATGCAGGCAGCTTTGTTGTAATGAACACACTGACTGAACCATGCACATCTCAGAGGACCTCTGAAGAAACACTTTTTTTAATCTGGAAACTTCTGAATCTGACATTGTAATCAATAGAGTGTAAAATATGGAGGAAGCACAGAAAATTGGAAAATTTTAAGAGGTTGGTGCTTTTGAGATACAGTAGAAAATAGTCTAGCTTTCCTGACCTTTATCTTGAAAGTTATAAAGAGATCATCTGTGTGGAAAAGCAGAGAGAGCAAACTAGCAATATCCTGCTTCTGCAGCTCATTTTTAGTATAATTTACACCCAGTGGTGCTCACTACAGACATTTTCTTCTACTAAACTGACTGCTTCTAGTCTCTTTTGCCTTTGTCCATGATTTTTGAAGCCATGAAAATAAGAAAACTTTTTAATAAAATTGACATTGCTATCTTATATTATCCTAAAAGATAAAACATTTTTTTTTACTCCTAATGTATAGAAGTGCACCTTGTTGCACAGAACCATTAAAGATCTGACACAAAAAAAGAAATGCTTAAAGTGTGACGAAGCACGTTGAGGTTAGTGGAAATAGTGGGAAACATTAATCTTACTTGCGCTCCTAATTTTCATACAATTGACATATTTGTTTAGGCAAAATGTGCATTTGTAAGTACAGATAGCCCATTTTAGCTACGACAGGTACAACTATGCATAGCCACTTGGTACTAGTGATAATTACACATACAAATTCGTTGAACACAGACTTTTCATAACATCTTTAAATAACCAATAGATGATGCAATAAAGTACAAACAAAACATTTTATAGACATGATCAGATCTGGGAAATGGAGCTTTTTTTCACCTAGTTAGATCTGTTGACCATGACAGATCATTATTTTCTCTCTGTCCATGAGAATTTCAAGTTGTTGTTAGTAGAAGCAGAGGTGATAACCTTTGCTAACATGCCAGCACTTCTTCTCAGTAAAAAAGATTCTCCAATAATCCAGGTTGTGTAAATCTCTTATTGTCAGAATAGTCTATATTAGATCCTTAATTTGTAAACAGCTTTATCATATCTTCAAGCTAAAAGTTATCATATAAGAGCAACTACAGTTCTCTATTGTCCAAATTTGACTATTTTTCTCTTTAAAGGATCAGGAATTTCAAATCTGAGATATGTCTTGGTATTCCTTTTGAATTCAGTGCACACTTTCTAATAGCATATCTTCCTATTTTTTGCATTTTGCATAATTTAAAGAATTTTAGGCTGAGATGGGTTAGGATTACTGTCTATAAATACATTATCAGAAAGGCAAACTCTGAAGAACAAAATCTACTTAAGGAAAAGAACATTTTTTGGCATAAGAGGAAATGGCTCTGTTGATTAATAGAGGAATACTGGAACACAGAGGTTTTAATTCTCTCGGAGGAGTAAATTCTGGAACAGCTTTTCAATAGATACAAAAGAGTAAAACACCTAATTGGTGTTAAAAATGGAGTTTGCATCAGTGTATGAAAGGGATTTGGTAATGAGTCTGCAACAGCAGGAAACTGATCTCAGAGAGGCAAGCAGTACCTCCCTGCTCCTACTCATTTTGAAAATAAAAGCAGCCAACAACATTCCAGTAAAAGCTCTGCAAAACTTGGAAAGCTCTTCATGATTATTTATATTTCTTAACATAGACATTATATATCTATTTATATTACACATCAACACAGTGACAATTGTTTTATTGAAACTCACTGACACTGTTCCATCTCATTGTACAAAGATGATTATCTTGCACGTTTTGGCCAGTTGACACTAAACGACACCCATAGAAACACACTGGGAATTATCTTTCATCAGTATAAATGCATTTAGATGAAATACACATTACAAATATGCACATACATCACTGAAGATAAGCATTTTGGAGGAGGGAAAAGTATTCGATTTAGACATTTTGTGCTAAACTTCCTCTCAAAATGCATAAAGAATCGCCTCATGTTACCAAATGATCTTGTATAATGTACACGCTACTCTAACACATCTAGAGACAATCTGAGATGAAAGTGCAAATGAAATGTGCTTCTGAACCTTTTATTTCCACCACATACAGCTTACATTTGATTGGACTTATTTAATTTTTTGGTGATTCTTTTTCTGCAGCAAGTATCTGACAACTATCTTGTGTTTTCCATCTACGAATTAAAGGAGAAAAAAAAATCTTGCTGATGCTTACTTATCTTATTATACTGTTAAAACTCTTTGACCTAACTGTTACTTACTGTTCGGGTTTGCTTGGAAACTTGCAGAACTCAGGAACATTTTCTCTCAATAACACAACAGCATAATCAGTTGCTTTACCTATTTCAGAGCTGCTTATTTTTTATATTGTGCTATTTGACATGAGAAACTCCCATAGATCCTCTACATAAAATTTACTCCTTGCTTGTGTGGTACAAAGTATATTTTTAAAGAAGGAGGAGGCTGTAGTATGACTTAGAAATTCCCACATAGTATTTTTGTTTACAGCTACAGTTTCCTCAGAAAACATGTCGAAATTTGTCAATGCTGTGATCAGTACTAAATTCTCTAAGCTTGCACATGATTTTCTTAATGCATAGCACCAAAGCTTCTGTCAGAGCCTTTCTATGCTATTAGACTTTGGACTCTTGGGTGTAATATGCAATTCAAAGATGATGGACTTGATCTGTGAGTTATTTTTAAATGAAACAGAGAACATAATTTAGTACTTGCAAATATCCAGGCAACTAGGATTTCGTTAGCTGAGGTCAGTGTAAACACCGCGACAAGCTTCCTGGGATTCTCTTGCTTTCACTCTATTTGCATCATGCAGAGTGACACTGATGGGAAGGAAGAGTATGTGATTACTATGGAATCTGATTCAGAATGAGAATTCTTGAGAGAGCATCCAAGAAGCTCTTTGAAACCTAATGGTTACTGGAAATTGCTTACTTGATTGTCCAATTTTTTTTGTCTTAAAACTTAGATATCTTTCGCTCACGGATTTTGCAGCATTGATGCATTCTTTATACACTGCCTTTGTCTATTATGCCAGAGAACATACTGCTTTTGTTTACAACTCCGACTGCTTCTACATATTATCCTCCCACTGGGACAATTAATTAGAGCCTAGAGGCTTCACTTATGACTGCTTCTATTCAGTTTGAAACTCCACTTATGGAAGTAGTGTTTTCTGGTTAGTGATTTAATGTCACTACAGACACCCCTTATTTAATCTTTTCTTGATTTGTTTTGCAATTAAATTTGCTTGATTGCAAATGTCAGCACATTCAGTTGCAAAGATATGAGTGAGTATGATTTCCTGTGTGAGTCAGAGAGCTCCTAGCACCTGTACCAATGCTAATTTTAGAATAAAAAGAGTTTAATATCAAACATAGCATTTGTAGGTTGTTAATCTAATGAGGAAAACATATATCTCTTTACTGTTTGAGAATATTGGACAGAGAAAAAGTTGTAAGTAAGTAACCTGTTACTGGCATACAGATCTTAGGGAAGAGCAAAAAGAGGTACAAGATAGTATAAGCAAATCACTATTTACTTATACCACATATCCAAATTTCTGGACCCCAAATAATTGATTCCTAAGCTCTGGATTTCAGCTTATGTCAATGTTTTCTTTTCTGTAAGGAAATGCAATCCACTGGGCCATGCTCTTTTCCAATATATTAATGACTTTGGGGGATGAAGGAGAATGAGACATAAATGAAACCCAAGGCAACCTTATACAAACGTAGACACTGCACTGCAGAACGCGGGCCTAAAAGACAGGAATTCTTATGTCATTCTATATTTGAACTTCCAAAGCTGTTTTCTAAAACTGAGGAAGTAACATGCCTGCTATTTGTTCAGATGGATTGTAGAATTAATGCCTTTTAGTCAAATGTACGTTGTGCTTCCTCTATACAGACACAACTGTTTTCCTCTTTCTGGCAACTCCACAAGAGGTTCTGCGGCACACTCTGGGGTCATTGTTCCAAGCAGATCTGCATCTGCTTGCAGGGGATGGGAAATTTCAGACCAGCAAGGCAAAGGAAAAGAGAGGATAGGAATGACCTAACCAGATGTGAGTATTCTGCAGAACCAATGGCCTCAAGATAACGGAGAGAACACACATATCACTCCAAGGTGGCAGAAAGACTGAGAAAAATGTAGTATTTTCTCTTGCTGCCAAAATAGTCCATGCTATTTGTTAGAGTGCTCTGACACAAAGTTCCTGATCCCACTATGGTGTTATAGTGCATCATGAAATGGGAGTGGTTTTGATCCTTTTTGCTTGCTCTGAAAATCCCTGTCTTTTTAATTATGAAAGGAAAGGACTAAGAGGGAAAGAAAAACGCTTGCTCTGAAAATTCCTGTCTTTTTAATTATGAAAGAGAAGGAAAGGACTAAGAGGGAAAGAAAAATCTATTCAAAAACTGATTAATACAATTTATATTTGTATCACATGACACTACGAACCAATTCCACACAATGTCTGGCAGACCAAGGGTTCATTTGTATTTATTCCGTTTAGGTCATCCTTCACTTCAGCAGCCCTTTTCTGTTGTGATTGCAATGCCAGGCTTTAATATAGCAATGTTAACATGCTAGGTCGGGGGAAGAGAGCACTTATCATGTATTCTAATTCTTATTGGCTTATAATTTCAATATTTATGATGGGCTGACAGGTTTATCAGTTCAATTCAGAGAATGAGATATATGAAAAGGACTTGTGGGAATGTAGCAAGCAGAAGAGATTTCACTTTCAAATCTTGCAGACATAATTTATATTCATCAACACTCCCATATAGATGATCAAGGTTTCAAGCCCTCAGGAACGGTTTCAAGCATCACCCTGTTGTAACAACATGTCAGCCAGAGAGTCATTGCTGAGCTGTTAAAAGTGATGCAGTTCATTAAATTTGAAGGCTCTGAAGGCTGAACGGTGCAAAATAAAAATAATAAATGTTACAGCCAGAGGAACCAAGACTAGAATTCACAAACATTTAGAAATACAAGGTGAAAATGGAGAATGTGATAACATGATAAATGGAACTGATCATATCTGTGACACATTTTCAAAAGCTCAGTGGACTTGAATTTTGCTGATAAAGCTTGCTGTAATTACTTCATGTCATTCAAACTCTCCTCAGCACAATGCTGGAGCAGTCTGCAGGTGATGCTGTTATGGAAAACAAGGGCTTGGGTGCCTTTCTGGTTGCCTTTACATCCAAACTGACAGGAAAAACAAGTTGCACCTGATGGGCTTTCCATGGACAAGGAGTTTTTTACTGATTTTTATGATCCTGGGATTTCTAGGACTTTCAAGTAGCTTTTAGAAATAAGACTCCTGTATGTTTTAGATTCAGCATCTTTCAGACAGATTTAACTTCTCCATTGCTGCAAGGGAAATAGGTATTCTACACTATTAAATAGTTTTGCTGATGCAAGTTTTTAAGAGCTATGTTGACTTGCTATCATGACTCGTATCTTCTAATCTTTACGCATAGAGCTATGGCTTTAAAATAGTGTTTAGAGTAAGCTGAAGACCATGAAAATTGTCCTATCTTCACAAAAAATGTTAAGTGACTTCTGCATGTGATCACCCAATCTGCTCTCACAACACAAAGCATTGCTTTTCCTCAATGTCTCAAGTCCATAGGTTGGTCAAATGCTGCCGACCACCCAAGAGAGTGAGGGAAGATGGGCTGAACAGAGCAAACAGAGCGGCTTTTCTGGCGACAAATCCCAGCAACATCAACTAAAGTTATCTGAGAATCCCGAAAGCGCTATCTGAAATGGGGGCATACAAAGCAACTCAGGGTCTTTTTTGTCTCCTGGCTCAAAGGACTATGCTGGGAGACCCACAACTGGGGAGAGAGAAAAAAAAAAAAAAAGGAGGGGGGGAGGGGGGGAGGAAAGGGG
>NW_010583284.1:10814-24175 GCF_000705375.1 Tinamus guttatus
GGAAGGAAGGAAGGAAGGAAGGAAGGAAGGAAGGAAGGAAGGAAGGAAGGAAGGAAGGAAGGAAGGAAGGAAGGAAGGAAGGAAGGAAGGAAGGAACATAATATCCTGAGGGATGCCTCCTGCCCTAGAGGAAGGCATATACTATGCATACAAAATCTTAACTCTAAACTTCACTCCAGTATGGTTAGGAGCTGCGGTAGGAAATGGAGCAAAAGAAAGATTTTTTTTTGAGGCAGTTCTATAAGGATAGCTACAAATAAATGCAAGAAGTCTTTCATAGTAGAAACCGTCTCTCTTTTCAAGAACAGGGAGAACTATCAAAGGGAAATTGTTTCAGGCAGAGGATGGGGAATCCAAGTCTGAATAAATGCATGTTACTGACACATGCTGGCAGCAAAAATTTGGTTTCAAGGTACTCTACATTCCAGCAGAAAGTGAAGGAAAAAAAAATCCAGCATCCAAAGTGCATTCTGTCTATTCTTGGCTCATTTCTTTCTAACTGTATTTCTAAGAAAGAATTTCTCAAAATGAAGAATTTGTTTAATTGAGAGACCTGCCAAAAGCACTACCTCCAGGATTTTATTATCATCCTGCAGCAAAGGACAACAAAATAACATTCTGACATTAAATCAAAACACGTTTTTCTACCACTAGCATAGAAAGGGAGGAAAGAGCAAACATAACCACACTGATATTCAGTATTCTCAGAGGCAGTTGTATCCATTTCTTTCAGATTCAACAGTGATTATTTTTCTTTCCCTCCTTCATTCACTATAGGATAAAATGGGATCAGTCTGGCAGACTTTGCTGCCAGGGTGGTCCCTTCCTTTAACAGAGGTGCAAACAACAGAAATTAGAATAGAATAGGGTAGAATAATTATTTGAATAGATTAAAGAAGCCTATTCTAATAACCAATCAAAATTTCTTTAAGTAGAAAATAGAATGCATGTGGAAGTTATCCATGTACATGTGTTGAACATAGGAGAGGTGTGCAGAGCTCTTGGATAATTCATGGGTTAGCATTAAAAAATGTGAAAAGAATCATCAAGGCAGTCAGGTTTGTGCTTATAAGACATCTAGTTGTAACAATCGCCATAGCATTTGTCCTACAAGAAATCCATGAGCATATGCCTCGGGGAATGTGATAAAGAAAACAAGTGCCATTTCCTTCTAATAGCAACTGTAAAAGAGATTCTGGTTTAAAAGGACAAACAAATTCATGTTGGAAGACTGTTAAGAGAAATTATATTCCAAGCAGGATTAATGTGTAAAAGTAAGATAAAGATAAATTTTCCACACTAACATAAATTGGATATTAAATTTGACATATTATTAAGTGAAAATAACCCTCCCTCCCTCCTGTAAAAGCAATCAAACATGAGGAATTATCGCTGGACTAGAATACTAAAGAAAAGGAAACCAATTTGTTGTTTTTTGGTCAGCTTGAAGTATAAAGACACACCATATTTATTAGTCTGATTGCTTCCACAGCGTTTGCACAGTAAGTACCTTTCAATTACTGGTAAAAGATGAATAGACCATTAAGGAATTCCTGAGGCTCATGCAGCAACAGGAAGCCTTCTCCTAACACAGAGGTTAAAACTGGAATTAGCACCCAATCAGAACATCAAAACATAAACATAACAACATAAATACATCACACATTGTTCAAAATTATTTCAAAAATAATTCAGAACTAAGGTTAAATATGAAAGTTCTTTATTAACTCTAAAAAGAAATGATTAACTCTTAATTTTAAGCCATAGTGATATCATAGTGTAATATGAGCAGACATCATATGCCTCTCACTGAAGTAACAATCACTTCTATTCAGGCTCAAAGACTCCTACCTAATACCAAATCTTGCAGAGGAATACACATCATCATAGCATGCTCAGATTTAGGTAAATGACATATTTAGAAACCCACATCAGAAATTGGTTGATATAATTTGAATGCCATGCAGTTTGTACAAAACCTTTAGTTTGTTTTAAATTGTTCAATTTGATTGACTACTAAAACCTAAATCTGCAAATTATGAACCTAGTGAGTGTATATGTATATATGTATAAGTATATGCACATGTTCAAATAAAACGCCTGATTTATCAACTTTCAGATTTTAAGTTTTCTTGTGGCATGGAGATCTATGGCAAATGAATAAATGTTAATTCAGGGATACTTATAACTGTATATTTATCATGTATGTTCTGCACTTAAACTTTTGCAGCAGTTCATCTTTAATCACTTCAAATTTCTGGTACTGTAAAATCACTTCAAATTTCTGGTACTGTAAGAGTGTTTTTAAGGTTATGCTCCAAAAAAGAAGAAAAAAAAAAAGAAAAAAAAAAGGAGCTACCAGAGGACATTATTATAGATATTATAGATAATGCATAAGGAGAAATCTTACTTTATCATTGCTGCAATAGTTCTTTTTAACAGATTTCATACATGCACAGCATAAACAGAAAAATCTGCTTCTGCCTGGCTGTCTTACTGCGAATTTTTTCCTAAGATGTAGCTTACAAATTCCTTTTCCAGAAGCAAACAAAATGTTAAAATATCAAACATTATAAAAAAATGAAGTTATCACATTTTTCTATGCCTGTAACAAATCCTGCCTTTGTTTACATTTTTGATTTATATGTCTTTCTAGTATATATCATATGAATAAAGGCTATTTATACATAGACTATTTAAAGAATAAATAAGTGAAACATCTATACACTAATGTTGTTGTCATCTATGAAAGTAACCAAGTGCTCTGAGGTTATCTCAGTAATAAGTAAACTCCAGTGAGAGCAACGTGCTTTTCAAGAAAGACAAAAATATCATTCAGGTTTTATCTTGTGTCTAAGCATCCAGAATACCTAACCTTTGCTTCTATCCTGCAGTCTGCGGCCCAGAAGGGCTTTCCAAAAACCTATTCAGCCTCCCAAAAGAGAGCACAATCTTTCCTGCAGGGTCTGGTTCATTCACTCTTTTCTTGAAGGAACATGACACAAAAAATGAACACAAGCCACTCAGATGTACATTGCCCATTTAACCCTGTAACCTCTTGGTATAATTCCTTTGTGGTCCAGAGATTAAAACAAAAATCAAACCTGTTTTACATATTTAAGTCATCCATTCTTGAATCAAATATTCTGTAAATTCATTTTTAGTTCCCCCAGACAGTATTGCATATTAAGCCTCTGAGAGACCTGAAAGAAATAAATAGGCAGTATTTAGCCTCTGAGAGACCTGAAAGAAATAAAATCTAGTAGAATCTGCAGAGATTTTCCAGGAGGAAATCAGTTGCACTTTGCTAGCAGCAGATATTGAAGTTTTGAAATTTCTTCTAATTAAATACTAAAACACCTGCAAAAAAAAAAAAGCACAATGTTGTCCTAAAGAACTGAACTGTGTAGACCTAGAGATACAGTTGGCCAGATGAGCCTGGAGACCCTCCTTTGCGATTTTGATTACAGCAATTTCCGCTACAACAAAGGTTCATTTGACAGAATTATAGTTGGACAGTGCTTAGTAATAGGATTAGTATGCTGAATTGTACCACTTTTGAGGAAAATTCATTTGACTGCAAGATATTCTAGTTTCATCCTAGGCAACAGCGAATATTGAGCCATGCCATTATAGCACTCAACATTTCCCAACAGAATTATCACCCTTCAGGTTGCCTGCAACTTTTCTAGGACTGGGGAAGAATTAGTCACACCTAAGGGCTGCTGGCCTTAAATGGGATTTCTACTCTCCAGGCTGCCTCAGCTATTACTACTGTCCATAATCTCTCCCACTGATGGCCTCAGGGGTGCATTATATACAGCAAGAAATATGTCTGAGGAAAGGGTAAGAAAGCTTTGTTGAGGAGCTGGTATTTCTGCTGGTATGCACAGTGAGGCTGGCTGCCCTTCACTGAGTTCCCTCAATCTGAAAATTATTAGTACTATTTATTCTAGTAGAAAGGATTAGAAGGTATTTTGAGTCCAGAACCATCCGTGCAGAAGCCATGGGGACCTGGACAACAGACCAAGTTGCCAATGATCTCAGTAGACAAGAAGGATTGATGGGATAGGTAAAGGAGAGCATATGTATGAAAGCAGTTTTCCAGGGAAAAGCAGGACTGCTACAGATAATGCAGGAAACAGTAAACGTAGCAAAAGAAGAAACATGGGGAGTATGGAATAAAGCTAGAATCAAATTTTCTAAGAGTGCAAAACAGAGTGCTAGAAAAATAAACACTTCAGGCATAGAAAATTCATCTCAAACTGACGAACACATTGATAATATTGGTTTAAACTACTTCTGCTATTTCCTTGCAAATATGATGGAAAGGCAGATTGCACAACACGAATTTTCACATTGGTTAAGTAAATGCTATTTTTGATCCTGGGGCTTTTTCAGATCCTGCCAGTGCAAACACCTGCTTCTAAAGCTCAAGCTGCCCTCTTAAATCCTTATGCTTTATCCCTCCTTGCTCAATCTCCTGCCCTGACTTCTCCTGCAGATGCCGAAATCCCAATCAGGATTTCTTCATCGAAAAATATATACATCACAGAATCACAGAATGCTTAGGGTTGGAAGGGACCTCTAGAGGTCATCTAGTCCAACCCCCCTGCTCCAGCAGGAACACCTAGAGCACGTGGCACAGGGTGGCATCCAGGCGGGTTTGGAAGATCTCCAGAGAAGGAGACTCCACAGCCTCTCTGGGCAGCCTGTTCCAGGGCTCTGTCCCCCACACAGGAAAAAAGTTCTTCCTCACATGGAGGCAGAACTTCCTGTGTTTCAACCTGCACCCATTACCCCTTGTCCTGTAGCTGGCCACCACCAAGAAGAGTTTGGCCCCATCCTCCCTACATTCATCCCTAAGGCACTTTTACATGTTGATCAGATGCCCTGTCAATCTTCTCTTCTCCAAACTAAACAGGCCCAGCTCACTTAGTCTTTCATCATACGATAGATGCTCCAGTCTCTTTGTGGCCCTAGGCTGGACCCTCTCTAGAAGCTCCATGTCCCTCTTGTACTGGGGAGTCCAGACTGCACCCAGCTCCAGGTGTGGCCTCACCAGAGCTGAGTAAAGGGGCAGGATCACCTCCCTCGACCTGCAATGGAATATCCTAATGATATTCCATTACTTCAGCCTGAAGTTTTGCAAATAACACTTCAAGAGTTGCGTAACGTTTTACATGCTTTAAGGTCAGCCTGTCTTCAAGGGAGATAGTCTGAGGAAGTTTCAGTCTAGTGAAATTAGTAGAACTAGATACTAAATTACTTTTTTATAAAGGAATTAAATATAATTCTTAGTAAATTTTATAATTCTTGCAAGAAAGATTTCTGATATTACATGTGATTTTAAAGAAATGCATGTAAATTTTGTAGGCAGTCATTCCAAAGTCATCCCAACACTTTCCAAATTCACAAACAGTGCTTATAAACACTGAAGGACTATCCAATTTTCAAGTCACAGTCTTCCTAGTTGACACTTATTTATGAAAAATAATGCCCACAAAGGTTCAGCCAAAAAATAAGTGAAGCATGTGATGACAAAAATAAGCACTGGTGATAAAGTAGTCTGGAACTGAACAGAAAATCATATCACTAAATCATCCCAATAATGCAAATAAATATGAGACACATTGATAACATCTCAGTTCATAAGCATAAACTTAATAAATCAATAAATAAATCATTCAAATAAAATGATGAATTGAGATAAAAGAGGGAAGGAAACTAGATGCAAAATGTGAGGGGTTTTGGTTTTCTAAATAATATATTTCAGGATGGGAAAATCTCTCTCCAAACCACCTGGCAAAACAGATTATCTCCAATAACCAACAGACCACAGTCAATGACAAAAGCGGAACGTGGGTGAAGCCAGTGTTACACATTTCCTTTAAACACTAAACAAGCAGTACCTCAGACTGTTTTGAAGCAACTTCCACTTTTTTGCTGGGTCTCCATCTTCCTGTCCTTTGGGAACTTGGGGGAGGAGAGACATAAGCGTGTCACAGAGTTGGTTACCTCGTCTCGGGGGTGTCCTGTTAAAACCGTCTTGCGACGTCAGAGCAACCACATGGTCTATAAGACCTACCAGCCACGTGAAGAGGCAATAAGCTAGTCAAAGCAGATGAAAGCTGTATGGTACCCGTTTTGTCCTAGGGATCAGAATCCTGGCTGCCATGAATCAGGAAGCCTTCGTTTTAGGAGTCATGCCCTTCTCATGGACAAAGTAGTGAGAGTAGTAGCAACAGGAATTAGAAGACAACAGCAAAATCATGATTTCATCTAGGTAAGCTGAGCAAGAATTTTAAATTTACTCAGAAATAATCAGTGAAGACACTCCTTTAAATAAGTGCTTGGAAATCACAGGAAGTTTCAAGCTTCTCTGCTTTCAAAACCTAGCTTCCTGTATGGCACACATGCCAGATTTCAAACTGTTCAGATATAAGTTTCTCATTTTACCCATTCATAGGCAGGCAAGAGATACAAAAGCAAGAACTGGGGTTAATCTGCCCATGGTTTTGATTTAGTCCTCTCTTTGGCCAAAGGCAGCTAAAGAGAGACTAAGATGAGGAGGAAAATAAACAGAAATGAAGAATCTGTGCATGCTTTTACAACAGGGCACTTAAGCTCAGTAATATCTGCTCCACAGCAGGAGAGAGAAAAACTATTTATAGCATTACAGAATGGTGAGCAACGAAAAAGAGGCTTCTCTGGGTATCACAATGCCAATAATCTCCTCTTCATAATGCATTCTGCACCTACTGATTTCTATCTCTGAAAGATGTCAGTGGGATTTCTACCTAAGTGATCTATCACTCTTGGAAATAGGCTCGGTGCCACAGAATTGAAGGCAAATATATTCATGGGTTGATCAACTGTTTTGGGGGAGATACCAGCAAGATTATGTCATCCTTTGAGGAAAAAAAGAACATGTAAGGCATGGCTTTGAACAGATAAGACAGTAACAAAGTAAAAGAGATATCTTCTCTTTTTTTGTACACTCATTCTCTTGTTGCATAGTTGCTGTTGCCTTTTCTGTCTTTTATATTTCTGCTTAATAGTTTCTTTTTCCTCATGTTCTATTTGTGCCCTCTTAACATTTCTGAAGCTACTAGGCTTCATTATGTTTGTGTGATGAATTACCAAATAAAGGCCCATGTGGTCTTCCTTGCTTTTCTGAGGCCAGACTATTTTGGATCAATTTACTCCAGAAGAAATCCATAGTCACTTGTGTGGAAGCGGAAAAGATGGACAGACCCAAACATTTCACAGTTCAGTTCTCAAATATTAATTCTCTGGTGACTTATTGGGTGTCTCTGTTGGGATCCCTTCTTTCTATTCCTGTTCATTTTGACACCCTGGCTGGGCTTGCACAGATAGAGATGCAAGTGCAACTGCACCCACCAGCTGCTCCCCTATCTCCCCATAGCAATGACAATTTTTACACAGACTTTGCAGCAACCACCCAAATCCATAAGCAGTCAGAGAGGGACAGAAAGAAAATCTAAGATATCATGAGGTAATTCAGACTTTGATTCCAGAAAAGCAGTGATTCAATTTATTTTTTCATGCTTATCATGCACAGTGACCAGAACACACACGCACACATGCACACATATATATATCACTATTATTGCCACTTGGTTCTTGCTTTGACTTGGACTTCCTTTATCTTCACCATACATTTTTAACTGTTAGTTGCCACACGCCCTTGACAAAAGTTGTCATTCAAAGAAAAGTCACCTAAATTAGTAAAACAAATTCCAGTACACATCTGTGACAGGATAGGCTGTACATATGTTCCCATAGATAGCAACAGTATGTTTTCAATAATTAACTGGCTAACATCACTCTGAAAATAGGATTTAGGAGCCAATTGTCTTAACTATTAATACTATAAACCTAAATATAAAACTATATTTTCCGATAACTGACTATTCAAATTTTATAACATTTGCAAGTGCATTACTTAACCTAGTGAATTAAAAGAAATCTGCCTTTTATTAATCCAATAAATTTCTTATACATACACTATCTAAATAAAGAGCTCATCCAGGAGAATCACACTGCCCTAACACCAGACGCAAGTCTACAAGTCTTTCTAAAGCACCATTATTCTCTGTTAAAGATGACAATAGTTGCTTATTCTCTGACAATTAATATCTTTTAGTAGAGAAAAAAAACATTATTATGCAGATCAACAGATAACTAAGAACAGGATACCATAAAATATTAGGGACTGTTGAAACTAAAGAGAAGGAAGTACAGGACACATGAAGCAGAGGATTATTTCCTAAAATTAAACATTACTTGCAAGACCATCTTTCCATATAAATCACATATAATGAGTTCTTCGGTCATTAACATCTTTTCTAATTACTTGTGGGACAGTCAAGAAATCATGTATAGTAAACAGTGTGGACAATTTCAAATATTATAGATTTTTATAAAGGAATTTACCTCATCATTTTTCCCTAACCAAATAACATACCTAAAACCACACTTTTCATTATGTTCAGAAACTTCTGTTGTTTCAAACGCAAAGAAGTACGTTTTGCCTAAAATCACATCTATATCCTGTCCGGTTTTATATATGCAGGCTCATTATGCATCCTGCTTGTGTATTTTTACAGTGCTTATTTCATGCCCGAGTGGAAAAGGAACATCACAATCTACAGGAAAGTGGCTTCGCTTGTTGTTTCTCTTGACTTGACAGATGGCATATAGCCGATCAACCCAGGGAGGGCAGATCAAGGCCTGGTCTAGAAGGTAAATGCTGCTTGCTTGCAGATCTTGATACAAAACCATCTAGTATAGAGGATGAAATGTCAACCGTCTTGGAAAAAAAAGGCAGTGAAATTCAGCTGTTTCTTTCAGGCTCCCTTTGGAATCAAAATATCTTGAGTTGAGAGCAGCCTGTGTGTGAACTGATGATGATGACTGATGAGGCTAGCAGCCAGTTTGGCCAGAAACGAGACAGAAAGTTACTCAACAGCGTTTGAATGCTTCGTCAGTGCTGACAAATTTCCATTAAGTGTTTTGCTTTCAATATACTGTCATTCTCTGATGGAAATGGAACCACCTGAAAAAATTCTGCTAATACTTAGGCCGTTTCAAAGCTGCCCATGACTGCATTCAGTTCCATTCTTTTTCCCTGATGCCAAAGGATTTCAAAAAGATTTGGGATAGAGCCTAAACAATTAAGTGGAAGATCACCAGTAAAGCTGTAAAACTTTCTGAAACTAAATTAGATGTTTTTTTAAAAGAGACTATCTTCAATATGTTATTAATTATACCTAGAAAAACATGATATGTTTAGAATCTAAACATTCAAAAGCTATGTTCATATATAGAAAAATGCATATCATCCTCCACCCTTGGAGATTTCAAGACTCAGCTAAACAAGCCACAACTGACATGTAGCACTGGCAAAGACTAAGCAGGAGTTTGGACTAGAGAGCGCCAAAGAGGAGCTCTTACAATCAAGAATTTCCAGTTGCCTTCCTTTCACTCTGGAAAGGAGAATCCTTGGTTTAAATACACTTGAGCAGCTCTAGAAGAACATATTGTGGGATAATATCATCTGAACACTCTGGAAAAAGCAATGCTGAGTGAACTATATTACTGAGCTGTAACTACAAAGATGAAAGTATGGTAGGGAAACCTAACATAAAAGTTCAGGTTGAGTACAATTCAAGAACATTAGGAGGTCTACCACATTTCCTTATGAAGTCAATGGAATCTGCCGTTTTCCAGTTAATCCATACTTTAAAAAAATGAAAATTTTCAACTTATCCTTTTGAATCTGAGAACATTTATTCAAAGTAACATATATATAAAGGAATTAGCCAAGTTTTGGATTTTCTTATTTATTAAGGTTTTAAAGTTTCCATGGCAAGTAACTTGACTGAGAGAAAAAAGGGGCTGTGCAGAGCGGATAAAGAAACATGGTAAAAGAGATAGATCTTATCTCAGCCATTAAATTGAATCCTGCTAAAACTTGATATGCAAGATGAAAAAACAGTCCTGACTGCCAATTTGTTAATCATTTGAATTCGCTAAACCTCTTGTGCACTGGGAGAAATAGAACAAAATTGAAGTGTACTTTTACATACACAAACCTTTCAAGACCAAAGGGTGAGCTTAAAAAAATCCTTTCAGTAAGGCAGTCACACACTACCAAAAATGAATTTGAAAGATATTCCTATATTTCCGTGTAAATGATAATGGAAATGGACCATGTGAAAAAGAACACACAAGACTTAATAGATCTGAAAAGACAATTTTTTTTAGTTGTCCAAATCAGCCTCCTACTTCCACAATTCTACTGTGAGTGGCAAGGTAGAATTATTTTTAAAGATTTAGGACTAGGGCTTAGGGTTTGGATAATATTATTTCTGAGAGTTAGGTTAGGGCTAGTATTTCTAGTTATATGTTAGTGGTAAGATTAGTATTAGAGTTAGAGTTGGGATTAAGGCTAGCATTTAGCATTAGAGTTGTAATTAGCATTAGGGTAATGATTAGTGTTTAAAGCTAATGTTAGATCTAGCATTTAAGTTTAATGTTAAGGATTAGATTAGCGTTAGGGTTTAGATTTGGAGTTATAAGGATTCAAGGTTAGGGTTTGAATTAGACTACATTAGTTTTAGGGTTGGGATTAGGTTTCGGTATTATGTTTAGAATTAGTGTTAGGGCTAGAGTTAAAGTTAGGGTTTACACTTAGTGTAAGTGGTAGAGGTTTGAGTTAGCTTAGGTTTAGAATGGTATTAGTTTTCAGCTAGGGATATGCCTTAGTGTTAGGATTAGGTTAGTTTAGGATTTTGGCTAGCATTATTCTTCAAGTTTGTAATTAGGCTTGGGGTTTTTTGTTAGGATTCAGAATAGTGGTCAGAGCTAGGGTTTAGAGCAAAGGGACTGTTACTAGTAACTTTTTGAATACTGGAAGAAAATTGTTAGCAAAAAGGAAGCAAATTTCTGTTCTGAGATATCTTCCCTGGGCATTTTTGGGACTGGAGTGGCAGAGGGCAGGCCACCCTACACCAACCCAAATAATTTCCATAATCAGGAAACCTGTTAAGTTTGTGACTTTTTCTCTCAATTTCAGATCTCACTTTTTCCTTTTTTTTTCATCTCAAAAACAAAACAAATTGTTGAACCAATCCCCAAAATCAAGCAATTCAGCTTTCTTGATTAAAGGATTTGACATTTCTTTAGCTAAATAGTTTATCAGATGTTTTTACTCACCTCACTATGTATCTGAGATGCATAAGAGCAGTTTTATAACATTTACTGTAAGAGCTTTGCATAATAACTCCAAATCTAGACTGTTCTAAATAATAGAAAATTCCTAAGTGCCCAAGTTCTATCTAAATAAGTTTAGGTTATGTGAATATATCTGAGTTTTAAAGATAGCTTTCTTTCAGGCTGACAGTCCAACCTCTTGGCATCTAAATCAGTCAGTAAACTTCAGTGAGACATAGCTAAGTTTTGTATTGCTCAAGTAACACAAACACATATAAAATCCTGCTTATTGTCTATCTCAGAAAAGCAGTTAAAGTAAGTTTAAGGCAATTTGAAGCTAAATTGTCAATAGCTTTTGTGCAGTGTACACATATTTTATATATACTAATAATTGACATCGTGCTTGGTTTGCTTCAGTGAAATCAGACCAACATATACCAAAAATGATACACCAAGCCTGTAGCTCTTGGGACAAATCCTAAAATTGTAACTGAACTCATTTGTGATGGTATTTGGAATTCTGTAAGACTGGCTTTCTGGGAACAAGCCATGGTAGGCTTAGTAAGGAACACGTCCATAGGGTTCAAAATATTTTTCTTCAAAATGATAGAAAACAAACAAAAATAAACAACAAACACCTAATTCTACTCCATTAATACTGCAGTATGTATCTGAAGTCGTTTCCATCACGCTCTATTTTTCACACTTCACATTTCGTTACAAATTGTCACTAGAAGTGGTTTTTGTTAAAGCATCCCACTTCATACTTCATGACAAGGGAGACATGTATACATACACATACATAAGTAGTATGAGAAAAAGAAAACAATTCTTTTTTAGTTCAGAAAACGTTTCAGAAATCCCCTATTTTCTTAACTCTCCAATAAAATAAAGCTTTACCTGAATAATTTCAGGATTGAGCTGAAAAGCTTTCTTTTTACACAGTTCTAGGTGATAAAAGAAATCTTAGGATTGCTTTTACTTGTTATTAAAAACCATTGTTGGAGAATAGCAGTCGGTTTACTAAGCTCCAGATAAAACAAGGGGCTACCCAGCCCCAGTACCTTGCTGTAATGTTCTTCAGGACTGTCTGAGCAGAGCCATAGCAAATCTGATTCCCTCATCCTCCTGCTGGTGATGTCAGGTGTACCCTCACATCCCGTTGCTTTAAATTAACGTTTTATTGAAACTGCTGCCTCAATTTTTGCTGGAGAAAGTTATAGACAAGGAAGTCTTCTTTTATTGTATCCTTTGCGGGCAGCTAAGAGCAAATACCGTAAATGGTACATAATGGATGAAACAATAAAAGCTACATTAAGTGCTGTACCTGTACACAGGCTGTACCAGAAAACTGTTATTAAATGTTCTCAAACTCTGTTAGAAAACTGGGCTGCTATTAGTTTCCCCAAAGGTTGTCTCTTCTCCAAGCTGAGCAAATACACTTCCCTCTGCCTCTACTCTCAGGACGTACGGTCCAGCCCCTGACCATCTTGGTGACCCTCCACAGAACAGGTTTTCTTTGTTGTGGGGGCCCAAAATGCATCCATACCTTTAGACTCAATCTTTATTCCTCTGGACTTGTATGGGTTTAATTTCTTCAAGTAATCTCTGACTTGATCGGCACTGACTGCTTGATTTTCTTCAATCCTTTCACTAAAAGCAGAGGTCTTAGTGGTGAAGGCCCTGCTGGTGAAGCAGGCCTTGGGTACCTCACACTTCTTTGTGTCCAGCGGGACTAGATCACCTGCCATGATCAGCAAAAGGCCAGATTCTTGCTCAACCCTTTATTATTAATCTAGAAAGAAAAGCTCTTGTCAGTGTTCTTGATATACTTTGCAAGCATCAACTCCCACTCGGCTTTGGCTTTCTTGATCTAATCCCTCTGTAAACAGGCAATGTGTCTAAAATCCTCCTTTGCAGGTCATTCCTTCTGAAAAACAAACCTAACACATTTTCAAATACCAGAGCAAAGGAAAGAGAAGGGGTGTGTGAAGGGTAAAGAATAATAGAGAACCAAATAAAATCAAATGATGAAATGCTAAGGACAGGACCAATTTCTAAATGCACCTAAGGTATTAAGAAATGTAAATAAATAAGGCCACTTGAAAACGTGGTATGTA
>NW_010583284.1:24233-67748 GCF_000705375.1 Tinamus guttatus
GGCCCAAAATTCCAGCTCCCAAACTCTCTTCCTAGCTTTGTGGTTACAAAAAACTTCAGAATAAGCCAAACCAAGAAATACAATCACAAAAATTTTCCAAGCTTGAAACAAAAATATCAGATTTGAAAACCATGTTGCTGCTTTAAAAAACATTTGCAAGCTCATTGGTGTCCTTTTTTTTTTTTGATGACTTATTAAAGGCAATTTAACTAGAGAAAATTAGATCTCTTACAAAGAAAATTAAACATGGCATAAAGATTGATGAATCTCTCTTGTAAGATAAGACTCTGTGGCTACACTATGAATTCGTTTTATCTTCTATTGGAGATCAATCCTCCCATAGGTCAATACAAAAGATTTTTGCTAGAGGGGATTTCAAGAGGCTGTTCCAGGCCTCAGCCAAAATAAATCATAAATCAAGAAGTCCATCTGTCACTACTTCTGATACAAAGTTAATTCTACCAGCCAAAAATGATAAATATAAGCACTTAAGCTTACATTTGTTAAACACTCTTTAAACTTGCAGTCATTCAGAGCCCTCTGAAAACTGCCCTGAATTTAAATCAAAGGATGGCCTCACTTTGTTTTTTCTCATGCGGTTTTCTTTTAGAATGGTTTTTTTTTAACTTGTAAACTTTTTCATGATACTTGCAACTCTTTTTACAAAGGGCAACACAGAGGGTGCTGCTTGGTGTGCGTTCTCTCTGGTTCCCCTTTTATTTGCAAAGGATCAGTGCTATTGGTGCATGTCCATGTGACAAAGGAAAGATATCAAGAAAATAACAATGGAAATCAAAGGAGTAAAATTAAATATAACTTGTCTTCTTTTTCTGATCCAGAGAGAAGAAGGATATATAGGTAGTAGCAGATAAGCGGAATGGGATGAAAGCAAAACATTACAGAAGTGGGTTCTCAAGTATTACCTAAATTAGAACACAAACAACAGAGAATGATGGATTATATGTAAAAATCATTCATCATAATCAACAGTGCATAGGACACTACAAATAATGTGCACAGCCATCTGAAATCATAGACTCATAGAATCATTATGGTTGGAAATGACCTTCAAGATCATAGAGTCCAACTGTAAACCCTTCAATGCTGTGGCTGCTAAACCATGTCCCTAAGTGCCTCATCTACACATTTCTTGAACACTACTAGGGACAGGGACTCCAGCACATCCCTGAGCAGCCTGTTCCAAAGCTTCACCACTTTTTCTGTGCAGAAATTCTTCCTAATGCCTAACCTTAACCTCCCCTGGCACAACTTCAGGCTATTTCTGCTTGTCCTATTGGTAGTTATTCTGGAGAAGAGATCAACCCTTGCCTCACTACAACCTCCTTTCAGGTAGTTGTAGACAGCAATGAGGTCTCCTCGGAGCCGAGTCTTCTCCAAACTAAATAACCAGAGCTCCCTCAGCTGCTCCTCGTAAAGTCAGTGCTCCTGCCCCTTCACCAGACTCTCTGCTCTTCTTTGGACACGCTCCAGCACCTCAGTGTCTTTCTTGTAGTGAGGGGCCCAAAATTAAACACAGTATTTGAGATGCAGCCTCACTAGTGCTGTATACAGGGGAACGATCACTTCCCTGGTCTTGCTGGCTACACTGTTCTTGATACCAGCCAGGATGCCATTGGCCTTCTTGGCCAATCTGGGCACACTGCTGGCTCATGTTCAGCCAACTGTCGACCAGCACCCCCAGATCCTTTTCTCATGCCCAGGTCTCCAGCCACTCTGCTCCAAGCCTGTAGCGCTGCATGGGGTGGTTGTGACCAAAATGCAGGAGTCAGCGCTTGGCTTTGTTGAAACCTCATACAGTTGGCCTCAGCCCATTGATCCAGCCTGTCCAGATCCTTCTGCAGAGCCATACTACCCTCAAGCAGATCAACTCTTCCTCCTAGTTTGGTGTTGTCTGCAAATTTGCTGAGAGTGAACTCAATCCTCTCATCCAGATCGTTGAAAAAGAAATTAAAGAGGACCGGGCTCAACACTGACCCTTGAGGAACACAATTTGTGACCAGTCACCAGTTGGATTTAACTCCATTCACCACCACTCTCTGGGCCCAGCCATCCAGTTTTCCACGCAGCGAAGATGACATCTGTCTAAGCCATGAGCTGTCAGCTTCTCCAGGAGAAGGCAGTGGGAGACTGTGTCAAAGGCCTCGCTGAAATTTAGGTAGCGCACACCCACAGCCTTTCCCTCATCCACTAAGTGGGCCACCTGGTCATAAAAGGAGACCAGGTTGGTGAGGCAGGACCTGCCTTTCATGCACCCATGTTGCCTGGGCCTGATTCCCTTGTGTGTTGTCACACGCATGCTGTGTGCCCGCCCTCGCGATGATCTGCTCCATAATTTTTCCTGATACCGAGGTCAGGCTGACAGGCTTGTAGTTCCCCAGATCCCCCAGCAGTTTGTCATTTTTCTTTTCTAGAAAATGTGTGTCATCCTAAGTCTTTCTTTTAACATGAAAGCATCAGTCGGCCTCTTTGAACATCAGGTGGCATGGCATTTCCAGAAGCATTTTTGCCCTATTCATCCTTCTCCACCTTTAAGAAGAAAGGTATTATAAAGTCCATCAGGAAAGGCGCTGTGCTTCTGCAGTCACATCTGCAAGTGATGAATCATGCATGACTAGGTGACCAGGAATTCACTCTCAACTGCAACATGGAGCAAGGAGATAAAAAGCTGAGAATGGAAAGCAAATATACTGAAATCTAATACTCATAACTCTTCAGATCCATTATTCCTAAATTTATTTTTTTTTTAGTAAAGTCTTTTAAATATGCTGTGGAGTTGTTTTTTTTTTTTCAGGTCATATTAAGAACTAGAGAAGAAGGATGCAGGCTCTTCATCTGCCATTTTGCACATGATCAACACACATATGTTCTCCAGCTGTTATGTTTCCTACTCTAGGAATGAATCTGTAACTAATTTTTAATTTCCCTTGACAGGAGATTCTTGAACCTGAAATTTAATAACTCAGCTAAAATATGACACAACTGTCTGCCTCATATTCACTAGGAGCTCGTTGGTATCAGTGCTGGAGAGAGCAAAACTGTCTCTTTCTGCACTCCAAATGGTCTGTGGGGGGAAAAGGGGACATATTCCCTGCAGAAGACAATCCAGAATCTGCAGAAATTCCTTGGTATGAGTTCAGAGACATATAATAAATTAAGAGATGAAGAATACATCACTGCAGATTTTGCCCTGTAAGAAAAGAGATTTTACAGCAATAGATTTTTGAACATGCATCAGGAGATAGGAAGAAGTTTTCCCATTGCTGCCTCAACTTTCAGATGCTTTCATTTTCTTCTGTACACTTTACGGCAACAATAACCCCAGCTCTTTCTAAGAGGGAAGAAAGAATTCCAACCTAAATGCTGTCACTGGAGTTATTGCTATAAAACCAGGAAAAAATATACATATACATATATATATATATAAGGAAAACATGAGACACCTCCAGGAAGCAGAATCACCTTCATAAGGAGACGTGTTTGATAGCAACAATTCAAACTACCAAAGGTATATGTTTTAGCATAAGAAAGACAGCCAGCAGTATTGGCAAGAAAGAGGGAGGTTATTGCAGGAACATATGCATCTCAAAAGAAGGGAAGGAAATGACAGAAGTGGGAAGAGAGAAGTAATTCTGAAGAATAATTCTGCCCATTTTACAGTTGAAAAAACTGTTGCAGAAGATGACTTCCTGAATCAAGAAATCTTAGGCAGAACCAGGAACCCAAAAATCAGGCCTGTTTTTGGTAACGGGTAACAGCAGGCACACATGTTTCATTCCTAAAATTCCTGTACCTTTTCTCATGTGAAAATGGAGTTTATCATCCAACCTCTTATTTTCTTTTAGTTGGGAACAACTAACTAAAAAACCACAGATATTCACCAGCAGACTATTTTTTTTAATATAATGTGCAATTGTCCAATTGCACACAAGTGTATATTTAATTACTTCTAATGACCTCCTCTGTGCCTCTCCTTGAATAAAGGTTAAGTGACTTAAGGCTGCCAGCGTAGCATGACCTTGCTGAAACTCTCTTACAACCTCATTCTCTGTCATGTGGCTTACAATCCAGATAACTTGTTCTAGTTAAATAAAATGTAGAGTGTACTCTAGCTTTTGAATCAAACTATACATTCACCCAAACACATTCTTATTTCTTTGTGTTTGTGATGAGGTTATTTAGCTTATTTCCACTTCTTCCATAAATTGCCATTCTACAGCTGAATACCTCCACCAATAGGAATATGAACTTATAAGCCTTCTATTAATGGGTAATTTGTACTCAGTGACACCTTCTGAGATGTTTCCTGCATTGATATGAACATCACAACTCAGTATTCACCATCATATTTAAATGGATTAGAAATTTAATTTTCAAGTGATCGTCTGAAACCCTAGTTTATCTCGTTCTCTGTCCAGATTGGAGGTGACAATCTTCCAGAACTGCAGAGCCTGAGTATGTGACTCAAGAAATTGCGATGCAATCACTCTCTGCTGAAGCCCAACATTAAAAGATATAAAACAGAATTTGGTTTATTGTGCCAACTAAAAAGTAATCTGACATTATAATCTGTTTTACTAAAAGCTGTATGCACCCCTATTTGGCAGCCTGATTCACAGTAAGTTAGCCAGTTCATTTTTAATTTTACTTGCCCAGATGTACTGAACTGCAGAAATTCACACCATGTCTGAATATTTTCTTTTAAGAAATTAATTTGGCTTTGGCCCAAAACAAAATGGGAAGATAAAGCAAATGTAGTCACATTCCAGCACTCAAGCTACTGTTGAAAATCTTGTAATTGAAAAATACTGCTGAATTTCAATATAAAGTTTAGTTAGGAAAGAAACATGGCACACAAAGTATAAAGTACGCAGTAATTTTGCAAGCAATCTCTTTTCAGTGCAAACATAGACAAAGGGAAATGGCTCTACCAGAACAGACTGCAGCAACTGCCTATCAAGTATACCTGTTTATGTATGTGGAACATTAAATATTTCAGAAAGCATCAAGTACCATGACAACAGATCACAAATGATCATGCCTATCATGTTGCAATTGTGCAGATGTAGAGAATGCCAAAGAATCACTGCATGAGAGAACAGTTGTGGTTGGAAGAGGCCTCTGGAGATAATCGAGTCCAAAACACCACAGCAGATTTTTTTGCCATGGAAATCATCACTGGACATCCTTTATATGAAGTCTTCTGTGTATTTTGGGCAGTGCTCAATCTGAAAGTGTCCTTGTCCAACCTGTGAGGAAAGTTAGTCCAGAGGACCATTTTATAAGTCACTACTGGAAACTGCTCTGCTGATCTTCTAGAAGGCTAGAGTACAACACAACAAAAACAAACACACAGAGAGTCCAATTTATCACATAAGCAACAGATAAAAGCACATTAGAAATGAATAATCCTGAATAATAGAGGCTTTTAAAGCTGCTGTCCAGCACCAGCCACAGCACCTCTTTATATAAGCCCAATTTGTTTTGAGTGCTTTGTCATTGTGACAAAACCAGAAGCAGAGCACTTACATGCTAACAGAAGTGAATGCAATTTGTGCTGATGCTGAATCAAGTTTTCAGACTTTAATTTGCATTTGAATAAGACTCACTTTTTTTCCAATATGAAACATATTTTAATAGTATTTCTAGACCCCAAACAAATTGACACACTGTTATTGCCATCAATTTCAAGATATTTTGATTTCTTTATTATAGGCAACTCTAATAATGCTGAAAAGCTTTTTATATTTACACATTTTCTTCAATTGATGAGCAGAATCTGGAGAAGCATTAAAATAATCTAGAGCTCTTAAACTATTATACCAACTATTTCAAGTTCAGCTAAAAACCAATTGCTTGTACCCTGCTGCCAATACAGATCCATCTCTTAGGTCACCATAACTGACCAGGGCTTGATGATCATAGTTTTAATAAGAGATTTAATATTCTTTAATAACCCATAGGCACCAGCAGACATGCAGTGACTTTCCCATTTTATTCCTCCACAAACAAACAAGCAAACAAAAACAACAAAAAAAAAGATACATGTGTTTTTTAACCAGCAGAACATAATGGAAAATAATATTGAAAGTATTCTAACGTTGTTTAATACAATGTAGTGTCTGAACCTGGACTACTGGATTTAGTTTTGGCACGTGACTCCTGCACATATATCCTTCCCTACAAAGTAATATAAAGAACTACAAGAACAAACAAGGAACTGAAGACCTTCTAACAAGCAAGCATGGAAAAAAAAATGTACTGAATATCTTAGAGTAGTAAAACTTTTAGTGTTTTGACCATATCTAACCACCTGAATAAAAACTGAAATAAAAGGTAATCTGTTAGATGGAGGCTCTCACAAGCCTACAGTATTGATTACTGCTGGGCTCCTAGAAGAAGAGTTTTGAAACCACAAGAAAATAAATTAAAATCACTGCAGAAGAACGAAGGGCCAAGGGAAGACAATGCTCCAAGCAGTAACAAAAACAACAATTAGTGGGGATGACCTGCTGCACAGAAGTTCCTATAGGGGCATGGAAGACAAGAAACATTTTGTCTCAAGTCTCCGTAAGAACAGAATGTATCACAGGCTGGTAAGTAACAGCTGATACAGCTGTCAGAAACAATAAAAACACAGCTTATCAACTAGAAAACACATCATTTCACCATGTTCCTGAGTATTTAAGACTTGCCTGGGCTTAAGAGACCTCTGCCTGTAATCTGCACAAATACACAATATGTGCAGTCAAGGTTTAGGCTGGGCACTGAAATACCTGCCACAAATGTCACAGGCAGAGAATTTCCCCATAAAGCGAATGCCTGAATTTAAAATAACATTTTCTTCATAACTTTATTTTTTAACAATGATAATAGTGAACTCCCAAATAAAAGGCTTTTTAATTAACTAGATTACAGTGGCTTGAAGAGATGGTAACAAGAAATGGTCCATGACTTGACTCAAATTTCTGTTTGGTCCTATATGCTAGAACAGCGGTTAAAGAAACTAAGGAGCAAGCAGAGTTCTGCTGCGAAACTATGTTCTCACACATGGCCTCGTCTTCCTCAATTGCACTAGATACTACAGCTTTTTTTTATTTCGTCTTTTATTCAGGATCTACATAGACATCTTTAAACTGAAGCGCTTAGTAACTGTTCTCTCAACCTGTTACCTCAGAAGGGAGCCATATTAGACCATGAAAAAGAGGAGCTGAGAGAACATGTAGGCCATATCTAACAAGAATCTAGGGACCAGAAAATAACTCACACTTTCCACGTTGCTCTGACATACACATTTGCAGTTCAGGCAATGCAAAATCTTTAGTCAGTGAAAATTATACAGTGAAATTAGAGGAAATATCTGAGAAAAACAAGAATCTGTAAATTAATTGCAGCATAGTGCTTGGAAAAACATGAGTGTCTGCTCTTTTCTTTCCTTACCTTGGGAACTCACTACCACTTCTTTGCTTGGGTTTCCCCCTTGTATAAAATGAAGATAAGTTTATCTAACTCTGAGAATAGTTAATAGCTGTTAGAATAGTGTAAACACCTGTTAAGTGATCAGATAGAATAATGAAAGTACTAAAGAGAAACTCTCCTATTCACAAATCTGGGAAGAACAAAAAATATTTATTATTTAGGAAGCCACAGTCAATTTTACCAAATAAATCAATGTCTGGAGTACACTTCAGCATGCTTCAGCCCAAAGCAATTTCAGCTTTGTCAGAACAAAACATTTTATGTTGTTTAAACCACGGTTGTTTCTAACTGGTGTTTGCCTTATTCCGCAAGCTTATTTTATTTTGAGATTGAATCATCTTGGGGCTCTGACCTTTACTTTTAATAACTTTTTTTTTTTTTTTTAAATTATGGAATGCTGCCCTAATGCAGGAGCCAATCATTGCTGATTTGGTCATTTTCAAAATCCCTAATCCCACAGCCCTGAGATTTTAGATTGGCCCAATTCTTCATTTCTCTTTTCCTCCACTTAGAGGGAATGGGATAGATGGTGCCAATGAGTAACTAAGGTCAATCCTTCATTGGACACATTAGTCACAATCTGTGATTTTCCCATTTCTCTGATATGGCCTTGTCATTGGGGAAAAAAGGTGGTGGTGGAAAAAAAAGGTGGGAGAAAGCAAATTTCAGAATGTGAATCTCCCTTGGCAATATACAATGATGTGTTATAACAGTTTCTCATACAGGATGCAGAAATGACATGCAACAAGAAGACAGCACTGATGTTTGGAAGTTAGAAGAATCAGAAAGAAGAGATGTCTGAAGAGAAGTTGTAGGAATGACTATTAGACTCTTGCTCTTCCAGAATATCCAGTGATTGGATATTTCAACAATAGGTTTTCAACAACTTGATTGTGTAGTGCATTTAATGGGTAAGGGTGACTTCTTTCAAAACACAGTATTTTACTATGTTTATAACTTAAAAATACAGTAATTCAAGGGAGTATTCCCTAACCAATACTTTCTCCAGCAATAAAATTTAAGCCAATCAGTGACTCTGTTCATGAAATAAACCACAAAAGATGTTAGAGATGGTAGTGTAAGCAGCTTTTAAAGAACTATCTGGAAAAGTTTAACAATCATTAGTATGAATGTAGCAAAACTTTGAGAACATTGTATTTGAATGGTGAAATGAAAAGGCTGAGAATCAAGATGAAAAAACAAAACAAAACAAAAAACCCCACACATGTCCAAAGCTGCAACCAGCTTGCTTTTGCAATATTCTGAGCATTTGTCCTTTTTTTTTTGGCAATTATTTTTGTTGTGCAAGCCAAAAAAAAATATAGCCTGAGGAAGTATCTAAGAAGCATTTAACTAAAGCTTGGCAAGATAGTAATGTATTTGATAACACACAGATTTGCATGTAGCACCATATTTATTCAATAATTTCATTATACACATTATAGGTAAAAATGCATACATAAACACTCTGGTTTATAGTCTACAAGTGCAGAAGTTTCTGCTTTCTATATGTGTCATTCTTAAAATCAGAGAATCGAGCACTGAGAGAGTCCATTATTCAGTGTTGAAAAAAAGCTACATTTCTAGCCGGCCTGGCTTGTTGTTTAAAAGGTCAGTATAGAACATTAGAAATTGCATGATTGCAGACAGGATTGTTGACAACAACTTTTAGTCAAAAGCAAAACCCAATATGCAACGTACAAAGCAAAATACAAAAGCTTTTGTATTAACAAGGCAGAAAAAAGAACAAAAAAAAACAAACAAAAAAACAATTTAACTCCAAACATCCTGCAAATATCGTTTTGCTTCTCGAAGTGTGGCCAGTACTTTCATTGCTTCCAATTTGTCAGCTCCCATCTCCATGCTTAAAATGTCCACTACAGCATCACTTACATCATCAGCCATGTGCTTTTTATCTCTAGAAAAGAAATAGAAGAAAAAACAAATGCAAATGCATAACAGTAATTTTTTTTTTACTTTTACCAACAGCTTCTGAACAAGGCTTCTTTTTTTAATAAAAAAGCAGAAAGAAAAAAAAAGCTTTCTGAACTGGATGGCAATGTTTATACTAGGTTGTCATGAGCATTGATAACTAGGGTTTATCTAAAGCAAACATTTCAAAGCTCTCAGCGCACTACAACTTGTATGAAAAGCCTGGGATTTCTGGCTGAGCTGTCACAGAACAAATGTGTTCTTTTAGGGATAATTGGACCTGCTGAAGTATTTGCCATTATATCGTCATATAACAAACTAAAAATCTCAAACCTCCAGGTAGGTTAACATCCACAAATAAAACTTCCCACTGTAAAATATATTCTTTCTGCAGAGCTCTTGTTCTATAAAGGCAATACAAGTTTGGAACCTGAAGTGAAATTTCATGTGCACCTGGGCAGCATCCTGACCCATCCTGTCTCCAGGCCTGCAAAGCAGCAAGAGAATACTGGTCTCAGCTGTCCTATCATCATGTATCTTCAGGTACCTCCTTTTCTCAAGGGCAATCTATTAGCTTGAGCTTTTGCAGTTTAATTGAATAGTAAGAAGCAGAACCATTGACTGAAGCAAGCAGTGGAATTGTATAATGTCTTTAAAAGATAAACTGCGAAAGCAGACACAGCAAACAAAATTCTGACATTCTAGGAAGACTATTTTCAGTATCATGTTGATTTTTTTTTTTTCTTCCAGGCAGCTGTTAACTCTTTCCAAGGCCTCACATTTCCGCTAAGGGCACTCTGTTTTGTTTGCGGAGACATTACCTCTCCCCACATTCTACTCACCCACATACATAGAAGTAACATAAATTCAGAAGGATTCTGGCAACTTCCTTAGCGTAAAGCCTAACCATGTCTTGCACATATTTAGGTGGGGCTACCTCTGCAGCTGGCAAGTCTCTTGAGAAACAAACCTTAAGATGAGTTAATGTGCCACTTTCACGAAAACATCTGAGCTCATCTCTGCAAGACAATAAAAATTGTCAGTAATCGGTTTGAGACAAACATAGTGTTCTAAATACAAGAGACACAGAATACTAATTAACTTGCCTGAACAAATAGTCTCTATCTTGATGCCGACAACCGAAAAACAGCCATGTCTCTCCAAATCCCCAGTCTTTATGTTCTTCTCTGAGTTTTTGCCTAAAAAAGACAAAACCAAAAAGCACATATGGGTAATATATAAATCCGATTCTATCAGTAATGCAAAGTCTAATAGCCTGAGAACCTAATTGTGACTTATAGCAGTGCTCTAATAAACCCTTAGATTGGCATGAATGCACAAAGACTTAAGATAAATAACAGTCAAATCCTCCAACTCTGAACTGAGTACTCATTTTTGGTCCATAAACCATGGAAAGGGATAGGATCTGTTTGTTACCTACAAGCAACGAAGGAGGATTTTAGAAACACTGACTGGGCATGTAGGAATGATGTTAGGAAAGCCAAAGCTCAGCTGGGGCTGAGACTAGGAACAGACATCAAGGGCAACATGAGGAGCTTCCAGTTCTAAACTGGTGGCAAGAGGCTGAACAAAGAAAACCAAGAAAGGCTGTTGCTGAATGGGATGGGTAACAAGGTGATAATGGGCATAGATAAACCCTCAGTATGTGCCTCGGCCTTCATCAACGAGGTCACCTGGGCCACTCTGCTTAGTAAAAAGGTTCCAGGAGAATTGAATAGAGGCCAAATGATTCACTGGAAACAGGTACCTGGAGAATGTACTTCAGTAACTGAAATGTGTTGTGGAAAGCGGGAAGAAAAACAATCACTTAAAACCTTAGTAAACTACACTCAACAGAGCTGGTGCTGTTTGATATTGGCAGAATAGGGAGAAGCAGTAGCAAACCAAATAAAATCCATTCCCACAGGAGGGGATCTTCCTGATGCTTATTATTTACAAAGGTGCACTTGAAGGATTCAGGCCTACAGAGCGCTGTAAATAACATCTGAAATGCCACTCGACCATCACAGCCTCTCAGAAGCGTTGACTCAATGCCTGTGAGTAAGTCCAAACAGTGCAGTGCAGTTTATATAAACTAGCATGTAACTGCACTGCTTGGAGAAAATAAGAGCACTTCTGCATAAAAAGGTGACACGCCGACAGATTCAAACAACTGCAGCCACCCAGATCCTCCATAAAGCCACTCTTCACTCTACTAAGAAAAGGAAGTTATATAAAGAATAAAACTCTCTACTTTGAATCCACATAAATGAAGAAACAGAGCAAGTACAAAATGCTTTTGGTAGACAAGGAAAAAAACAAAACAATCAAAAAGAAACATAGCAGGGTCCCTTTTCATAACATCCACTAAATATTGTGGCTTCATTCTTCTTTTCAAACAGAATAGAAAATGCAGCTTTTAATTTAAATGATTTAAATATTTTCTGTGAAAACATTTTTGCACAGAGGCTATTTACAATCACATAAATATGGAAACTAGTTTAATGATGGTTTCTCAGCAAACTCTACCGCTAATGTTATTTGTCAGCATCCCCATGTGATGGAAGGTGTTTATTTCTGGTATTTTCAGGCCAGCCGTACTGAAAGTTATGTTTATCTCATACATATATAAATAGGTACACAATGTTCTTTGTTCTTAGTCATAATGCTAAGTGCACAACTATGGTTTTATAGCATTAGAATTGCAAATAGCTAAGATTTTCTATCACGACATTGTACCAATCAGAAGAGCTGTACATCATTTTATGGTGCAGGTTCCTGTATTTTTTTTTCCCCTCATACCATACTTATAGAGTTAAGCTGGAATTACATCAACTGTTTTGTATTTTGCCAAAAACTGTGTGTTTTTAGTAAACTGTTTAATAAAAAAACATAACATTTGACTTGCGTGAAGAGCTATGTCTGTTATTCAAGAATAGCAAATGCAGAAGTGCTGATAACCCCAATCGTTTTTGGTACTTCAACTGTTCCTCGCTGAAGCCTTTTGGAATCAGCAGCAATTTCAAATTCTTTATCCATTTAATACTTGGCCTCTCAAATAAGACAACCAGAGAATATACGTGGGGCCAAGCCTTGCAATACAGATACCTGTTGTGAAGGGAAGGGGCTTTGAATATCAAACTTAAAGGCAATTCAATAAAGTTTCAAAAAATCTACTGACCTCTCACAGGGCATCCACTAGTAACACACATAAGATTTTATTTCTTTATGTCTGTGCCCTCATATATCCACTGCAGGCATTTAATTCAGTCAGACAGAAGTACAAGTTATCATGGATGGAAGGGTGGAGAGAAGGATAGAAGACTAACTGCATTTGTACTCACTACTTGGAGTTATATGTTCTTTAACATTAAAAAGGCTGCTTTCCATGTAATGATTTGGTACATACCTATGTTGCAGGAAGCCAATAAATGGTGAAATTCCTGTTCCTGGACCAACCATCATGAAAGGGATAGATGGGTCTGCAGGTAAGTGGAAAGTACAGCTTGGGCGAGCAAAAATAGATATCTAGAATGAAATTCAATAGAATACAATTTTTAAAAAAATCTTAGACTGTGGAAATATCATGAAATTTTTAGAACTTTGAGCATGTTCATGTAGTATATTCATACATAAACCCCTTCCAAATCCTGACAGCCTGAGTTTATTTAATGCCACACTGCCATTTAGAATTGTGAGGTTCTGAAAACACACCATATTTACAGACCTATCAATCCATCTGCAGAAAAATTGGGCAAAAACACAGAAACTTGAACTTCTGATATGAAAATTGACTGAGTCACAATTTCAGGCACACTGTTTTAGCATTCTTGGAAAGTTTGGTGTTGGTGCTTGAAAGGAAGCTAGTGAATTTTTGCTATTACTAGCACCTATGAAACTTTTCTACATTGTGGACTTGTAAATATGTCCAAGTGCAGATGAGGAATCATTTATAACAAATTGAAGGCATTTATAACAAATTGAAGCAGGCTTGCTTTCTTAAATTTCACAGAAAATTTCTGTGATCTTCAAGAAGAGGCAAACAGGTGACAGGGAGCAAGCAACAGCTCAAAGATCTTTGAAAGCGGTTTATGTTCTTCCACTGATAAACTTTGAGGGAAAGGAAGTCTAAACATTTTCACAAGAGTTTCAGAGCTACTTTGTGAACTATGATTAACGTAGAAACTCTCACAGAAAATGAACGATTTTTCTTTCTTTGAAAGAATATCTAAGATTCAGCAGCAAGAACAACAGCTGAGCATCATCCAGTGAAGTCATAAGCAAACACATCCAGGATAAATTGGATGCATTAAGAGAGAATTTGAATCTGTTTTGAAATTTAAGAAATAAAGCACTAGATCAAGTTACTCAAACTCTATTCTGTAAGCCTGAGTGGTTTAACATTTCTCATTTCTTCTCATTGTAATATCTGTAGTGGTCTAAATGATACAGTGTTGTTTTTCTGCTTTGATGATTAAAAAAGTATAACTCTGGCTAGCGAGACCAAAATCTGTCTTTGTAGAATTTAAAACTTTAAACCAAACTTGAGCTAGCAGGCTGTTTTGCATATTAAGGATTCCAAAGTAGTGTTTCCTTTAAAGAATGCAGCAAATAGTACACACATTTATTCTGTAAAGCTTTGCAATTCATATTTTTTTGTGCAAGATCAGACTTATCTATTTTGTATTTCCATTCCAGATATTTTGCAACGTATGTGTATTTCTGCACATTTATCTATGCTGAATTCTCACTTACATGGCAGATGCAAATAGCGCTGAACTTTATTCAGACCCATTTCATAATAAAGCTTTTCCCTTTCTTTTCATTCCAGCTCTTTCTGATGCTTCACCTTGAAGGCATCACAAATCAACTGGATTTTAAATTTCAGTTCTGAATACTGGAATAAGACATATCAGGCACATATTCATCAGTTTTCCTTGTAAATTAGCTTTTAGAAATGAAGAAAGTTTTACTTTTTCCTCTCACATTTTTGTCAGAGCAATACTTTGAATTATTACAGCATTTTATAATGAACTTTTATGCTTGTTTCCACTTCCTTAATCAAATATAGATTAAACTATATGAACTTCTTTGACATGTTAATTATATAGTACTCCTCCAAGGTTTAAATTTACTTATACCTAATAAGCTTGAGACTGATTAATTATTGAGATTCTTTCTCATTAAGAGAAAGCAGAGGAAAAAACAATGTATTATCTCCTAATAATATCTGCAACGCTCAACCATCTTTGGTGCACACCAGAAATACCACAAATGAGTTTTTCCTATCGTGATATTTGATAATCTGGCCTTCTGCAAACTGTGTGCAAGACCTGACAAGACATGAAAGTTTCATAATTTTCCCCGTTGTGTTCCTGCCAGCCTTCTCTGAATGCAATAAAGCACCAATCTTCTACAGCACTAACAGCCATAAAACATCCTCTCCAGGAGTAACCACTAAATTGCACAAGGGTATATTCCAGTAATGGAAGGTGAAATCATCTTCCAAAACTGGCTTAGGGGTATGGTGGAGGGACAAAGGACTCTGGCATTTCAGCACTGGGAAATGTCACCGCTTCAGATATCCACAGATAAATTAGAATGTATTTTTAGCAACTTAGCAGTGAAGATCAAAGCATGTTACAGAGGGAATGCTTAGGGTTGGAAGGGACCTCTAGAGATCATCTAGTCCAACCCCCCTGCATACGCAGGGACACCTAGAGCACGGCTCCCGCAGCACTCTGGGGTGCATCCCATCAGGGCCCATGGATTTGTGGGTATCGAGGTTCCTTAGGTGCTCTCTGACCCAATCTTCCTCTACCCAGGGCAAGTCTTCCTCTCCACCAGCTTCTTCTCTTGCCTCTAGGGCCTGGGGCTCTAAAGGGCTGCCCTTGGTAAACACCGAAGCAAAGAAGGCATTGAGCAACTCTGCTTTTTCTGTGTTATTTGTAACCAAGGTGCCCATCCCGTCCTCCAGCGGACCCACGTTCTCCCTGATCTTCCTTTTGCTGTTAATGTATTTGAAGAATTTTTTTTTGTTATTTTTAACGTCCCTTGCCAGCTTGCCTTCCAGACGTGCCTTAGCTTTCCTTGTCGCATCTCTGCACTCCCTGAAGATCAAAGCATGTTACAGAGGGAAGGGCAACCAAATAGGGTCAAACTACAAAATGAAGATGGATACTACCAAAACATCCATATTACATCAGAGCCATGAACAAAGAAACTGAAATTGTTTCACACAGTAAGAGTTTAGATTTAATATTTATACCTTTTCAGTTGAAGGGCTTCCTCCTTTTGCATCCTGAATGTTTTTATTAGTGTGTAGTAGGGGTTCAACTAACTCAGCAAGCCAGCCTGTACATACACCTTTCCATGAGACCGCTCTAGTGGGATAGGCAGGAAACTCCACAATATTGAATACAAAGCACATTTTTCCTGGCTGAAATAAGTTGGAGCTGCAAAGAAACACATATTAAAAAGAAGCCAAGAAAACTGTGTGTGAGAGATAGCTGCACATCGGGTCCATTTTCAGCCCAAACCACCTCACTGATGTCAAGATTCTCAGTGTTCCTTTAGCAATGTGGCATTTATTCTCTAGAGTTAGAAAATCTTAAGATTGCACTCAGATTGCACTACTAAAATGGTACCAGCATTCTTTTCTACCACATTCACATGGTATGAGCTCATTCCTTGAGAACTCTACCAGAGTCTTGTCAAACATGCAAAACATTGAAGCTTGAAATAGGAGAATACGGTGTGTTTTGGTCACAGGGACATTATATATATATATATATATATATATAACATATATGTATATATATATATATATGATTTTATCCTTCATTCCTCTGTATTTCTTTAGCGCATTTACTGACTGATTTACTGAATGTCCTTCCAGAAGATCTCAAGTTTACTCAGAGAATTATGTTGTTGCTTTTTTCATGTTGTGAAACAAGAACAGTATTTAACAGTTATTTTCAAGAAATTACGCAGTCATCCTGTTTCATGAAAACCAGCTTCTTTCCCGTATTAAAAACTCTGGAGGAAACCAGCAGAGGGAGAACCAACAAGGAAATATTAAGAATGGGAGATTGGTAGAAAAAAGCAACAGTGACCTGTAGAACATACAGCAGCTTCCCTGCTTCTCCCTAAATCAGTAGAGTGGCTGAGATGTCAGACACCTTCAGTAGGGAATTCAGAGAGACTTTCCTACTAATCAGTAGTTCTGCATAGCAGTGTTGCCTGGGCAAGTTTTGCTTCCTCAGCCACGTGACTACGGCCATTCTGTTTGCAGAATTATTTTTTTGCCGGGGTGAGTTTTCTGTGCTTCCCACTTCTCTTGGCATATTGGAGAAATGGATGAGAAAAGGAAACAGCAAGGCCTGAGATTCGAGAAGATAAAGATGAATTCAACAGCAAACGCTAAATCAAATATTTTCAGCAAAACTCCTTGCAGAAGTAATTCTTTTTTTTTCTCTAATATCATAATGTGTATATAGATACATCTACACATACACGTGTGTGCATGTGCATATACATATGTACACACACATGCACGTGTGCTTATATACATACACACACAGAGTCCTGAAAAAAAGCAGCATATCAAAATTACAGAGAGGATATAACTTGAATATTTCATTACCTTGAAACTGAATAGGAACGGGCTTGTAATTTAGGAAGATGCTCTGAAAAATTAAGATAAGTAAATAAGTAAGTAAATAAGCATTACTTATTCTTTGATTCATGCTAGTGACAAATGAAAATATCATACACCAAGCTTTACACTACTATGGACTAAAAGCATATTTTAGCTATAATTTTACTCTATTATTATTGAACATTTCCACTAACAAATACAACATTAAGATCCGAATTCTACTTTGAACCTTTTTTAGATTTTGTGGAACATCTCCTAGAAACTCCATAAAATTAGACAGCAAAGGCCACAACAATTCAGCTGCGGGGCTCTTAATCAATCACAGAGTCCTGTAAGGTCCGCAAAAGGAAGGCCAACAGTTAATGGACAAAGTGAAATTTGGTTTTCCCAATCTTGTATCAAGAGTACTTGAGGAACTCAAACAGTATGAGAACAAGAACTATTTAAATGACAGTTTCTTATACGTATTAATTATAAATGCATGCATATATACACACACACACTATATATCTCCTAAAACCAGATATACTCCCTATATATAAATATATGCTACATACACACATACAAGGTTGAACTTGCTGGTTTTTCACTCTTCAAATAAATGATTTATTTTACCATGAAGCCTGAAAATTTTGCCTGAGAAGGGCACATTCAATTGAGATGGCAACAAGCTAAGTGTGTAGTGTGGTGAGGAACAGCCACAGTCATTAAGGCTAAGAAATCCTAGTTCAGGGAAATCATGTAAAGAAGGCACTAAGCCTACGTAGCACATTACTTCCCTGGGGGCACACATTCAAAAACTTTTCAAAGCTTCCTTTTATTCAGTCCAGTTCTCTAACAACACCCCAAAGTCCTCTGGGACATGCTAAGCTAAGCGTTCTTGCTTTCAGTTTGTAAATGTTTCTATATGTACATTTACAGACAGACATTTTATTTCTTTGTTAAAATTTTTGATGCAGGGTACTAGGAAAGAGAGACTACAGTTTCAAGTTCTTTCTTATTTCCTCCTTATCCCACTATATTGCATCTGAGAAGAGTATAGAGCTTCCTGCCATGTCCACTGCTGTACCAAAAACAAAAAAGGTCAAGGCATGGGTGTTCTCTTTATGCTGTCTGATATAAGAACAACAACAAAAACTACATATTTTTCTAAAAGTTAGAATATACATGACTTGTTTTTAATACGAGTATTTTAAAACACTTGAGTATATTTTTTTCCTCTGCCTCTACAGGTTTGCCTCCAGTTTGGCAACCTCACATCTTCATGCAGAACTTAGTGATTTCTTTTCACTATAGGGCAGAATGGCTTTGTACACTTTGCCAGCAAAAATATCACAGTGATCTTCGGATTTTATAGTAGACTGAATTTGGCAGTAGACTGAATTGGGGTGCAGAAAGATATCACAAAAACTTGCAAAAAGCAACTTTTTTTGTTGTTTCAGATGGTAAAACACACTGAGAAACTCATTCCTGTTTTTAACCTGTCAGCATTTTCATATGCCTTTGAGATGGCTATAGTTGGAAGTCTCACTCCTTCAATGCTTTATATAGAAAAGCCAGTGAGTGTGTTGGACATTATATAAACATGAAATTACTGGGAAAAACTTTGTTTTAACAGACAGAAAGGCAGAAAAGAACACAAAGGCAGGAAAACCATAAGCTGCAAAAACAGGTCTGTGTGAATTTTAACCAGTGATGAGTGCTTTCTTGAAAGCCCTGATTCTGCAAACCCCTTCTGCTTATTTTTACACAAGGAGGAATCCAGAGTCAGCTAAACCACAGGTATGTCCCAAAGTGTTCGCAGAATCAAGGCCAAAGACCACACACTCGATAACAGTGCTTTGCTCCCCCAAAATACTTTTAGTTTGATCACCACGATATTTCTCGAGTAGCTAACTGAACAGTTTTTCCACCACTTGGGATGCTAAGCACAGTCTGAGGTGTTTTCAGAAACCCGATCTAATAAAGCTGAAAGTCAGGCACTTGCCAATCAACAGGTTGAGCGAAGGCCTGCAGCTTGGGAAAGCACGAAGCAAATCCAGCAGGCAGACGTTGGACTCTCTAACGAAACGTGTGTAATCGGAGGCTCCTTGTCTGCTGCAAAGCTCCTGAAGTCTCCGTTTCTCTCCCGCATCACTGGTACATTCTACGAGGGCTCGCAAAAACGCCTGCAGGGGAGCAATAGAGAACAGGAGAGCTGTCCAATTAAGCAAATCTCCACAAATCTGGGAAAAAACTTTGCTTGCTTAGGGACAGGACGCAGTCACCCTGCAGGTTAACAGATAACAATTTATTCCCCAATGTACACTTTTATCTATTATGAAAAACAAATAAATTGGTAATGTTTCTTTCTTTCTTTCTTCTTCTTTTTTTTTTTTTCTTGGCTGCTGTTTTCTGAAGTATGGGACAAGCTGGCAGCTCAGAAATATCTTACCTAACCTGAGTGGACAGGAACAGTTAAACACGCATAACCCATTCCCAGGTAAACCCCAAACATGAAGGCAAAAGGCCTTCTTATTTTAGTGTTTATGCACTTTACGCAAGCAAACAGTCATAACACAAATTTATTCAATACAGAACACCATTTGAGAAGTTACTGAAACAAGGAAGGAAAAATGCAAACTCTTAGAATAAGTATTACTCTAGGTATTAAGCATGGTACTTAACAAGTCATGTCAATGTTGCTGTGGTGTTTCGCTCAGTATTTCTTGCCTATATAATGCTACTGAAAGTTTTTCTTAAAGGTAAATTAAATTGAGCATTGCAAGACAAACTACATAGCATTTACAATTGCAAGCTTCCATTTTCTTTGGAGGCTCAAAATGCAAAGGAAAATTTTCACAGTTGGGGAAACAAATACCATACAAGCAAAGAATCCATCTCCAAATTCACCAGGTTATTGAAAAACTTTAAAATCATTTCAAATATATTATGGGATTTTTGTGTAGAGCAGCACGCACCCTTTCAATGATAAGACAGGACAAAACTGGTTCCTCTTTGACTGAAGGGCATGAGCTCTCTCAAATGCTCAAGGTGAGACACTGTCAGCCTTCCAACCATCTAGTACCAATGCTTTTCCTTGGCTCCTGCAGATCACCTGTGCTCAACATACTGCAGAATGGCTAGAGGGATTTCAGTATCTGTTCTGCCCGATAGCACTTTTCTCCATTAGTCAAACTAAGAGCTCAATTGCTTAGAACGAAATAAAATCAGCAGCACACAATGTGATAAACCACCAAGCATGGTAACTACAGGCCATGCAGAGATACATCTGCAATAAACCACACCACATAAAATTACTACACTAAGAATTTTTTAACAAAACAAAACAAAAAAGCACTTGAAACCTTTTTTGGAATTGCTCTTATTTCCAGACACCAGGTTAGAATGAACTTCAGAGTGCTTCTCTCAGGGATGTGTTGTGGATGAGTTGCTCCTGTTTGAGTGAGAAAAGCACACACATATGAACAAATTTTGACTTTTAATAGCCAAAATTAGCATCATAGACTGCTGCTTCTAGAAATATTAGCAGCTACACCATACTCAATTTTTGTGTGATCAGACTTGCTCGTGAATGGAAATTATAAACTAAATAGCAAGACAGCAAGTATCAGTGAAAATTTTCCAATTTTCCAGTCAGTGATTATCAGGAAGGCAAGAAACAACGAGATGGCTTATAATAAGCATACATTAAAATAAAATTTATTATCAGGCTACTCAAGGCCTTGTTGCCCCTTTGTACCCTATAGAAACCCAGAGGAATGTCTACAAGGGCTAGGAACATCCGCACTTCTCTGTATATTTTTTTCCTTCAATCAACAAGAACTCCTGAAAAATCAAAACATGCTGGACCGCATGAACATTTTCTGAAGATCTAAACAAAGGTGATGACAGCCAAGTGCCCCTCTGGAGCAACTGAGTCCCAAGTAAATCGAAAAAAGTTACAAATTGTTTCATTAGAGACTCAGCTTGCATGCTGAGATTTCTCTTGATAAAGTTCTGAGCTTCAACTCCAGCTGCTGATTCTTGTTTATGCTTTTATATTCAAAAGTTCTTTAAAACACAATATTTGCTTCAAGAATGTGCCTATATACTTTGGTAAACTCTCTCTCCACATTAGCATTACTTGACTGTACCCTTGTACAAAGAACAACAAGGAAGTTACAAATTGTTTCATTAGAGACCCAGCTTGCATGCTGAGATTTCTCGTGATAAAGTTCTGAGGCTTCAACTCCAGCTGCTGATTTTTGTTTATGCTTTTATATTCAAAAGGTCTTTAAAACACAAAATTGGCTTCAAGAATGTGCCTATATACCTTGGTAAACTCTCTCTCCACATTGGCATTACTTGACTGTACCCTTGTACAAAGAACAAAATTTATTTTTAATAGATTAGAGGACTGGCATCAAATGTTAAAAGAAAAGACTGTTTTTATACTTTTGAAAAAAAAAAAAAAAGGAATTTTGTGCAACATCTGACAGCATTCCACAACAAAGATGCAATCCTCTTCCTAGGATACCTGCACACAACAAAAACCTGCTAGAGCAAATAAGCATTTGAACAACAGGCTATGTACCAGCCAGCTATATGAATTCTCTGTTTTGTCCTCTCTTTTGAGGCAACAATTGATCTCATGGACTTCAGCAAAGAATTCACAGGCTGATTAAAAAGAAACTGTAACTAGAATTGAACAATTCTCAGTATGTCTTGAAAATGCACCAGAGGCTCTGTATTCTGTTTATTGTTGGCTGTCTCTCCTCATGTTTTCAAGCTCTCTTCACTCAGCAAGCCAACAACAGTAATAGCTACTGCAAATTCCTCAGAGAAACGAACAGTGCTGCAGAGGCAACCATCTTAGAGGAAAAACAGCTCTGGCACTTAGCTAGGATTTGCTAAGCTGCATTAAAGAGACAAATTCTTTGGTACAGAATGGCAACAGCAAGAAATTAAGTTACAGTAACTTAACGAACCATTTCTCACCAGCACAGCCCCGAAGAACTGAATTTGGGCTTAATCCCAGATCATTTTCCTTCATAATTGCAGTGGGTTGGAAGGCAGTGCACAAGCTGTGATTGGATTTCATGCAGCAGCACCAACTTGTAAAGTCAAGGTAATTTCATGAGCTGTCCATACACTCACACACACATATATATATTTCAATTAAAGATCAGTTAATAGCTGGAGAGCTTGTTCCACACTGCCTTCTCTTATATAAGAGCTCTGTAACTGAGAAGAATTTGGATGAACTGCTAGACTGAGTAGAGCTAAAGGAACCAGACACAAATTTTTAAGTGGAACACAGCATAGCTGCCAACAAAAATGACAGATACGACTCTACCCTTGCATGCAAGACAAGTGCAAAAAGTCAGTGTGACTTGCTCTGGGTCACCTAGAAAACTCAAGAACAAAAATAAGAAAACTTTAACTCCACGATCTTCCCTTCCATTAATATTCATTCAGATAATCAGGCATGGCATTTTACATGCAAACACAAGACAAGGCATAAAAGTTGCAGAAACAGGATGAGGTCATTGGTGCAGTTTTAGGAATGCTGTGGTTATTTTCTGTGTTGCTGTGGATGGCCAGCCATGTATTTTGTGAGTATGTGAATCTAACTGGAATACATGCTTAACCTTGCATGGCTGGGCCAAGAAACATGGAGCTGTGGGATCCTCACCACCATCAGGCTGCTCGATTCAGCAACCCCTAATCTCTGTCATAATCAGCAGCATCCAGAGGGGCTGTGAGCATTTCCAAGGTGGCAAGTACAGAATTTACTACATGGGGAAGGGACTGCTGTTTTTACAAATGTGTTTAGAGAGTTGGAACTGTTTACCAAAATTTTTGGACTCTCAGGATAACTGGGGTAATGGAACTAAAATTAACTCATGAGAAGACCGAGAGAACTATAAATGGGTTCTTCTGGGCCAAATTGTTTCATTTGAATAAAATGTGCATTTAAAGGAGAATGTTGAGGATCTTTTGAAAAACAGAAGAGTGTCACAAATTTTTAAGACCAGATTGCATTAGCAGAGCAGGCAGAGCCCCAGGAAAACTGGCTCAGGCCAAAGTCTTTGCGAACTGCCCCTTGCTGTTTGAGGAAGTCTTCTGTAGAAGGAAATAAACAGTGGCAAATGGATGTCCTCAACTTTCAGAGGGAGATTTAGGCTTTAGGTAGTAGGGCACTTATTTGTACAAGAAAACCTATTCTCCTTCAGGAAGAAGGAAGGGAATAAATTGCAGCTCCACCCCACCATGAAGATCTGATGCTTCTGGCCCTGGCCTATCTCCTCCTTTTCTATGAAGTCCCTTACATTCCTTCCTTTGAAACTGCACTTGATGTTGAATGTAATATAAAAGGCGTAGATAGCACACTTGTGAATTCCCTTGGCATCAGATGAGGCCTTGGTGCTTGCCCATGGCAAGATGCTCATGTGCCCTGGACTGGGTGAGCTGAGTCCCAACTCTGCACACTCATGCCAGTTCCTGGGGCCCTCACGGGCCAGATCAGCCCCGTGCAACCAGGGCTGGTACTCAGCACAGGGACGAGGCTGTAGCTGATGTTGGTCTTCTTCAAATTCAACTTGTGACCCCCAGCATGGGCTAGTTATTGGAGCGGGGGTCTGGGATGAGGGTTGGCTGGGCCTGGACACCTGTAATGGCATCCCCTGGAAACATGGCTCATTCCCTTGCAGACATAGCGACCTTTGCAGGAAGGACCAAGGGGAATGAAACAGGAGCTTGGAAGGCTCTCCTGTCACTAAAAACACTTTTCCCGTGTGCCTTTTCCAAAAGTTATATGCAGTATGCACCAGGGCCATCCCATCCTCTTATCATAAGGGTGCAAAGGCTATCTAGGTCTACACTGAAGACCTAGTGTATCTGGCCAGAATTGTTTATGGGCATATCAAATAGTCTTAAAAATTAAAAAACATTTCAAATGCTCTCTTGTCATCCTCCTGCGTGATGCAGGCAAGATGATTTGTCAAGAGGGAGGGGAGCACTGCAAAGAAATGCCGAGTATGTCTGCCTAAACTCAACACCCATGAGAAGCCATGAGACCACTCACTGGGAAAGAACTGACCTTCGCTAAATTTGCTAGTAGAACTCGCACTACAACAGGGCTTGTAAATATTTGCAATCGCTATTGCAAACAGCTATTAAATTTATGCAGTCCATGTGTATTATTTTGATTAATATGTCCTGAGTACATACAAATATACATACATTATGGATCAATAGTTGAGGTGAGGGTATATATGGGACTGGGCAGTACAGCTGGAGGTATGGGATCCCGACTTGTAGCGCAAACTGCCTTGCTCAAAAGCAAGGCATGTGAACTGGAGCAGAGCACCTAGGCAAATGACAGCCTAGTGTGTGTTGTGCATTTTCAGTGTTTAGCTGGCCACCAAATGATCAGCAAGATCTTCACCAGTTCCCCATGTGAATAGCAGTTTACATTATTATTAAAAGTGGCTCAAGAGCTCATGCAACTCTCAGAGCTTATCCACAGTCATGGCTTCATCATGAGAGAGAATGATGTTTATTCTAAGGCAGGTGTAAAAGATAAGGAGAGCAAGATAGGGAGGGAATAAAAGAAGCTACTAGGGGGAAAATAAAGAAAAAGTAAAGCAGTGTGGCCAGGAGAGAAGAGGATACTAGGACAGCAGGAGGAATGTCAATAACAGTCTCAAGCTCCCAAATAGCAACTAACTCCTGCAGGGTAAAAACACTTGCAGCATTTTATGTCTCCACTCTTTTTCACATGCCTATGATTTTTAACATGCTTCTATGAAATGCCAGCTGTATACACCATACTGAAGATACAAAATATTCAAAACTATGTGTATCTGCTATTACCAAATCAAAGAGGAATGCTTACCTTTCTTTTTAGTGCCCTGTTTCACCTTTACACAAACAAAGTGCTCCCCTTTTTCAGAAAGTCCCAAGATATGAAGAAGTTCTTCTACCTCATTGGCATTGTTGGGACATATTACACAAAAGGAATCTCCAGGCTGGTAGTCAAAGGTTGTATCCTGTTTCAATATGAGAGATAAGATCATTTCCATAAAACTGTAATAAACCAAGGCCCACAGCATTTCCAGTCCTAACAATGACAAAAATCTTTTTACTATAATAACCACATGAAGTCTTATGTTCTTTTATGCAGTACAGGCAGTGCATTGTTCTGATTAACTGGTAACACCAACTCAGGGCTAACTTGCTCCAAACTTAATTTAGGTAGTTAGAAGAAGTATAATACAGATCTTACAGATTTGAACAGATGACAATATCCCAATAGCACAATTCCACAGATTTGGAGAGCAATTATTTTTAATTTAAAGTTCCTTGTAAAGTAATACTGAGCAGTCCTTATGCTTTTCATCTTCAAATGAGCATACAAAATATGATCTTCACAAAGTATAATAAACATCATCCAGTTTTTACACCCAGAGTAACAAAAGTTGACAGTTTGAGTGGTACACTAAAAAACAGAGAGCATATGAACGCCAGAGGCAAAAACAGAGCTCAAAGTCTCCAAAATAAGGAGCTAAAAATTCTCATCACTTCATCGTACTAGTCAAATTACTACTTGTGTAGATTACTACTGCAAGCTAGTCACAATTTTCTAGGTGAAGTTTCTGAATATTTCCTAACTTCTATACTTACAAACTGATTATTCATCTTCTATATTTTCTGCCTGATCTTCTCCACTATAAATTCCCTCAAAAACCTATTTCAATAAAACACAATATCCATGGAACAAAGAAATTAACTTGGTAGTTTTCTGCACAATTCTTATAAGTTTTCACTCCTAAGGAACAGTAACCTTCAGTGTACAAATCAGACTTCGCATTTACAAAACAAATCAACTTCAGATGACTTCAACCTAGTGTAAAGGGATTTTTTAAGCAGTCAAGTAAGTACACACTGTAAGTTTCTGCCCCCAGTTTTCATACATAACATGCATTTTTAGCCTTTATCTTTACCCACTAAAGTAAAAGCCCTCACTGACTTACTGAAATATCAAGTTCTAAGAGCAAAGCAGTTTTTATTGCATCTTCTCTAGTGAGCTGAACTGCTTTTGTAACTGGCACTTCAAAGACTGCTCCCTCTGAAATCAGCGAGGCCAGGCTGGGATCCTGAAAAGGAGGACATGAGAATTTGCACTAACAGACACACATCAACTGCGTAACACGTTACTACTCGACACGTGAACTAACTTTGCTGCAATCCTGGGCTTTTTTTTTTTTTTCTTTTTTTTTTCTTCAATAAAACCTTAAGAAAAAAAATAAAGAGGAAAAAAACGCAATATCCCCAACCATTTTTGCTCCATATTTTGGAAAGTTGTACCTAAGTAGTAATAGGCATATATTCAATTAAATAAGTCAGTAAGCATGAACAGTTTAATGCATCTAAACTATGACCAATCGCAGTTCAAAACCTGTCTTAAAATAGACAGTTTTAAAATGGCATTTATATTAAAATTCAGAAAACTCCTGCCTAATTAAAGGATAACGAAGAGTAAAGAAAGAACCTAAGAAGAAATAACAGAAGCTGTTTGAAAACATCACTGCAGATTAAGAGATAAGAACTGCAGGATTTAGACAGCGATATTATTACAGGCAGTTTATGGAAAAAAATCTAAAAATTAAAATATTAAATTAATAGCTAAGCAGCAAGTCCCACTCTGCAGAATGAGATCATGTTATCCCACTGTACTTCTAGCTGAGTAACAATACTTGCTAATAGGCCCTGAGAATCATCTTGGGTGGATTCTGCCAAAGGTTGTCACTTCAAGAACAGACTATAGCCCTCACTTCACCACCACTGCTGACAGTGAGTATTATTTGATATCAGAACAGACAATAACTCAGAGGTTTTCACTTTTATTTGGGGTTTTATCCTTCCAGGAATGAGAGGGAAAGCAAGTGTCCATTAAAATGATCTGTCAAATGCAAAAGAATTATTCTAGAAGTATGAAGAGTATCAGCTAATAAGATTTCCTATTTTTATTTTTATTCTTTTAAAGAGGAAGAGAAGAAAAAGACAAAAAAAAGCACCAAGATCAACATCTGGAAGCTTCAATATTCTCTTGTATTCTAACAGTGCTATTAATGCCTTGGGCTCACTATCAAGCTACTGTGCACCAGTGGCCATCCACATTCATATTCCCTCCAGGTCAAGTTCAAGGTGTAATGAGAAAAGATTTTAGCTAAATAGGTTTATCCTGTATTTGCCACAAAAGCTTAGCAGGTAGAGCATTACTGCTCTTCTCCTGATAAACATCATCTTGTTAATTCAGTACTTAGACTCAGCACTCTAAGACACAATTCATATTAATAACTATACAGTATCATGTATCCATCCCTCTTTAGACAACAGGGAATCTTCTTTTGCAAATGTTCAACCTCAAGCCAAAGCATTTCAGAAGGAATTGACTTAATTTTCTGCCAAGCAAAGATGGTTTATAGATGTTGAAATGCAAGATTTTGGTAGAGGATAGGGATTGCATAGGGAGATTTACTTTTACAGGGGATAAGGGTATGTCACATGGGACCTACTTGCAGGTCCTACAGCCAGCTCTGTCAAAAAAAAAAAAAAAAACCCACTCTCAAAAGTAGAATGAGTATTTCATAGATTGCTATACGGCAAAGAAAACCATTCAGCTGTACACCCGAAATCTAAAGAGTGTTGTCTTTAAGCTGGCCCGAATTTCAGAGTTGCAGAGATCACCCCCATCACACCAGGGGAGATTCTATGAAGTTGTGGCTACCTCCTCTGTTTTTGCTGAGCCTCCCTTGCACTGGTATCGTGGGACCCCTCCTTGGCTGGGGCGGCCACTGCCCTACTGGCCACATAACAATACTCAGCTCCCCACTTAAGAAGGGGCCAGCCCTTGCTGTTTCCTGGCAGAAATAAGCAAAGTCTCTGCCCTTAAACAATGAAAAAAAGAAGTTGAGGCACACAGTTCACTCTGAGTATGCAACTTGTCAACTAGAGATGATCAATAGCTTATGCTAATTTTTCTCTGTTCATAGCAGGCCACAAAGTGAAGGCAATAGTAAAATGATTGCCATTTTTATAGGAAATTTCCCAAGTATTAAGTATGCAGCAATATTTCAAGCAATTTTATGCCATCTTAGGGCATTATACAAGTATTGAAATCCGGGCCGAATTGCACCATACTTCTTTCCACAGAAGATGGTATCACTATCAGAACATAAATCACTGCTAATTTCAGCTCTTTCATTCCTGGTACGGCATTGCTATTCCCTTGTCAAATTAATATTTAGCTAAGTTATACTTTTGTTTTAGTGTCCTCGACTGAACTGACAAATACACTCTCACAAAGGGACCTTTCACTTACAATTCAAAACCTTCCTGTGTTCAGGGGCATCCCTCTTTTAGATATGTCTCCACTTGTTCTTTGGAGTGCTACGCAGGAGCAGACACTCATGCTCCTCAGCAGAAGTGAAAGTTTACATCATTCAACGTGAAGTCCTTACCTCACCATGAGTGTCCTGAAACTGGACCTCTATATATTCCGGTGGCAAGGCAGGAACATTAAGAGCAGACTGGGATATGGGAGGGATGGAATGAAGAAGTGAGGGTTCAGTGTCTTGCGCTGGAGTCACAAGATTAACATCAACCAGTTTCTGTGACAGAACATCAGAATTCCTCACTCCCTCATCTTCTAGCTTCAACTGCTGGACTTTTGACGTTAAGTCTGGTTCAAGTACACACGGGACTGTAGAAAGAGAGTTAGTAACAGCACTGGCATTGCTGCTCATGCCTTCTTTTTCTTTCTGCAGTAGAAACACTTCTTCGAGGGCAAGCCAAAGTCCATCAATCCAAGGGTCAACCACTAGTTCCAAACTGTGGAGGGAAGAAAACAAACAAACAAACAAAAAGCAACATGAAAGCAAAGGATAACCTTGCAGGCTGTTAATTTATTAAAAAAGAAAAAAGGAAAAAAAATCAAAAAAGCTATACAACACTGTTTTCCTTTTATTTTTTTCCTTAAAAATATAGGCAGTGATTACCAAGATCATTTTTCTTGTTAATAATTTGTGTTTAAAATTAATTATTAATGCTATTTAAACTTATGAGGTCTACAGTGTTTAACAATCTCACTCTTTGTCAGGTTACTAATTTTATTTTCTTAAGCTGAAGTTTATGACAGGAAGTTAATGGGATGGTAGCAAAATAGACTTTTTTTTTGCTGTGAAACAGCAACATCAATAGCTTACAATAACGTTCCATTTTTATTATTTTAGAACACAAGATTTAAGTTTTATGATTATGGCCGTGTTTGTCTGTTCAATATTGTCTCATATCATCATGCACAGAACCAATATGAACTGTATTTCAAAAAAAATAAGCGAAGACTGCAGCCTAGAGGCTAGAAAGAAGAACAGAACAGGAAAGATGTTTTTTGTTACATAATTCCTATCTCTACAAGAAAGAGGCAGATGTTTTACAGGGAGGGAAGGCTGAGGGGAATCTCAAACCATTTCAGGAAATGCCTAAAAAAAAAAAGAAAAAAAAATTCCACTACAATAAAGAGATTTAGAGGTTTTGTTTAACAGATTCTTTAGCCTGCAGGACGTGAGCTTGGGTAAATATTTGAAAGAGACTGACATCACAGATCTGGGGCATATGTAGAGAGAGATCCCATTATTCAGTGCCTGGCCACAAATACTGTGGAACAGGGTTTGGTTTTGTATTTGCTTGTGGTAAAGAGAGAATATATTTCAAAAACCCTTATTTATTCCAAAAATAGCATTCTAAATTCCTCCATTAAAAAAAATATCATTCATTCAAAATAGTATTCTAAATTACTTAATTTCTAAAATTGCTAAATACCCTGAATTTTTACAGCCATTATAGATATCTAGTTAGATTTAAAGAATGTAGTTTCATTTAGGAGTCATTAAGATTGAAAAGAACTCATTCCTGCAAGGCTCAGTTGATTTCATAGCATTTGCAGCGTTTAACCAATTTTGTATGTAATACCTGCATCTCAAAGAAATAAAATTTTAACTCATTGAGTTCTTACCCTACACAATCATCTGCTAATCCTGTATCATAGAAGTGCTGGGCACCCAGCTCCTGAAGTCGCCTGTCTACTGTCTTCCCACCGTTACAGAAGAAGGTGTACTCGGAATCCCCCAGGCCTAACAAGTTCAGAGACAGGAATCACATCAGTCACTCGGCAGAGCTTACACGGACAACAAACTGCAACAAACAAGAGGCAAATAAGAGAATCCAAAATACCAAAGCGCGCGTTACGAAAACACTTGTATGATCACTAACATAAGGGAGGCAATACCAGAAGAAGTTCAAAAATATCAGAATCTAAAAAAGTTAGAAACATAGGAAGCAATTTTAAACCACATGAAGGAAGAAATTACAGGACAGCATGCATAAGGGAATCTGGTTCCCAAACCCCGCACTAGAATCACAGCTCCTAAGGAAAACCTTTTTTGCAGATCTAATTTTCACTGCATTTCAAGATTCTGACTTTTAATAGCCAGAAAGAGCTTCCTTCTGAAGCTGCATTTTGTTATCAATTAAAAATTCAGTGGAACCAGGAGTCACATTCATGTAGGCTCTGAGACTTCAGGATGTTACAACTAGTCCTCCCACCTAACTCACGTTAAGATTAACAGCTCGTGCCCCATCCCTGAGGGATCCTCAGCTAATACAGTTCTGAAGATCCTGGCTATGTAGACGCCACAAATTCTCTATACAATTTACATCAGCATCTCGCTGTCCTAACTATCAGAATTTTTCATAGCCTGACTGTTTCCTGTTGTAATTTAAAGCCCCTACATCCTTACTCCACCTATCAGTAGGCAGTGACAAGGGACTAATTCACAGGGATTTTGCATGAAATTACAGAACTTCAGAAATCACAGACACCTTACATCTTATTTTATGCATAAAACTGAAGTCTTAAAAATGTAATTAGTAGCCAACTTTCACTTTTGTGACATTCTTCTTTTATTCCTCATAGAAGAGACCTGTTCACAACATAAAAATAAATGTATTTTAAATATATGTAATTTAAGAAACGCTACTTACAAGTACAAATTATTTACTGAGAAACTAGTGCTGGAATGCCATAGAAAATACTGAATCACCTAACAATCCATACTGTAGATGTGCTAAATGATCAGGTGGCAAGGTCTTGTCTTGAATTTTCTTAATGAGCTTGCGGGCAGTGTCTGGTGGGTCTCCAGTACCAGTAGTGGAAATAACAATAACTACAGGATCCTTTTCTTCTTCCAGATTATACTACAAATAATTCAAGAAAGTAAGTTACAAAGTGCCATTTTATAAATATTTGTGATCTTAAATGCTATTTTCCACTTTTCTTTTTCCCAAGGTACACAAAAAAAGTTTAATTTCACCTTATCTCTATAAAAGCACAGGTCTTTCAGGTAGTTAAAAAGTTACTTTGAGGATACAACTTAGAATCTTGTTGATTACTTTGTTCATTAATTCAGCATTCATAACCATCTGAACAGAAAAAAGAATGGCAGCTCAGCTATCAAAGAACAGGTCATATGAATTCATAAGATGGAAACAACTAGGTGCTTAGAGCATACGGTTAACTCAAGAACGTGTAAGGTTTTCCCCCCAAAGATTACTGTTCCTTTATTCACTGATGATATTTTTTACTTTTCATCTAACTTTGCAAATGTAGACTAAAAAGCAGTTTTGTTGTTGTCACTTTTTTCCAAGATTTTTATGAAGAATCCAAAAACATTTGCATAAGGCAGCTTAAAGAAATATCTAGCACAGCATTGTGCCTCTGACAGCTCCTTGTGCAGTAACTGGGATTTCCAAAGCTTCCAAACCTGATTTTACAGGAGTTTCATCCGTGCATTGTCACAAGCTACTGTAGTATTCACAAATAAAAGCACTAAATGCAAACTCTACTCCTGTCATACAAGAAGTTATGCTAAATTGTGTGTGTCCTATTAAAAAAGTGTAGAAAGTAAAAGCTAGTATACTAGCACAGAGGCGCAATTAGTTCATTAAATTCCGATTTGATGCCTCCCTTCTCTGCAAACTTAAAGACAACAGTTTGGAAGCCAAATACTTGGGACAGATTCCTCGGGAAGGGCGGTCAAGGTCATGTGGCCTTCAGAAGGGCAGAACCTGCACTGGTTTATGCCAATTACCAGGAAGTCTGGTGCATATCTAGACCAGCAAAAATCTTGCATGTGATTTCTTATTCTGTTTTCCACTCCTTCCTGTATCCCTTGGCGTGCCCATCTTCATCCCATTCTTTCTGTCTCCTTCAAATTAACTCCTCAGTTGAGGACAGCAGTGCTACACAGCATCACAGAGCAGCCCGCTCAGGCTGTGCATGATTGCTGATGGAAAAAGATGTGACCAAACAGCCAGAGGATGTCTTGCTGAGAATAACACATGTCATGGCAAATGTGCTTATTCATCACTCATGCAGGACCACGCACACAGCTCTGTCCCAAGAACATGCCCATTTAGTCTCTTGTTTTATTGCTCCTACCTCACTTTCGCTTCATTTCAGTCTTTCCTCAAAAGCAAAAGCAATCACAGTAAAAAAAAAAATGAAATTTTAAACACCAGGACTAACCTCTTCTTACCTACAAGAAAATGCAAAAGCTTGTGCTTCCGAGACCTGACCACTCAACATTGTATGGCAATGGGATCCTATTATGACTACTGACTTGGTAAACACCTATTCCATCTGAAAGGATTGCTCTGGTGATTTCTAAGTGATGATAAGGTCTGAAAGAAATACTCAAGAGCAGTGTAAAAAAGGACCTTCTCCTAACTGGCAGTCAAATCAGAATTGTATCACTTCTCTCACTTGATGCATACATTCACCTCCCTGTAACACATAGGAATAAAGCAAAACACATTTACTTAAGTGGCAGCCCAACAGCAAGGCTAGAAATATGCTGCCTATAGCCTTCCAGAAGCTAATCTCCACAGGTCTCAAAGTTGTAGGAGTGAAACAGAAGAACATAAGATGATTTGTCACATTCCTCGGCTGCATAAAACTTGGTAACTATTTGCTGCATTTTGAGTGAGCGTCCATTTAAGAGCTGCATCGAGCTACCAAGCAAGTAGTTTTTTCCAAAGAAAGTAACTTGCTAAAAAGGTACTAAGTTATTTTTAACTTCTCATATTTACAAGTGCATGAAAAACAAAATCAGGTGGTATTTTCTGTTTATCTCATCCAAAATAGTTTAGTTTTTCTCTATTGCTGAAAGTGGAGAGCAGTTCTTAGTACTGTACGAGCCCAAGGGGTTTTTAATCACAAGCAAAAGCTAACAGTTTTTAGACCCTTGCTCTCAAGTAACAACAAAAAGGTAATTACACTCTAGAAAGAAGTAAAAGGCTTGGCTAGAGAAAGTATCTCAAATATGGCTAGTGTGACCTGGGCTAAGTCCATACACTCAAAAAGATCCCTGCAACCTCAAAAGCTCCAGGTCATACTGGAGCACACACTTAGCAGAACACAGGACCGCAGCCCAACAGAGTGAGACTGGACATTTAACACTAGATGTTACATTTTAGATGGGTACACGTCTATAGCAGCCACCGTGCAAGCACAAAGGAAAGTGCCATCCAAATACTTATTTTCTGAAAGCAGCATGGAGCAGCTCACCTTGTCCATCTCACTCATACAGTGCATATCAGCTTCGAGTCCGCGGGCGCCTGCTTGCTGCTGTATTTCCTCCGCTATTGCCTTCGCCTGCCCCTTTTGTGTGGCATACAGGAGTAAAAACCTCCTTTTTAAGTCACAACACATTTTTAATATAAAAAAACAACAGCACTCTGTTTTCAGAGACACTATAGAAAACAAAAGGGAGGAAAAAAAAAAAGGTAAATTTACTGCATACAGAACAGCAAGAGATTGCTTTGCTTATCAAAGAGAGTTCCCTTAAAAGTCAGCACTACATGTGCTTAACTTGAAAACTAGACATCTTGCTAGACACATATACTTAGAAGCCACTTCTCAGAACCAGGCTGCTTGCAGGCCACGGTTACGAAGGCCCAGCTGGTACTACCTCCATGTGCTGGATTGCCTGAGCAGGGCAGTACCATTGCAATATGCCCGGTACCAGTTTGTAAACAAAGCAACAGAGATTGCAAGCAAACAAATACAAATACATATACTTATAAAATTATAATTTTTTTTATTTATTTTTACACAATACATTTTATTTTTAACTTTTGGTCAGTGACTGCTTGGATTTTTTTTTCTGAGCTGCATTTGAAAACAAACAGAAAATCACCACTGAACTTCTCCAAAGTAAGACTTTTGCCTTTGTGCTTTAGTGCCCAAACATATTTTTTCATTCCATATTTCCAAACACAGTTCCTTACACAAGTGCTACTATAAGATTTGATATTTTTTCCCCCTAAAAAGCACAGAAGCACCTTACAGAAGCCTTCCCTAACGCGGACTGCCGCTCCCTGCCCCAACTGCCGCACGCAGCAGCACAAACGCGGGAGAGAAGCCCCTTCCTTCCCGATCCCCGCTCCTGCAACCTACAACCACGCGGGGATCAGAAACTTTCCTCTCCACCCTCCTTCTTCCACCCTGCCTGCGCGCATACGCACCGCCACACACACGGGCGCGGCTGAGAACGAAGGAACCGGGTGAGTGAGCGGGCGGGCGGGTGTTGTGCGGCTCCGCAGAGGCTTTTGCCGTATTTTTAATAACGCGGGTGGTGCTTTGCTCTCCACATGTGTCATACGCATTTTTTCCCCTCCTGTAGGCAGCTTCTGAGGATGTTGTTGGTGCACTATGGCTCTGATGAGCCTAAAAGGCTTCCGGTTTTGTGCGCGCAAGGCGGCAGCGAGCAGATCCGCGCTGATGACTCTAAGCAAAAGCTTGAGCTTCATCAGCGGGCAGCAGCAGTCCCCCAGATGCAGCCCTTTAGCCATGAGGATGTGGCATTCCAAGGGGAAGTTTCAGTACGTGCTTAGTCGAAACATCCACGTCCCGGTGCGGATCCAGTCTCTCTCTGCTAATGAAGCGGCGCATCTGTGTGGAGATCCTGGGAGCAGCCCCGTGTCTGATAACAGGTGGATGGATGAGCAAATGTTTTTCAGGAAGTTACAGGGCCTCGATACGTCCAAAGAGATTTTTGAATTTCTTAGCTCTCTGGAAATCATGTCTGATATCATGGCCTCAGCAGCCCTGCAGAGGATTTCTGAAATGGAGGTGGATGGCAGTGGACTGAAAAACTCTGAAGGAATATTAGAAAATGAAGTTTTCAGGGCATTATGCTTTCAGTTCAAATATGAATCCTCAAAACTGTCCAGCACTGGGCTGCTGAGTGCATTGCAAGCCCTGATAAAGCTGCGTGTAGATCCCCAGGGTTCACTGATAATGAACTTGCTTTCAGAGGGTCAGGAGCGGCTCGAGAAAGGACAGCTGACCACTAAAAACCTGTGTGATTTTGGAGAGGCTTTGCTTGAGTTGGAAGGCCCAAGTTGTGTAATCCTGGAACAAATTTTAAGCCGTATGCAAGAAAAAGACATTACAAAGTGCAGTCCTAGTGAAATGGTGACTGTTTATAGGATGCTGCAGAGGAGTGTCAGAGAAAGGGAGCAATACCAAGACTTGCTAAACAGAATGAACAATGTCACTTTAACCATAGCTTCCCAGCTAAGCCCACGGTTCTTGAGCATAGTACTGAATTCGCTAGTTGTTCTTCATCAGACTCAGGCAGTCTCCTTAGTCATAGCACTGTGCAAGCATTCGGTGAAGCACGTTCCTTATTTCACAGATGATGAACTGGTCCATGTGCTAGAAGCCTTCCTATACTTTGGACATCGCCAGCAGATTTTTACAGAAGCCCTGGAAAGGCATGTTCCCAAGTCCCTTTTTGCCATGCGCCCGGAAACAGTCAGCACAGTCATGAAGTACTGCTGCCAAAAGATGATCCTTTCAAAGCCCATCTTTGATGCGGTGGCAGAGGTGTTCATTTCTGGCGCTGATGGATTTACCACCGAGCAGATTGCTGAGTGCCTCGTGCCGTTTGGGACTCTGAACTACCTTCCTCCGAGTGCACCTCTGTTGTTCGGGAAGCTTGAGAGTGTTCTGTGTACTCGCTTTGGCCAGTTTCAGCCTCACACCTTGCTGAAGCTGCTGCACTCGTGTGTCCTAGTCCAGCGTTATCCAGTAAATTTTCTGGCAAAAATATTTAGTCCCTATTTTCTGCAACAACTTAAAGGTAAGGGGCATTATTTCTGTCTGTTGTTGTGTTCCCCTTTGCTATTACATGGTATGTCACTTGTTCAACACCCATTTCTTTTCACTTGCATCCCATTAAAACTTGCCTAATCCCATCAAATCAGCAGTGACCTGGTTAAGGTGACTGGAGAATATGAAGAATAGAGATTGGGAAGCTGGAGTTTGGAGCACCCTTGTCACAGTTGCAGTTATCTTTCAGATTGTCAGTTACAGGAATTTCAAAGTTATGCAATACAAACTTAAGCAGAGATCTAAAATACCTTAAAATTTTTCTTTCATCAATCCTTCTGCTTTTCTGAAAATACTACCCCTCTGTTATCCTCAAGGATATCCTATGTTATCCTATGTCTGGCACAGTTTTTAGGCTGAATGATTTTGTGCAGGAAACATCTTTTAACTCCAGTCATTTAAACATCCATGTCTGTAAAGACTCTTTCATGAAGTCCTGTGAAACTGTTGTATGTCTTGCTTACAACCCTGTCACAGGCAAGCCAAAAATAGAAAATAAAAGGATCCTTATAAAATTAGTCCAGGTTCATACAATTTCTGGAGAGAAATGAGATGAAATGTAGCATTGGGAAAAATAATTTGAATTACTGTTTTTGGTAAGTAGGTCTTAAAAATATGCACATAGCATTTGTAAACCTTAGGCAGTACAAAATGTCCTTTCAAGTATTATTTTGACAAATTATTGAAATGAGGTCCACTGCCTGCAGGCACTTCTACAACTTTATTCCCTACCTACTGTCAGGCAGCATTGCTTCAGACTTGTCAAATGGCCAAAATAAAACTAGATTTTGACACATGCTGTCATCTTCTTCAATCACAATAAGGATTCTTTTCCTTTCAGGATAAGGATTATTGTATTACCTTCTTGCTTCCATCCTGGTTGTATTTCTCTTTCATATTGTGTTACGATCAGTTTGTGAAAACTGATAAGAGTAAAATGGATAAATCTGATACAAATTCAATTGCAGTGTGTAATTGTCAGCTTAACTGAAGTAGAAAGGAGAGCTGAACCAATAAAATATGGCACCATGAGAAAGATCAGCACTTATAGATGAGCTAGTATTTTTTCTAAGTATTTAGATAAAAATGTAAGTTGTATTCTGATACTCACATATAAAGAAGGAAACAGATTATTTATTGAAGATAAATAAGCTCAGGCTTATTTCTGCAGAACATCCTGCCTTTCTCAGATCCTCGAATTTTGTGGAAGAAATTACAGTCTTAACTAAGGTCTTTCTAGTCCTATGTTCCTTTTCTTTTTAATGCTTCTGATACTTCTGTAAATCATTTCCTCATTTTTCAGAATATTTAATTTCACAACTGATCTTTCCATTTATTCAAGTAAGCTGCTAACGGTGTAGGATAAAAAAAGTTCTCTACGTTTTAAACTGATGCTTTCACAGCTGACTTCTGCATGATTGCTTGTGTTGTAATACTGTGGAAATTGTACCTGAACATCTGAATATTGTTGTTTCAGCTCAGCCACCTGGTTTGGACAGATTTGTTACCTCCCAGCTAACCCAGCTTTTTTTAACGGCTACCTTGGAGTGCCCTTTTTACGAGGTATGTTAAATGTGAAACCAGACATGGTCTTAACAGGAAGTGATATGGTCATTAGGACCCTGTTGATAGAAGACTATCTTTCCCAGAAAAATAATGGAATAGGATGAATTGGCTTTCCTTTTTTTCCTGATGCAACAATATTTCAGAATGTTTGACTGAACTGAGGTGTTTGTATTTTCGACAGAATTGACTGCCGCTACGTTAACGTTCCTTTTGTGTGTTTCTGAGCACCTTACCTGCAACTTTGGTTGTGTTTGCTTTATACAAGCCTGGAGCACAGGAGAAATCTGATGCTGGCCTGACTGCAGGAGGATGGGAACTGTTCTGTATTTCTCATAAGTAGTATGGCCTGCACGGTAGCCTAGAGGCCTGCTGAAGATGTGCTAGTGCTTTTTGCTTTTAAATTCTAGGAGGTCCTACCTCTGGCTCTAAGTTTCTCATTCGACGTGGTTTTGAAATGGGCATATTAAGTCCTGTTACATTAATACTTGAAATAAATACCAAAATGTTTTCTAACCGAACCCAAAATTTCTCTCTTAATTGCCTATTTATGAAATGTTTCTAATTATTGCTGAAAATAACAACAGAGGAATTAGATTTTTTTTCTTTTTTCTTTTTTTTTCTTGGTAAATGAAGTGATTTTTTTTAATCATTTATTGGTTGACTTTGTCATTCTATAGGGCCCCAAACTCCTTCCAAAGTATCAAGTAAAGGCCTTTCTTATGCCCGGCAGTTCTCTGGATGTTCACCTCCTCAACAGAGTGAAAAACGGACTTCTTTATTTACTGAAAAAAAGAATATATTTTGCATCAGAGGTTTCAACACCATATTTCTATACAGTTGGTAAGCAATATTATTTCTTTAGATTAATAAAAAATGAGTGCATGCACAGTGATAACTTCATGTTGTTTTCCAGAAATAATAAAAAAAAAGATTGATTTTATTCCTTTTGTATGCATTCTGAATTGTGCAAATATGGAAAAAAATAAACTAGGTTAAAAAAAAAGTCTATATTGAGGATTTGAAATTTGCAATTAGGAAATGTACTAGGAAATTTAAGTAAATGCATTTTCAAAGTGAGAAAGAAAAATAAGGAGAGAAAATTGCTGCAATGTTACTTTGAAAAAATATTGGATTTACGCACCTAGTATGCACTGATAATAGTTGTGCTCTTTATTTTTATTATCAGACCCTCCTTTACTTATCCCGTAAACAATTTACATAGTATAAAGCAAAATGGGGCAATGCCCCTTGCCTCATCTATCTGTTGGATGGTGGAGAAACGGGGAGCTGGGTGGTTGGGGAGCTCTTCTGTGCTCACCTGAGCTCCTCCTGCCTTAGCAAGAGCTAAGTAAGGAGCAGTTTGTAGAGTGGAAGAGTGGGCAGAAGAGTGTGTGTTCCAAGCCCTGGGAAAGGAGGCTGAGAGAAGGTAGTAAGGAGGAGAGATGTCATGTGCCTAAGTGGCCTGGAGGATGAGGCAGGTGCCCAGGCTCAACAGAGGGAGAGCAAAAAAAAGCGGGAGGTTTTGAAGAACTACTCCGTATTTCAGCCTGCACATGAAGGTGAAGTTAGCAGGGGTTAGGTCCCAGTGTCCCTTTGAAAAGTCATATCATCTATAAAATCAGCCAATTAAGGAAAAAATAGGCAGGAAAGAGACCCATTGAGAAGAAAATGTTGCTATAGTATTTTAATGTTGTATAAAACAATAATTTGAAAGAGAATGAGAATTAAGGTGGTTTGTTGTATGAAATGGGTCTTAATTTCCCTTCTCTTTTCATCTATACTAGATATAGAGATTAAATTAGATGAAGAAGGCTTTGTATTGCCTGCTGCCCAGCTCGAAGAGGTACACAGACGGTAAGAGAATAACAGAAACCACAAATAAAATGTTGGTCAGACAAAAAGTAGAGGGCCTGGGAAGAAAACATGGCTAAGTTTAAAATAATTTGAATTTTGCCATTGACCTCAAAATAGCTAAGATTTCACACTGAAACTACAGATAAAGGGACAAAGTTGGTAAAATGAATGATTTATACTTTTTTTCTTATTACTTTGCCTTCTGATTATACCATGTCAGACAATTAGTCTCTTTATCTGATAACATTCAGGGTCAAAATGTTCTTAGTTTAGCTTACAGGATCTTTCTGATCTTGTTAATACATTTACTTTTTTTAAATAATAATAATAATTCTGATTGAGAGTGTCCACACCAGTTTAATGAGTTTAAGCAAATTTCAGTTTGCATCCTTATTTTTCTAAGAGCTATGGTATAACATGACTTTTTACAGATGCTGTTGCATAGAAGAATGCAAGTAAATCAAGGATTATTTTGAAAGACTTAGAGACAAAATTAAGCAACCTGCCAGATCTGTATTTGTAACTGCACTTCCATGAGTAAGCAAACAAAAATTGAAAAGGCAATGTTTCTTCAGCTTGAGCTTGACATTGCCTCACAAAGTCACATAGGTTCTTTCAAAAATCCGATCCTTAAGTACTTAGGAATAGTCTTGTTTTCTGGAATTACAACTTTTATGTATAAATAAGGTCACAATATACACAGCATCCTTAAAATTTATGTACCTTTTATAGTGGGTGCACACTTCTTTTTTTTTAGGTTTGTGTGGTTTTTATGTCACCAAATAGAAAAAATAAACCTATAGTCTTTGGTGCTGCCAACCATGCGCACACGTTTAAATTGAATTGATAAGAAGTTGAATAAAGTTAGCTGCTTAAACATTTCTGAGGTGGGAAAGTATTTTATTTGTTATTTCCTAGTAGAATTCAAACCAGCTTACCAATAGAAGCATTAAAAAACCAAACTCTTATCTTACTATTATTCTTATCTTATTATCTTACAGGGTATTTTTGTATAACGCATCCAAGTAAGTTTTGCAGATCAGTTTTACTGTGCTTCTGCTTTAGTTTTTTTTTTCTCTATTAATTTGTTCTAAACTAGGTGACTCCTATGATGCAGCATATAATTCTGGAAGAAATTTGGCAGTAAAAGGAACCATTGTCATTTTAATTTGGTGTTAGTAGTTTCGATGACTAAAATTATACTGACGATATTTTGAAATATTATATTTGTGCTTTATTTTAGACTTGCCCTCTGTGTTGATGGTCAAAATAGATTTTGCATTAACAGCCACCATCTGTTGGGAGAAGAAGCTATTAAACAGAGGCATCTTAAGTTACTTGGTTATGAAGTTGTGCAGGTAAAGTCCAAAGACAGCAATTCGCTTTTGTTATGGCTAACAAAACAAGTGAAAAATGACTCCTTTACAGTGTTGCAGTGTTTAAAGCTGTTGTGTTCTTGCCCCTTCTATGTTATGTTCCATCTGCCTAGTTAGGGTTCTCTTTCTTTTGAAAGAGGGTGTCTGCAGTAAGGTTCATATTTCGCCCTAAGTGAAAGTGCTGTCCAAGAGTTACTTGGGATTATGTTTTTAATCAAATACTTTTAAAAGAGATCTGCCTGGAAGCTTGGGGGAAAAAAAAAAGCTTGGTATTGTAAGTACAGCAGAGTAATTCCTTTATTTTGCATGTTGAATAAATAAGGTCTGGTTTCTTTTCTCTTTAAACATATTTTGGATTAAGAGTTACTGGTAGAATTTTAAGATTAGTTTTCTGTTTTTAATCACTTACTACATAAACCTAATCACTTCATATTTAATTTAGCCTTATCTGGAATGAACATTGCTCTTTGTTTTGGGGTAACCTCCGTTCAGGTGGTTCTGACAAGATTAACCTGTTAATAATATATTTAAGATTAAAGGTTTGATCTTATAGATGAAAACTCTTTGATGGGTGATTTTACATCTGCTTAGTAAAAATTTATCTTAAAGGATACTGAATATTACTCACTTGCTTATTGAAATCTGTTTCCAGTAATCATTTTTCTATTTCATTTCCAGATTCCATTTTTTGAGATAGAGAGTCTAAACAATTGCAGAAGAATGGCAGCATATCTACACAAAAAAATCTTCCCTCATGCATATGGACTCAGATGCTGACACTGGCAAACAATACTGTGCTGCAAGTTGATCTTCTGTACTATCAAGTGTAAATATTGTGCATGGAGAAAGAAATCTCTTTTTTTACATAACAGCTTCTAAAAATGAGACCTTCCAATATTTGGAACAATTAATATGTAAACAGTATTAAAGAACAACATATTTTCTTAAAGTGTACCGTTTTGGTTTTTCTTTTGATATTTACTGTTTTTTATTATTTACTATTTATACCTGTTTAATTTTAACAAATATAAAAGTTAAGCAGTCAGTGCTGCATTTCCTTTGTATCTGCACAAGTTCTAACTCAAATTTACAGGTGGACAGATGAGACTATATTTAAGGGTGCTGTCCATTGTCAAATGCTCAGAACATGGCATGTTTGTGGCATTATTACTACTATGCCAAGTAGTAATGCTTTGCAGAAAATAAGAAGGAGCTTAAAAAATATTCATTTTGCTTCCTAAAATGACAGCTCCCGCAGGGTAGTGGATTTCACAGCTGTCTGTGGGAGTGAGCTGTAAGTTCTGGATGTGTGCTATTTGTAGGACTCAGATGTGGTTTGGGCAGTTTCAGCCATGTGGGGTGATGCAGGCACTCCAGATTTGCCTCAGTTTGAACAGCCTGCTATGGCAGTTTAAACTGAACCAGATGATTTAGCACACTATAAAGTGTTAGAAGCAGAAGAATGTTCTCTACCATCATTTCTTATGCGTGAGTATATAAATTCTGCCAGGAGGGTGGAATGCATAACTGGAAGCAGTAGCCACTCAGCTGGGAAAAAATGTCTGCAGACATTCACACTTCCCCCTAATACAAAAGAAATCACCAAGGTGCTCATTTGGCACTAACAACTGAGCACTGAAGTAGGGAGTCAACATTCACACGGTCCCCTTTGGACTTCACCTGTACAAGTTCATAACCAAGCAACTTAAGATGACTCTGCTTAATACCTCTCCTTTTGCTATGGTGGAAGTAAACTGGTGAGGTACCTCTCTCATGCTAGCCAGAAGGTGGTGGTGTTTTCAAATAATTTGCTTTTGTGCAGTTTGCAAACACAGAGAGTGTGTAAATACAGTCAGGGGGACACTTACAAGAAGTAATTTACACTGATTGTCCCAAACTAAAAATAACCTCTGTAGAACAGGGCCATATTTGATCTCAGTCTTCACTGGCATGCATTTGATACTAATTCTTGTTAAAAGCACTCTGTTGTTATTAGAAAACACATACGTCTCACTTTGTTCTTGCTGTGACTCTGATTCAATTAATGCTATTGGATTTGTTTGATGGAATATTTATTGTTGAAAAGGAATGGAGGAGCTACTGTTCTCGTCCCTTGTCATCAGTCAGTGAAAAAGGAAAACCTGCATGTCATAAATAAGGATAGGTGGCAAAGACCTCAAGGGGCTGGGCTGCTGTTTGTACTCCAGTTCTTACATCCTGCCACAGCTAGAGAGATTGATGACTTTTTTGCTTCTGCACATCCCAGATTAAGTTGTTCTTTGTTTTTATTTTTTGGGTTTTATTAGCAAATTCACTGGTGTTCTTGCAAATGAGCTAGGTTTGCT
>NW_010583285.1:0-11302 GCF_000705375.1 Tinamus guttatus
AGTTTAAAATAGCTCATCTCTAGTACTTGGACTTCAGGGCCTTAATATAGTCATTTTGCTAAAGAGAAAAATAGTTTTGTCCAGTAAAGATGCAGGCTACAGCTCATGTGTAATCTGTGAAGAAAATTCCATAACATTTGGATTTTAATCAATTCACTGAATTAATTTCTATGAGAGCAAGTGTCTTTTTCTTTCTTAAAAGAAAACTGTTTGTTAAAAGCAAGTTGCAGACTGAACAAAATAATTCTGCTATTTTGATGAGATTTTTCTCTAATTACTAAAGAATTACAAAGTATGCCTATATCCCATTCTTCTTCCTTTTTAGTGACAAATGGATTATGGGGAAGAACATATAGACATACGTAGAATAAATATAGAGACACAGAAAGAAAAAGAATTAAGAGATATTTTAAAAATCCAGTAAGAATATTTTCTTTTTCTTTTTTTTTTTTTTAATAGGAAGCGATGGTTAAATATAAAAGAAAATAATTGCCTGAACCTGAGAGCTTCAGTCTAAAAGCTAGTATCAGCCAAGTAGGTATTATGGACTGGCTACCTTGAGCATCTAGGGTAAGTCTCTGGCAGCAGTGCTTCATTATATGAGATACTGGTTACATTGACTCATACAAAAAAAAAGGGGGGGGAAAGTTGTTTCACTTTAGTAGAATCCTGTAAACTGTGTTTGAATGTATGTATTTTTCTTGACAATAAAATGCAGTCCCCCTTCAAACGTGGAGTAAGCATTCATATCTTAAAAACTTGTGGCATAAATGTATCCTTTTGTATTTCTCAACGTTTACATTGCTTTTCTATGCCAAACTCAATTAAATACATTTTACTTCTATTATTCAGACCAGCTCGAAATGTGCATAATGTATAATAATGTATAATATTTTACATATATATACACATATACATATATACATATATATATATATGTAAAATGTATATACATATATATATGATGCCTATGAGGAAAAATAAATACTTTTGGAAAACTACAGATTTTCAGATCTATTTGTTCCTTTTTACCGCACATTTATAAAACTGGGAAAATATATCGCAGCTGAAGCATGTAGAGCCTCCATGAGTGTGATCCTGAAACCTGGTTATAATTAAAGGGCTTGGAATTATTACGAGTTTCTCATCAGAGCGGGCAGGTAGGAGTGTGGCCAATATAAACAACCATTCCCAAGTGATATTAGTGACAGAAAAGTGGGTGAAACTCCTGCAGAACATTCTGCTAAAAGACATTCATTTTCTAACAGAATGTGCCTTAAGCAGCAGTTCCTGAAGTCACATTTGAATTCATACATGCAGGTAAAATCCTAAAAGATGGAGAGTCGAGATTTTTCTTGTGCTGAGACACATTGTTACCTATGAACCATATTTTAGAATGCATTCTGAGATTTGAGTTAATAATGTGAATGACATTCAGTGAGATTGCCAAATGCTGGTAATTTACTTTCATTTTCACATTAATGTGGGCCCACCTGTGATGAATTGGAAACTAAATAAGCACATCAGTTTTAATTAGATATTTCAGAGACTGGATCTAGTTAAACAGCAGCATTCATTCTTATCTATTAAACAGTCAAAGAGACTACTTCATTCTTCACAGTAAGTTCTTTCTCCTTCCAATTCACCTTCTTTTCATTCTTTTCATCCCTTTCCTTACTGAAATATTTTAGAGCAGATGAGCTAAGCCAGTGGAATTGTGCAGTGTTGATATAGTTATCACAGAATTGACTGATACAGATGATTGCCTGATTTATACAGAAATTAAGAAGCCTCTAAATATTGTTTTATCCTCCAAATGAAGAAAAAAAATGCATTTGGAATAAGTTCACAGCTTAGGTTCCACAAAGTGGAAATCACTTCCTGGACTTGCACTAGACACCTCTGAAATTCAGGTCTTGTTCGACCATAACAATTTGGGTGCCACCTGGAGCAGTTCCCGTGTCTGGAGTGAAAGAGAGCTGTAAGAGCCATGGGAATGGTCAACGTTGGGTTGGAAGAAGCTGAGCTTGCAGCATGGGACGCGCTCCTTGGGCAGGCACCAACAGCAAGTTCTGCCACATGCTGTCATGTACCCGCCCCGGTATTTCCACTGAAGAGTCACCAGTAAAGTTGAAAGGCAGTCTTATACTGCTGAATACTTTAAGTTTCTGTTGAGACTACCAACAAGCAGTTATTTTCCTTCTTGTGCCAGTAGACAGTCATTCACTGAAATAGCAACACTTCACATTTTTTCCCTGGCTTGTAGGAATTGAAATGTTTGATACTCATATAAATTCAGGGAGTATTCCCTCTACCTTGCTTCTACCTTTCATCCTAAGGCTTTGCAGTCTGACCTGTTTGTCCAAGACAGTTTTAAACAGATCTGGTCTGAGCTGTTGCTGTGTTAAACAGAACTATTTCAAAGCACTTTTGGGGGAAAAAAAAGTAAGAGGCACTAGTGTGAATCCCAATCTTTTTTATTATTATTATTATTCTGTAACATCTTGACAGGTTGAATGACAGCTTTTTTTAAAAAAAAGTCAATGTAATTATATTTCTCTGTGTAATATTAATTTGCATAACTATTTCTAGAGATATTAATTAATGATTAGCAGACATAGCAGATGTAGGTGTAACCTAGCACGAAAAAATTTTGAACGAGAGCCTTCATCATACCTCTAAAATTTGTATTTGTTTTTCCTCAAAGCAGCGAGAAATTTGGAATTGCTTTCAAGAGAGCAGTTGATATTGGTGAAAAATGATGTTTTGACTTAAAATTAGCTTTGAGCCTTTATTTAATGCCTCACAACTATTTTTCTGATTAACATTTCTAAGGAAAGGGCAAAAAAGTCTATAAATACAGAGGATGAGAGAGAATGAAAAAGAGCTTTATTTGGAGCCAAGCACAACATGTGTGAACACCGTGGAAATATTTGCCCAAGTCCTGCCTTGTTGCACGGACATTTCAGTCTCCCAGCCAGCAAATATGTTTTGTGCATTTTATGAGTAACTGCGTTGTTCAGCTATGGTTGAGGAAACAGCACTGAGAGCCTGAAGGGAACTTCACATCTAATCTAGATTTCAGACAGGTTCATTTAAGAATATGTATACTCTTAAACAAAAATATTTAATGTTTAAATTTAAGCGTAACGGTCCTTAATGGACTGGCTCTGGTCTCTGAAGAAACCCATGACATTGTCTTAGTACATACCTGCTCCAAGGTGCTCTAGGAGGGCATGAATAAGAGAAAAATTTCCATGAGGAAGCTGTCGCACGTATGCCTTCCCTGAACCCTTTCTGGAAGTGGGAAGCAGTCCTCTAAATAGTCATAACCCACTGAAAATAAAATTGGGCTGACAGCTTCCCAAGAGTAAATGCATTGCTTTAAGCAAACTCCAAAGTATTTAAACAGACAAACATATTTTGATGAAAGTGGTTAATGTAGGAGCCATAAAGGAACAGAGGAGATATACTGAATGAAGACAGGGCTATATCATGGAAAATATATTTTAGCAAATACCAGGTCACATTTAAGAAAAAAAATGTGAGGGCTGTTTCGGGGCAGTCTCACTGCTTCCAGATCAAACAGGATGAGCAAGAGCATCAGGCTGATGCTCAATTTTGAGGACTGCGCACAGTCTCAGCTCTCTGCAGCTGAGATTATATGATGCAGTTTTGTTGGAGATCAGACTCAAATGTGAAAGGGAAATTATTTGCTAATTTGGGGTTTTGTGAAGTACCCACACAAAGCCAGATTTTTTTCTCGTACATATTTTTCTGCTGCTGCAGTCCAGAAGCAGCTATTTTGTAGTGACCTTGCACTCATGTCCTCAAATGTTGTACCATAACTTCCACATCTGCCTATTAGTCATTTTCTCCCAGCCTACCCGAATGGAGGATGGTGCCTCACCTGCCTCTCTGTTGCTTTTAGAAAAGGCAGATTCACTCTTTTGTCCCCTCACCTAAACCCACAGTGACACGGAGAAGTGTCTATTGTTAGACCAAACTTAATAAATGATTTTACACCTTCCCATCTACTTGTGCTGTAATGACAGTCTATTCAGTGTTTTTTTTTTTTTAATTATTAAAGGGGGAAATAAGGTAGATCTAACTTCTTTACTCTGTGGAAGAATAACTTGGCCTAATCTGCCCCTTCCCTCCCCATATCCTCCATGACATTTTAGAAACCTGTGCATTTCAGCTCTGGATAAAAAGGTTAGGGAGAAATGCTGTAGTAACACATCCTTTTGGCTTGAGCAGTCCCTGGCTTCTAAACAGTCCTTACTACTCAAAAACTTCTTCTTCTTTTTTTTTTAGCACTCCTCTTTGATACTAGTCTTGCATCACACTGTGCATAAGGTTGCATATCAATTTTAAATTATCTGAATTGTCCGGTCAGTCTCTTGTGAAACGTGACTTTTTTTGTAAGAGCTCCTTTGATCTGGGGCAGTGTACAGAAATTGCACCATGAGAGGGAAATGGCGCTCTGGGAGCAGGGGCCTCCCCAGGGGCTCTGCGTCGCTTAGCCCTTGGCTTGCTCGTGTGTCCCAACAGTGACTATTCAGAGGGCCTGACCCCATGGCAAGGAGCCGGTGAGAAATCAAAATGTTTTCCTTCTCTTCCGCCTTTTCCGCGATTGGTGCAGGGAGGGGAAGGCTGGAATAGCATTCACTGGCCCAAGAGAGGGAAAACAACTGAGACTGAATCTAGGAAGCACCTTGAATTCAGTGCAGAGCTACCTCAGGAAATGTGTGAGAATAAGGCACTGGCACGCGTAAATATTAAGGCATCGATGGGCGTTTTATGATTCAGATGAAACGTTCAGAAAGGCATTCGTTTCCAGGAGAGAGCTCGTTCAAAATACGCGAAAGGGAAAAATGGGTTAAATTTTCTAGGCAGATATTGACTCATCATATCATAACAAAACCTGCTAGAGCTGGTTAATGATGTGTCTGATACTTCAGCAAGTGACATAATGTTGAAATTTGGAATCAAAGCTGTCAGGAAATTGCTCCTTGCTCAAACACAAGATATTCATGATGAAAACCTGTTGTAATCTCCCTCTCCTGAGCCATTATGCTAAAGGGGCAAGGGGAGTATTGCCTAGTGACATCTCTTTCTGATCCTTCTTGAAGTGCTGCAGCTTTTCAGAGAAGTTTCTAGGCATGGCTTTCTCTGATGATTACTAATATGATACGGCAGTTCTTCAAAGGAGCAGAATGCATCAGGCTGCAGCTTTGGGGCTTATTTATGCAATCAGCTAAGATTACTTTTTTATTTTTATCTTAAGCTAAATAGCTCAACATAAAGACTGTAAATTTGAGGGTGCTGTCCTTTCCACACAGCGCTCCCAGTTTGTCCCCCTTTTTAGGGAGGTAGCCCTGCTCTCTGCAGCTGTGGTTCCCCCCTGGCTTGCTGCTTTGAGGTGGAGTGGGGTAATGCCAGGAGAGAGACTGTTGTGGGATGTCTCCTCCAGAAGGTAAAATAGTGAAAGGCTTTTGGTGTTTGCTGGTCAACTCTTCCATTGACCCATTACGAGTGCTGCAGAAGAGGGTTCATACACAAATTGCAGTGTAAATAACAGCAAAATCTGCACTAGGATTTTACAGCTATGTGACTGTTCAAGTTGCTTTCCCTGCGTAACATGAAAACAGGTAGATGTGGAAGCTTCAGCCTGGAAACCGACTCCCGGACATATTCAGATCAGCCAAGCTATCTATCTTTTATTTTCCTTTCCTCTTGTTCCAAGATCAACTTAACGGATTAACACAGTGGGGGAAAAATAGCATATTGGGGTGAAATTCATTTTTTTAGGAGCTGAATTAAAAGTGCTGATACATTTGCGATGGAAGATTGAGGTGAGTGAATTAATTCCTTTCATGGACATTGCCATGCCTCATTCAGGAATATATCTAATCTACTCACGAATCACCTCCTGAGAGGTCATTTCTGGCTGGCTTCTGGGCTGAGGCTTCAGTGTCCTCCAGACAGAGGAGCACCTTGAACCCACGCTTGGTGTTGCACACGGGAGTGATCTAGTCACTAAAACTGGGGGTTATTACTGTCATAATGTGCATAAACCCGACCACATCTGGACTTTTAAAAGATTTAGGCAGAGTTCAGGTGAGATGACTGCTTAGACTTGGATCACAACAAGGTAACATGCACTTTTTGGTCCTATATATGGGATTAAATTCAAAGTGTCCAAGGACTCTTGGTCTTAGCATGGAGGTGCCTAGTAAAATTAAACACCTAGAAACTGAGGCAAACTGCCCAGCTCCAGCCTCCTAACATGAACTGTGCTACAGTGAAAATCTCAGTTGCTATTAAAATAACCCTTAGGGTTGCAAAGCAGTTTTTAAATCACGCTTCCCCTGCAGTGGTCTGTCCGACCCGGGAGGCAAGCGTTCACAGGGCACTGAGCCAGGCAAAAAAGGCATCAGGACCCAAAAACTGGGGCCTACAAGATGAGGAAATCCAGAATCTTCCCTTACTCCAGCTACTTGCACGCTCCCGAGCAGTGCTCGTGCCGTCCTTGCTGTCCTTGCTTGCCGGGTGCAGGCCTGGATCTGACCTTGGCACAACCATCAGCACTTCCAACCAGGCCCTGCCCACCAAAAGGTGGTCTCATTGGCACCAGAAGTATCAGCGTTGTGTTTGGAATGTCATAGTCTCTTAATCCAGCTCTACATGTATCTAACCCATACGTTTATTGTGAAAATTAATGCTTTTTTTGGAAGAAGAAAGTGATATTATGACTGCAACATTTATTTATAGTAGTTGCCAAATGGTGCTTTGGGGATTCTCCTTTTTTAAATCAGCTAACGAGGGAGCAAATCCTCTATCAAAACTGTAAAACAGCTTCATGGTTCTTCTATAAACATTTTGGTGGCACTACAAATCAATGTAATATCAGCTTTCTGGGGCCAGCTGGGCTCTGTTCATTGCACATGCAGCTTGCTTGCTTTGTGAAGGTGATACTCCAAGAAAATCCAACTTGCCCAAGACATCACATCTGTCTTTGTTTTTCAAAGCAGGAAGAACAGCTTAGATGGAGTTTGCAGGAGACAACTCTTGTATCAACCTTTTTTTTTTTTGTCTTTTTTCCCTAAGCTATCCCTATTTCTTTTTTATTTGTACTTCTGTTAAGTGCAGGGAGGCACCAGGGGCAGCAAAACAATTGTGATTATAGATATGTGGCAAGAAGATCCCCTGCAGCCCAGCACTGGATTCCCAGTCCTGGAAAGAGGGGTTGCTTCCAAAAGACCCTCTCGTTGGGCACTGCTTCCTGCCTGTTTCCGGAGGCAGCTGCTGCTAGGCCCACTGCCACCTGTGAGTCACTCTTGGAGGCTGGATTTGGATGTTCAACCCAATCCACATAGTTATGGGCTGCTGCTGACATGGGATGTCTAAATCCGATAAAAGGCTGGGATAAGATGGGGCTGCTATGCTCTGATAACAGCATAAATGAGCAGCCCTTTTCAGAGCTAACGCAGCTGGACACCACATTAAAGGTAGTACCAGGCTCTACCCTGTGACACCTCGTTTCCTCTTCTTGCTGCCCAGGCTGCAGGTCCCTACACACAGTCATCCACGCGAGGTGGTCCCAGCTTGCTGGCCAGACGGCTCCGCCACGGGGCAGCTGCTGAACTGCCCCAGCTCCACAGGGAATGCCGGCTTCAGCCTGGGATTTTCCTCGGTGCATCCTGCCGCGGCTCCCAGCGGTTTGGGGGGCAGCCGGCTGGGGCTGGGGCAGCTCCTGGCTGCTGGTGGACTGGTGAGCCAGGGCACCAGGCCTACCAGTGTGCTCCAGCTTACAGATGCCAGGAGCAGCCCTGGTGAGGGAGGGCATCCTTTTAATTCTCCAAATCCCTCACTGAGATCCTTAGAACATCCTCAGATATCTAAAACTATTCCAGTGAGTTTGTCTACTGAGTAAATATTAGTTTCTCCCTCGTGTGCTATCATATAGCAGCATGGTGCCATGCTGGCAGCAAATGCAGAAGAGTTAAGCAGATTTTAAGCAAGACCAGAAAGAACACCCGCTTTTTTTATTCAAGTTGGCTGGCTGAGTATTGTGGGATTCCTGTGTCCGTGGGTGACAAGTCTCCGGTGGAAGAGGAGGTATGTTATTTTCTGGCTATCTTAAATGTCAGAATGAATTTTAGTTCAAAGTGCTTCATATCAAAAATAAATGCCTGTTCTCTCAGCAGAAGTATATCATACTTTAGTGCCCATTGCTCTCAGGTTTTCAATTAGAACTTTGAATCACATTCCTGATTAGTAACAAGCAATCAATCATAATTAATTAGTTAAAATGTTCAACCGTTAAAATCATTACCATTAATTAAAATAATTATCTCTATTTTGGCTGCACTTCATTGCCATTTCAGGGAAATGTGTTGCTTAACTCTACCTTTTGCACGCAGTATGGGATTGTGGTGCCTGAAATGCATGTTAGAGTGGAGAAATGACTTTCAAAAAACTGGATTTTGTAGCATAGTTACCTTTAAATAGACGTGAGTGAATCAAGTACTTATATTTTGAGTAAAATGATTTCTCCTTAGCTTAAGAATCTACCTAACAGTCAAAGAGATGCAGTATCAGGAGAGTTAGTTTTCTTTCCTGAAGAATTTGTGCTTCATAAATATATGATTCATAAGGCTCTCCATAAATAAAATACATCATTGATGTTTTTGCAGTAATATCTCCATTTAGGAATAGAGACCTTTGTGTCAAGTCATTCTCTGGTGAAAGCAAAGTTTGGTCTAACATAAAGCGGGGAAAAAAGATTAGATTTCTACCAAACAAGTGTATTTGATTCCGGAAAGGGTATATAGAGCAGCAGCTAAGAAAAGGAATTAGGCTTCAGGAGTAGGACATAGACCCACTGGACAGGAAATTCCAAACTGTCCTTACTGTGATTTTTTCCCATGGGTGAAACCAAATATCCCAAAACCTGTCATATCTCCCCAAGGGCCAATAACTCCTGTGTTTGTTATCAGTCAAGAGACAGTAATGACTTAGGAATTTAATCCATGTGTGTGTTTGTGTCACTAGAAAGATGACTAGTCACCTTGTCACCGGATTATAGAAGTTTCCCAATTTCATGAAGGTGTTTGTACCAAACACCCAAAATTGAAGTGATATTTGTCTCCCAGGGAAAAACTGGCAAGCTTGGAAAAGAAAATCCAAATCTGCTTAGATGCCCTGGAGTACTTTAAAAGGAAGAGGTTAACAATAAAAAATGAAAACATGCTGCTATGAAGGTTTTGTTCTGAAATTGGCAACCTGAGAGAGATAAAATTCCTCAAACAGTAGGTCCTTCAGTATGTTGTAGAGGAAAAATAATACTTTTCCGGCTAAAGTATGGGCAGATTAAACATACATTTGGGGCAGGGATGGGGATGAGGGGAGATTGTCAGTCTTTTGAATGACTGAAACAGAGCTGTCTGTTTTGGATATTATGAAAGAGAGCCAGGAAAAGGGTTATTCCAACATAGCTAGATAAGGGCAAAACATTCTTCTCCAGGATATGGTGAATTTATAAACTACAGGACTTCAGTACCTTAATAGGACCCCAGCTCCTGAGCATGGTCTCCAAAACATTCACAGATAAGTGTGAGACTAGGAGCTGTGCGAGGTAGTGGCAGAGCTCAGGTCATCAGAGGAGGAAGTTTCTTCTTTGCCATCACTTCTCCTGGCTGTAAATTGGTTGCAAGGCTTGTTTGCTTTGTACAGTGTATAATCCTGAGGAACCCTGGAAGGTTTCTCTTATCTTAGGTACCATATTATCCTTTTAGCACAAGATTAGGGGCCTACAACTCCCTGTATGGAATCACAGAATGGTTGAGGTTGTCAGAGACCTCTGGAGATTGCCCAGTCCTGCTCTCTGCTCAGAGCAGTCTCCTAGATAATACTGTCCAGGACCGTATCTCCAATTGGGCCGTAAATATCTCCAAGGTTGCAGACTCCATGACCTCCCTGGGCAACTGTCTACTCTTTCATCACCTTTAAAAAAGCTTTTTTTTTTTTTTTTTTTGTTTTTGTTTTGTTTCGTTTAAATGAAATTTCTTGTATTTCAATTTGTGCCCATTGCCTCTTGTCCTATCACTAAATTCCACTGACAGGAGCCTGGGTCCATCTTGACTCTCAGCAGGTAATCATTTCTCCTGTTGGCCCTGCTGTTCCCTTTGTTATTTATCCATGCTTCAGTTGGTGAAGACTTCCTGTATGATCAGCACACACCTGGGTCACTTTGATCTGAAATATGGCCTTAGCTCCTGGAAATGTGATTCAAGTAATAATTGTTCATTGCCAGAGCTCTTTATGCCCATCTGGAACCTTGTGTTATGTAGCTGTTTCTTTAATCTGTGTAATATCACCTTACAGGTTTGACACTCTGCTATATGGATGACAGGCAGGAAAGTGCCCTTTGAAAAAGATGTTTTATACGGAAGGTGGATGATGTCTACCTAAGGTGCATGAATTGGTGTAAAGTAAGGGCACTTGAGTTCTGTGTCACAAATTTTTTGTATGACCTGAGATGTCTTATTAGTGACTGACCAAAGGTCTGCTGGGAGTCTTTTCATTTGCCTTAATGGGCTTTGAATTAGGTGCTTAACTTTCTCAGACTCACTGACCAATTTATATAAAGGAGATGGTGTTATTTGCCTATCTCATTGGGCTGTCACAGAGTGAAATACACTACTACAAAGTATTTTGGGATCACTGAGTAGAGAGTGCTATTGAAGTGCAAAGCATTATATAAACCTTTAGAAGCAGTAATAAAAGTGTTAAGGTTCCCTTGAAAAACTATGATTTGTTTTCATCTTTATATTTCTAGAAAGACTTGTCATTTCATGTTTCTTCAAGGAATACAGCATCCTCTGAAGCATGCAGGGTGCAGTCTAGAAACATGTCTTAGTGGTTCATTTCAGCAGACACTGTGAAGGAAGAGACCACTTTCACCATGTTAGATTTAAAATTTAGTGAATTTAAACTTTGAGACACTAAAGTAGCAGGAGTCATTCACAATGTGAGAACGTGACTTGAGTCATGCAACTCAGTGTAATGTTGAGGAGAAGTTTCACACTCCTTTTCATACAAAAGGAGAAGTTTCATACTTGTTTAAGAAATGGTTTATTAAAATGTAGATTCTGATATTTACAGTTAGTGTTAAGCTTGCACAGAACCTTTCCTTTCCAGACTACCTGAAAATAATAAAAAAAACAGTTTGTTTTTGGATAGCTATGATGTAGAAAAACAAATATTGATTAAAATATCATTGTAAACAAAGCTG
>NW_010583285.1:11338-25067 GCF_000705375.1 Tinamus guttatus
ATCTTGCCGTGTGTATTTGCTTCTGGTTTTGTCTGGGGCTAGAGGCAGCATAAAATGAAACAGGTTATTTTTATGCATTTCCAAGCTAAACCAAGTGTACCTCCTTTAGGTAGAAGTCTGACACGATTTGTAGAGTAAATAAATGCCATTTGGGTATTTAATCTTGTTAAAAAATAAGTTTATCTATCTGAAGCAAAACTCTAAATCACATGGATCTCAGTCTATGCCACTTGATCTCAGTCTGCTCTGGCTTTCCAAAACTGAGGTTCCACACTTCAGACTAGAGAACAGAGGCCAGGAAGGTTGTGTCTTTGAGTAGCTGTGAAGTAGCTATCAGTTTACAGTTCAGAACAGGACTTAAACTTGTGCTAGAGTTCAGAACTTCTGGCAATAGTCTTTTGCGAAACAAGATCTTGCTTGTTCTGTTTTTATTCTGAAAGATTTTGACAATTTGAACAAAACTGGCAGAACTAAAAACCTTCTGTCGTTACATACAGCCTTTGTACAAAAGGATGAAAAATATTAATTCTATTGTAACTTTAAATAATGCTATAGCCCTCTTTTAATATATTTGTGGTTCAGGGGCATTACCTGTTAGCCTCTGTATCTTCAATATCTTAAATGCTAGCATTATAAATTATCCATTTCCATAAAACACTATAGTTTTATAAGCATACTTGAAGTACCTGGTATATTGGTAGTAATGAAGAAAGCTACTTGAAGAATGCAAGAACTTGCTAATCAGTTTGTTAATTGAGCATATGAGCTTAACATAATACAAAGGCAAACTGTGAAGGTGACAATGATACCCAGACTTCATCTGTTGAAGTTGGAATTAACGATGAACAAAATCAAGATCCCTTTGTGGTTGATTCTTGTCCAGCTGCAGCCAACTATGAAAGACCCATCAAAGAAATCAACTCATTAGTTGGTAATTCTGTACAACTTCAAAAAGAAATTCTTAACCCCTCATCAATCTTTCTGTGACAACCCCTTAAAAGCTGTGTTAAAACAAAACAAAAAACATTATTTGCTTCATCAACTCAAAGAAATGGCCTCCAGGACCATGGTATAAACTGCAGCTTTTAAAAACAGATCTATCCATAGGTAGGAAAGTCAAACTACAAATATACTGTGACATGCAAAACCTCCCCCAGTCACCCATGTCACACAGTGTCAATAGCCTGTCTGTTTTGCAGAAAAAAAAATCCACTTGCATTTAAATAATTTTAATATTGTAACAAAAACTGACAAAACAGTGAATTTGGAAATAAGGCTGCCACAGCATCCTTACTCCACTGTCATTTCTTCTGTAACTCTTCCCAAAACCACATTGCCAAACCAAGGGTGAATTAAAGATTAAGGCTATATTAAATTGGAAAAGAACATGCTTTCAGGGCCTGATCTCTTGGGACAGGAACAGTTGACCCTGTTGTCTCTTTGCAACTGTGAGTGTATGCTTTCCACTTCATTTATCTTGGTGGGATTACTATGATAAGGAACTATGGATATTTAGTTTTTATTTTGAAGGCTTGATTTTACAAGATGCTATGCAACTCTCCTAAGGTTGCAAAACTTGGCAAAATTGTTTATTAAAACTGTCAGAACTTGCATCTTGCAGGAATTAATTTAAAAAAAATAGAAAAAGAGGTTTTTTATCATTTTTATTTCCATCTATGTTAATTTTCTATGCTGCGTTGGAGTATATACTATGTTAGAAGAAAACAGAAGTTGCAGAAAATTAAATACTTATGGGAAAATATTGTATAAAAGCTATTTTTATCAACAGTTACTGATAAAAGATGAAAGCAAGAAATTCAGTAGATAACTTGCAGCTTTAGATCTAGATTTAAAGGCCAACTTACATGTAGCTTTTTACCAGCTTTCCAACATGTGATTTTACTGCTCATGGGTTTGTACTTGATGAAGACGGTTTTGTCTTTCAGTCCAGGACAATAGTTTGTCTCTGTGTTTAAACATTCAGAAATGCCCTCGGTTTAAATCTTCAGTTGTGGTGCTTGGATTATTCTTCTTAGGAAAACAAGGTTAATCCTTTTTTTGTGCCTAATTCTGCTTTCTGGGAAGGTGTTTGCTGAACAGAGAGGGCAACTGTGGTTGCTGCTCCTTGTTGGCATGTTGGAAACTTCTTGAAATGAAGTGTTTCTTGTTTACCTTTTGGGATGAGTATGGAGGCTAAGAAAGCTTCTGAGTTTCACGTGTCTTTCTACATCTCTGAGGCTCTCTAAGGGCTCTCCTATAATATGTATATATATCATATACAATATATTATATATATATAAAACATATATTATATACAATCAACATGCTGCCACGATGGATAACTGTGGCCAAGTGGGACTGGGAAGAGCCAGTGAAGCCACTGCCGCTCATGCAAAGGCCTCTCCGATCAAGCCGTCTCCTGGAGCACTAGAGAGCCATCCAGGACCGCAGGAAAGATGCCCGGAGTTGGTATGCTGGGTGTGAGCCTTTCTCTCCTGCGGTTTTCCCTGGCTTTCACTCAAGTGGAGCTGCCGTGTGCCGTCTCTTAGCAACGGCAAGCGGCCTGCTCCGACGGAGCCAGGGATGGATCCGCGACGGCCAGGCCCGGCTGGGACACGCTGCCTCACGCTGGGCCCTTCCCAGCCCCTCCAAAATCCCCGCTCATCAATCAGCTCGGATTTGTTTGGAGGTGTGAAACTACTTCTGTTTGTCAGCAAAATAGGCTTGGTTGGCCTGTTGCTGCTGAGTTTGGTTTCTTCAGCGTGAATCTTCCTTCAGCCCCTAACAAAGACCACAAAGGTGTCGCATCGTCCCCATTCAATTGGCTGCTCGGACTGGGCAAAAAGATCCTTGTCCAAGTCTTACCGCAGCTAACACACATTCATTCCTTATTCGCATTTGTTAAACGAACATATTTATGAACACTACGTATGTTACAACTATTATATTCCAGAGGTATTTTGCTTTTATTTTTGTTTCTTTGTGGTCTTTTTTGTTAGGTTTATTTTTATTAGGTTTGGTCTTCATTGTGTTACTCATTGTGAAAGAAGAATGCAGTCATGCTCATATAAATGTCTAGTGCAACTTTTCAACCTTGATTAGTTTTCTTATCATTGCCATGATAGAGCAATTTAGATATTTTCTATTTTGCTATGCAACATCTTAGAATTTGAGTGCTTTTGAATATGACATATTGAATGCCATTTCAATAGTGAAGCCAATCATAAAAACAGTATTTCTTTTTCTTAGAAAGTGCAGGCCTGTGGGGAAATAAATGTTTTTGTACCATGCTGTGACTCAATGCCAATAAGATCTAGAAAGTGCGTAGTCTTAAGGGAGTACCCCAAAGCATCTGCTTTGATCTACAATATTTCTACTATTTCAAGTTCCTAAACAGATAAAAATTTTGACTGAGTTTGCTACAGTGATTCTGAGCTGTCCTAAGTCATGCTTACTACCCTACTTTATTTCTGAAAAGCCATGCAAGTGTATTTTCTGGCATCAGTCAACAAAATCTCATTTGTGCTCCCATTGGACCTCTTTACATTTTGATGTGCAAGCTGAAAAGACTCCCAAAAGCTCTTATGTTCTGCTTGCCCATTGGTGGAAGCAAAATCACTTAACTCACTCTTAACTATTTTGAAAATAGATTAACAAATTTCATTTCTCCGTAGAACAGAGCTCATGTTTGATAGCACTTGGTACTGCAAGCAGATTCCAGATAGCTACAAGTCAAACAAATGCGATGGGGTAAAGGAATGCTCTTTATACCAATGAGGGGAAGAAAAAATCTGGTAATTTGTAAAGCCCTGACTGAGTTGCAGAGGTTTTCGTTTACGGGCAGGATAAAGTGAACAGCTGTTCTACTGCATTCCATTTGCTTGAGTCAACAGGCCCATGCTAATAGTTTGCTGATTATCTTACATTTTGTCAATATTGTGGTATGATTTTAGTGTTTGTTTTATTATTACTCAGACTGACAATGTTTTATTTTGTGAGCTATGATGAGATAACACTTACCGTATGATAGTAAGAGTGGTTTATTATGAATTGCCATTCTAGCAGATTGTTTTGTAGTAGCTGCCTCCTTACTCTAGATATTTAATAGGTTTCTTTCTGGTTATTTTTCTCTTGTGACCTCTCACCGCCAAATGAAAGCTAGATTTTTTTGTGGTGTCAGTGATTTAAGTCATTGCCCTGTCATAAACATTTGGCTGTTATTCTTCAGGGGTAAACCACACTGTTACTGTCCTCTCAAGATGTAATTCCTCTAGGTGTCCCAGAGATCACACCTGAAGCCCCCTGACAGAATTATGAAGGGTTATATGAGTCTCTGGCCTGCAATGACCACTTTCCTTCCTGCCCTGGGCTGGGAGATGCTGGAGGGGAGTCAAAAACTGAGTTCTGAGCATGGAAGAGCATGATCTTACGGGCTCAGCATCCAAGAGGCTCAGGGCAGCTTCCACTTGAAAGCTGTCCCCAACATCCCTCATGTATGCAGCATGGCACTGATTTTTGTAGTTCTCAGCATATCTTCCATAGCAGATGCCAGCAGCAGGTCAGCATACTCTTTAAGGGGATATAAAGTCATCAAGACATTACAGAGGGTTAGTCGTAGGTTACCTGGGCAAAAGGTAATAAATCCCACTCCACAAACATGCAAGGATGCATGTGATGCAGATGCCTTTAAAAAACTGTATTTGTTTTCTTCTCACTAGTAATGAAAATCCAAGCCACAATATGGAGGTCAGATTTACAGTGGCCTCAAACAGATAATTAGTAAATTTTGGATCTGAATCTTATTTTGCTATATATTCAGTCCTAACTTGCCTCATCTAGCTTCTCTCTGTAGACATACCCTATTGGAAATATATGAAAAAAAATCCCCAAACAAATGGCATGTCTCTAATAAATAAATTATTTTCTGGGAGTAGCAAGAATATTTTTCTGTGTTCTTTCAGCTACTGTTTTGCAAGTGTTAGTAATTTTCGTAACAGTTCAGAATTCCCATACCCATCTGTGGTGATTTCCCTTAGACATCCATATACCCACTTTCTGAAAATTCTTATTTATTTTTAAATGTGCTAGTAGAAATACTCAATTCATCTGATGTGCATAAAGCATTCTACTTTGTCAAACCATTTTTAAACTTCAGCAATGAGTGCAGTAGCATTACTAATAGTCATCTGCCTTGCTCTGCCATTTCTAACTGCCCACTTTGTTTATCTAAGATTTTCCAGTATCTTCTATCACTACAATCATTAGCAAATTTATGTGACTCTTTTCCCTTTCCATGCTTGCCCAGGCAAAATATGTAATAATAGTCCGTAATTAAATCTTCCTCAACTTACTTTATTACAGTACATCTTCCCTATATATTTTCTTCTTCCCACTGTCCATCAGATGATGGAACTGACAGAAAGGAAAGATACTGCTTGAGCTGCACAAATGCCTGAATGCAAATTAATCTGAAATTAATCTGAAAAAAAAAAACCTCTACACATTAAATTAATCTAATATTTAATGAAGCTCTCAATTTTAGGATGTTAAGCTTAGTTTGGCTGAGATCTGAATAGAGCTGTTATTATTTAGGTTCTGCAGTGCTAGTAACTGATTAGGAAATGAGAAGTTTTTTTTTTTTGTCTTAGCACAAGAATTTGTGTATTATGCTGAATCTTCAGTAATACAATACATACTTTTCACCTTAGCTGCATTGAAAAACGTTCAAAACAGAAGTATCAATTTCCAACTTTTTTACTTTCTTAGACAGGTGGGAAGCAATTTTCTTGCAACATTCTACTCTTGATCCTTAGTACTATCCACAAGTGATTAGTTAAAGTGGGGTAACTTCCTGAAGGAAAGAACTATGTTCCACTACATGAAAGACGATTTATAAAATTTTGTAGATGTGTTTGATGAGAGTCTAGATACAGCTCTGGCATCCATTGAAAGTAAAAATGAATGCCTTTTAACATATATTATCAATAAGATTGCAAGTAGTGTGACAAGGAACATTAGGGACTTTCTACCCTTTCTAAGTTTTATACTTTAAAAAGATGGCATTTGTAACTGCGATATTTTGTCTGAAAGGCTGTTGTTTTTGTATATGCTGGTTATGTTGAATGATAGATTCCTAGTTTCCTAGTTAATTCCTTATTAAGAAAATTGAAACTTCAACCAGACCTCCATTTGTATATTTAATGTGTGGCAAACTAGAAACTTATGACTTGTTCAGGTCTCGGAAAACTCCTTGTGAACTTCACAGAAAGATAAACTGGAAAAAAAGTCTCAAAGGGAGTCCAATTCATTTCCTTTATCAAGTACAAAAGGCATTAATAGCAGAAATTGGCAATTACTCAAAAATCTACAACAAGGATTTCAGGGATTTTTGTGAAAGCAAATTAATTAAATGATAAATTATGACTCATTAAATCATTTCACTTTCAATTGCCACAGCCTTTCTTACTTCTTTTCTCTCTTCCTCTGTTAAAGCCCTCTGGTGTTTCTAATATTACATGTGAGTTTTGATGCCATTCTGAAAAGGTCTTCCTCTTTCTAGGACTTGGGGAAATATGTACCAAACCACAAGTTACTATTACTCTGTTTTGTTCATCAATGTGGAGCCAGTGATGTTAACTTCATAGCCTTAACCTCTTTTGCAAATCCAGACCTGTAATACTAAATTCTTCCAAAAAAGTGCTCTGCCAATCTTATGAAAGAAATATGACAGGGCAACGGACTCACCCTATTTTTTTGGCAGACTATGAGAGAAGGAAAAGAGAACTTTATCATCAGCTATATCACTTGTATCCCACTAAGCTGACATTTCCATGGTGCTGTAGATACCTGCAGCATTTTTAGGTGGTCTCAGTGGAGCCAAATCATCACCCACAGTTTATGAAAGGTTTAAGTTACGTGTTTGCTTTTGATAGGAAAGCCTGCATTGAATGACTGAGGAGGTCTGTTCCCATCTCTTGTTTCAAGGTCAAGGGTTGATTTTTCTCTGCTAAATCTTGTTTTAATATTGGAGAATGATAAGTGCAGATATAAGAGATTAGAGGAGAAAACCCAATGGTGAGGAGTCTCTTTATACTTAGAGAAATAAAAGCAGAATTGGAAACAGCAAAATTCAAATTTCTGCAGAACATGAGGAAATATATTGGCTTTTGAGCCAGCCAGCAGCTCTCTGTCCTGTGTGTTTGCAGTACAGCGCTAAATGGAAGTGTAAGTTTGAGGACCATTGAACAGTGTTCCTATCCCCAATGAATCACAATTACAGTAACACCTGGATTAATAAATTTGTGCTGATTCACTGGGGAAATTCACCTTGTTTAATAGCCCTCAAATTTCTAAATAAAGTTGTTTATCTGTGGCGGAATGAACTACTTTGTCCCAGGCTGAGCTGCAGAGCTTGTGGAAACATTGCTTCAAGACCATTTGAAGGACTTTTCCTGCAAACTATTAAGTACTGTGCTGTGTTTTTATAGGCTGATCATGTTCTTCTAGTTCTGCAGTTTCAGTACCTGAAAATAACCTTGTGAGGTTTTTCAGCATGATTCTGGTATAATAGGATTGAGATTTTGAACAAGCTTCCACTTCAAAATATACTTGACATATAGGAGTGTGAGAGTTACAGCTGCTAGACCATCTCAGAGGGATTACCAAACATCTAATCTATGTCTCATAAATGGCAGTGCCTGGCTCAGACTGCTGAGGAATGTTTCAATGATACATATGTGGTATTTCAGTATTTATCCATCTTTGGCCCTTCTACGCCTGAATTGTCAACCTTTGTATGGTTAAATATTCACTGTTTCCAGAATGGTTGATTTCAGCCTCCCAGATAAAACTGGCTATATTGGCCACTTTATAATCATCTCTTGCTGCTTTTCAATATTAAGGCATATACTTTCAAGTCTTGGGTTATTTCTTCCTGAAATGCAGTGTTCAGTCCTTAGGAGAGCGAAGCTTGGAGCTACATTTTCACAGCTTCCACCACTTTGCAGATTGGAGCCTAATCCCAGTAGGAGATCTAAGCAACAGTGCAAGTAGCACAGTAGATCCTGCACCCTCCACGTGCCACATCTCCGCGCTCAGCCTTGTGCTTCAGGCAGTGCCAAAGTCGGGCGGGAGCAGCGTTCCCGTCCCACTGCTTCCCAGCTTTGGGATGTGGCACCGGTTCCTTGTGCTGCCACTGTCTCCGATCCGCAAGCCGGCTATGGTGAGAGCAACTCTGGGCAAGGAGTAAAACTGTGTTTATACACTCAGGCAGGGTAAATATGTGCGAATGAAATTACAGGAAGCCCTATAAAAGTTGAGGCCAGCTGCGGGAAAGACTTTCCTCTGAACACAGCATCAGGAATCTGATGAACTGCACAAGCAGCGGAATCCATCCCAAGCAGTTAACCAGCACGTGCAGATTTATTCCTGAAGCTTATAAATGCATTAAGTGCATTTTTATGATTACTGTTGATGTTCCACTTTCCAACCTTTTCTGTCTCTTTTGGACATATGTGGTTCTGAATAAGATTCAAATCTTTACAGGATTCCTTTGTATTTTGGTTTAGATGGTACCCACCTAGCATTATTTATGCAGTAAATTCCCTGCTTATTCTGCACAAATAAGACATGTCAAGAATAAACAGGCTCTGCATCAGTGATAAATGGCACTCTACAGCATCTAGGAACATGTATCATTGGGGGCTGCTGATTATTCAGGTGACATAAGGTAGTGAGAGTGATTAACGCTGTGCTGCTCAAATTCATCAGTGAATAAAAGCATTACATTACTGTGTTTCAGGCTGAACCAAGCTACTAAATCAGACTCTTCCAAGACAGCAAACATTCGCCTTTTTTAAGTGCTAAACAAACCTCCTGTCTTCAGGTTAGAGGAAATCCAGACAGATGAAGAAATCTGGGCCAATGTTCTCTCCACAATGTTGAAAGGTGTAAGATTTTTAAAGATCCCTGAAATTCATTGAGTTTTATGGATGATCATTAGCATGAACGAGGGGCAAGCAGCCTATATTTTTGGAGAGAACTTTGTGAAAGTGCTATTTGTTGAGGAAATTCTCTACCTCCTAGTTGCTTTCAAAAATTAGAAAGTTGGTAAAAAGGAAGAGCTGAAAGGTGCAGAAATAAAATGCCTGTTATTTTTTAAGCATTTTGGACAAATAAATCAAGCTTGCATTAAAAGTGTGAGACCAGAAAAATTGTGTGGAGTATGTGTGGAGTATGTGTGAAGGGCATGAAGTAGCCTACTGTACCACTGCATATTTTCACTTCTGTAGTGGCAAAAATAAACACAAAAATAAAAAATCAACAAGAGTTTATTTGGTCAAGGTGGTTTGACAGAGTTGCACTCCAAGGACCAGACTTAACAAGAAAGGCAGTGACAATTAACGCACTATATTTGTCTGAAGGTTCAGCAACTTTCCTTAATATAGTAAAGTTTATTTTATGTGCGTTACATTCTATTATTTCTATCATACAGGCTGTTTTGGGAAAATAAAAATAGGAGAATATTCCTTACAATCCATTTCTTACACTGAAAAAGCATATTATCAGAGCAGGAAATCATTATGGATTTCTGATGGATTTAAGACCTACTACCATTTGAATAGTCTAAGGCCAAAAATATTCTGTGAGTTTCAGAAAGGCAGAAAGTCTCTTTTCTGAACTTCAAAGGCTTGTGCGTGGGTTACTTTGGGAGAGCTCAGATGATCAATTGCCACATCCTTGATGTTTTAAAGAAGACATCTGAAACCATTCTAGAAATTTCTAAAATATATATGTTTACCTCTTTGAGAAATTTGAGCTTGTCATATTTTACAAACATGTGTATACATTGCTAATGAAAAAATTCAGAACTTGCAACATCCTTCGGAATTAGCTTTTCTGTAGCATGTGTGGTGTATATAGAGTGCAAAACAATGAAGTTATGAAAGTTTTATCGACACACATTTGGGCTGACCTACATATAATCATTGCATCTTTGTTTCACACTAAGATCCTAAACAACAGGCAGTGAACCATGTATCAGCTAAGCAGCTGGTGGAAAGCATGAGCTTTGGCAGAAAACTGATGGATCTATCTCACTAGACCTGTGGGCTGAGGAGGGTGAACTAGCTGCTTCCCCAAAACCAAGCTGATATTTTGCTTTCTTTTTCTTTTTCTTTGTTTTTTTAACCCTACCTCAGAACAACAAACTGTTTCCAAAATACATAGTTTGCACTTCAAAAGCTGCCTCGGCCCTTTCCAAGCCAAATGGAAAAAAAGGGATGCGTTCATCCTGTTTAGAAAGACTGAGGGAAAACAGCAACAGTCTTCAAGCTGAGCAGCGATCCATGCTGCAGAGTGAACAAATCTTTCTAACACAAAGAATTGGTAAGCACGGGATGGATTATATATTGGAAAGGTGCATCTCTGGAGGCTTTCAAGGACAGCTTAGATAAATGTCTCTGGGGAAGAGCTTTTACTATAGCTGCTCTGGCTCTTACCGTGCGGCACGGAGGTGCTGCTGGTGCCCCTGCTCGGGCTGAGCCAGCTGTGCCCTTGCCACGTGCAGCTGGGGACGGCCCGCTGCAGCGCCCGTGCGGCAGGCCTGGGAACCCGGCTCCAGCCCCGCCACTGCTCCCAGCGCTGGAGCTCCGTCCCCACGCTCTGCGAAGCACCACGTGGATGTGCCGCCCTTATCCAAAGTGTAAACGTGGTTTAGCGGGCACAGGGAAGGCCTGAACGTGGGTTTGCCACTTCCCAGGTGACTAGTCTAATCATTGGCCTAGAGAAATAGCTGCCTTTCATATGACTTACACAGTTGCTCACACAAAACGCCTTAGTTAAGGATTACTACTCTATTATAACCAGTAACTAACTCATTCAGATGAATTTCCTAAATGCTGAGTCCTCTAACATTCGCTTGTGCAGAACAGAAATTCCATCCTGAATCGATGCAGCCTCCCTGACAAAAGGGCTTTTTGATGTAAAAATCAAGAAAAGTGTTGGTGCTAATGTCTTGAAATTTTGTGACAATTTTATAATTTGAAAGATTCCATGCCTCTTCTGTACATCTAATATCTATGATGATTAGCTCCTACCAATTTGTTGCTGTTGTATTTCCATCTCCAGAAGGTGAGCTGGCAAGGTTTTCCCCTTCTGGTAAATAATGATCACATCCCGACCTCCATGGCACAGAAATGTAACTCCACATTTGGGATGGTAAGAACCTTGCTTACCAAGCTGATAGCTACTTTTTACAGGGTAACAGATTTTCAAATGAATTCTTTTCACCTATTCTTCATGTTTTAAGAGGAAGGGAAGAAAAACCCATATAATTGTCATTTCTCTCTCCCTCCCAAGAAAATAAGATTTTTGAGCCATTGTCAGGCTTCCTGATAACTTGCAGTTTGTTTAACGATGTCTTTAGGATTCCTTGGTTTTGATTTACAAACACTGCTCTTTGATCTTTGCCTCTTTTTATCTGTTTTTCCCAATAGGTTACAGAGATACTGTTTGGATCACTTTTGTCAAGGTCAGGTATGATAGTTCTCTTTTCCAAGGTCTGAATTTTATCCCCATCCGGTGCTGGAGTGTCTCCGACTTGCAAAAAACCCCCAAACAAACCCTCACAACCCTGCTTCTGTCACTGTTCCTTAATTGGACTTTATCCAAATTTCATCAGGCTCCTAGTTTTGCCCAAATTATGTTTGTCTGGTCCTGCCACCAATAATCTAATCTAAACCATCGAGTAATTTTGTCCACCTATGCCTGTTAAAGGAGCCTGGGATCTGGCTTTGGCTCTGTTCCCACTGAAAATTTCCATTCAATTCAATGGCAGCTGGATGAGATGTGTGAGTTTGCAAATCAAGGAAAGACTTTAAAGACTGATGGCTCTTCCTAAATACCTCGAAGGTATTTGGGATTTTTTTTTTTATGCTAGGATCGTTGAAATTTGAGTTAGATTGGGAGAAGACCAAATAGCTTTCAGAAAAGCCAGAAATAGCAGTCTAAATGCAAAAGGTGCAACTCTGGACGCTTGCTATTAATCAACATGCAAACGGGTTATGATATAAGAAGTTAGTCCTATAAACAATCCGTGCAAAAAGGGCTCGTAAGAGATGCAAGCTGTTCTCAGTTGGGCTAGCATCAGACGATAAGAAGATATGTAATGGAAATAAGAGCGATTAGCTGATGTGCTTGCATCCCTTGGGCTGCTTGTGCATCAGGAGAAGGCTGGGCGCTGAGCAAGCCTGGCTGAGCCTAGCAGAGGCCCCAAGCCACGGCAGAAGTGTCTTCCCTGGAACCATGCCATGAGGTGTGCAAATTACTTTCCGTTGCTGAGCCTAAAAGTTTTCGAGGCACTTTTTATTTCTTTTTTTCCTTTTTTTTTTCCCCCTCTCTCCCTTCCTGACAGACTAAAGAACTCATGGGTGCTGTAATGAAAGGCAGACTGCGTTCCCTGTCATGTCAAGAACGCTGCGTCGGGAAAGTCGACATGATTTCATGGCTAATGATTCACTCGCTAATATCAATGTGGGCTGCAGTGAGGATAACCAAGTTGAGCTGTCTTAGATCAAATGATTCAATTAGGCCAGCTGTCCCTATTTGTCATGGCTCAACTCGCTTTCAAATTACCTTTCCAAAGTGTGTACGTGCCTTAGCATAGAACTTAACAGCTCAACTGTTTTACAGAAAAGGGAGATTTAGGCGTGATGATAAGGGGAAAGAAAGACATCCCTTTTAATGCGCACTGAATGCTTTTCCTCAACAGTTACAGTATATATTTGCCAGGCTAAACTTCAAACATCACAGCCGAGTGTGAATCACTCGGCTCTCCTGATGACAGTGCTTTTTTAGATTTCCAGACTATCCTTCGGTGGATTAATAAATAAAATTAAAAAAGAGAGAAAAGGAAACCTAAAGGGTGTGTGTGTGTGTGCATACGCAAGGGGACAAGTGGCACAGAAAGGGGCAGATGGTTCATAGAGGGCAGTAGGAAAAACGTATGGTCCGTCATGTGCATCCACAGGGCTTAAAAGGAGTCAAAGTCATGGCCAACTACTGGCCATACGATGTTCAGTAAAGAGTTTTTCTGAAATGCGCCAGTTATCTCGGTCAAATCACTTATTTGCCAACAAATTAAATCGCTTATTTGCCAACAAATTATCTGCCCTAGGGCCGCCGTGGTCCCCCTGGGTGCTGGCGGCTGCCCTGGCCCTGGGTGCCGCAGCACGGGGGGCACCGCGGCGCGCCGGCGCAGACGGAGCTGGTGGCTGGCAGCGCGAGCGCGCAGAGCGGGGACCAAACAGGCATGGAAATTCAATTACCCCTGGTGGCAGTCCCTGCAGTGCAGCACGGGGAAGCTCCGCTCTGGCTCCGGGAAGGAGGCAGCAGCTGCGCCTTCACCTGTGGGCATCCGCTCGCTTGGTGGCATTGCAGAGGTGATAAGTGGGTGGGAGAGCTACCTGGCTGTGCATGAAACGGATGAAAGCCAGTGCGGGTATCACACAGTCACAGCTGCTAATAAAGTCTCACATATTTCCTCTTGTTGCAATTGGCTGATAATTTGAGCCTTCTCACTTTAAATTTTCTAATAAGATTCCAGTGGCGTCTGAAGAATTCTTCCCTGCTGCTTTGTATAGCGTATTTTGCACTATATAAATTTATTTGCCTAAGCTCTCTTTGGCAATCATACCAAGTGGGAAAATAGCAGTAGTGTTTGCTTTAAATA
>NW_010583285.1:25114-114069 GCF_000705375.1 Tinamus guttatus
ATGCTGTCGAGGAAAATCTAATGCTGGCTTTGATAAAACACTAGATTATGGAAGTGTTTTACATTTATCTGAGAGGAATAGTTAAAACTGGAACAGACTGAAGTTTGATTCTGAAAATTTGTGAAGGGCTATCTTTTCACTATCCATGTCATTAAAACCAGAAACATTGATTAAAAATGTGCATTGAAAAATTAAAAATCACAACATTTTGAGCAGCTCTGTTTAAGATTTGTTCATTTTCCAATGGATTATATTCATGAACAGGGATCTGTGAAGTCCATTGAGTGGATTTGTAGGAGACATTGCACATACAGTGAAAATGCTAATTGGATGGTAATAAGCAGAGATACCATGAATTCTCATTTGAATTGTATGGGCCAGAATAGCCCTCTGGACCCTTTTATTCAGAGTCACAATTAGGGCTGACTGATGTGCAGGAAGTTAGAAGTCTCTGGCAGGAAGTTAGAAGTCTCTGAAACTTCCAGAAATAACATCTGAAGATATTTTTCTACAATTAGGTAAGATAGACCTAAAGCTTTATTATATGCAGTTTTCTATTTTTGTGCTGAAAACAGCGGAAATTCACCAGCTTTAAACCAATATGACTCTGCAAGATTATGAGGGAGTACTACTCTTCTACCCCTCACCTTGCTACACTGACCTTGGACATGCTACTAGTTCCTACTCAAGCCCTAATAGTGAATGTGTGAAGTCCTGCAAACTTTGTCTTCCTTATTACTGTTGTTTGTTTCAGTGGGAAAAGGAGGCTTAACACAACTTGCTTTCTGCAATCTAGGAGATTCCTGACTTTTTGTATCACAGTCTTGAGGCAATGAGCAACACTGTACTAAATCCTTAGCTTGGTTTCCATGTTCCTACAATGATATTGTACACAGGGCTAGTTTCATTCTGTTTTCTTGTCTGTCCCATTTTCAGTCCTGCAATGCTCTTCTCCAATGATAAAATGGAAAGATCAGTATGATGTAGCTGCCTCCTCTTCATCTTGAGGAAAAGTTGCTGCCAGGACATCACCATCTGCTAAAAGGTTTTTCTTTTCTGATGTTGCAGAAATGCATACAAGCTCGGCCCTTCCAACCCTACACGTGCCTAGCAGAAAAGCCAGCCTTTCCTCGGAGAAAGGCAGCCAGCCTCGGGAGCTCTTCCCTGAGGTCTTCTGCAGCCTCAGCCTTTGCTTTCACACAGTAAAGATCTAAAATGCCTTAATTGGCCAGCTGTCTCCTGCTTCTCTGAGATACCTGCATACACGTGTATGAAAATATTACAATTTATATATTTTATGTATGACACTGATCATATCTATACTAAAAAGATTCCAAGACGCAATCATGCCATACCAGTTGAATGCAAAATATTAACTCTCAAGAAGAAGAGTGTAGTTTGCCTGCTGTCTGAATTAATAAATACAGGTAAACAGATTTACCAGCCGTATGCCTGCTATTTATGTTTGTTAATTAATTCAGTTCATCAAAAACACAATGCATTTTGCAACCTGTAGTCTGAAGCTTTGACTGAAAAGACATAGTTGTGGGTAGTAAGATTATCAATCTGGAAAAAAAAGGGGGTTGGTGTGGGTTTTAGTGAAATACCCTCTCAAAGATGTGGTAGAACCTGACTGATTCCTGATGGATTATAATCAGGAAGCACTGTCAGATCAAACCACTGTGTTGTTAGGTTTTTCATTCATTTCTGTCTGTTCTGTTTTCTACTTTCTTATTTTTGATGCACAAATCTTGGCAATGAAGTAGAATCTAAGAGAAATGACATTTTCCTTCCAGAAATTTTAAATTCAAAGAGACTGCTGAATAGATATGTGCCTATCTTAAAATGAAATAAGAAAAAAAATCCTTGAGCTTTGCTGAAAAATGCCTTGGATAGTATCTATGTTTACATTTCAGCCTCCCTCCATTTTCTCTTTCCTTTGGCCGTAGCTTGGTGGGGGGGACATTTCTAGCCTACAGTCTCTGCTCACTTGGAATAATGTTTGTTTGCATGAGTAAACCAGCTAAAGTGGCTATCACTGAAGTCATAGCTAGAAGATGAAACCAGTTGGGACTATTCCCATGTGAAGTGAGTCAGGCTGCTGATTCAGGCTGTGTGTGAATTTTCTCTGCATCCCGTAGTTATTTTTTCTAGTTACATGTGATAAAATGTTCTTCTAGAGACAGCAGGCAACAAAAGTCTGGGAATTTGAAGCTCGGGGTGACATGATGCCATTTTAGCCTTTTCCTCATTTTTTCCCTCCTGCAATATGAATGGAAGGGAAACTCTTTGGTGAACTTTATAATTCTAGATTTTTATCAGTTTGTCAATTTTGTTTTTGCCCAAGTGCATGCTACATTTTTCTTCTTTAATTTGAGCATGCCCCCTGTGCATAGTTTTATCCTAAAGACAACAAGGAACTGAGAGTTGTTAATGGTGTTCATTTTGCAGTATGTATCTCAGTCACCCCTTCTACAACAAAGCAGAGATGGAGAGCAAAAAAAACAGAGAAAATATGAAAACTGTAAAGATATTTAATGTGTAAAAAAGACCAACTAATTTGTGTCAGCTCAGCCAGATGCCCAAGGCTAAATCTCTTGATATGAAATGGTGATTCAGCTGTCAAGGTGCCTGAGTGGACTTGTGGTCATCATAATGATTGGCTATGGCTGCTTTTTTTTTTTTTTTTTCAGAAAGGCAGTAAACAAGAAAGGTCAAAGTTATTCAAATGAACCAACAGCCCATTTTGGTGAAAATATAGCAGGGCTCGTTAACTCAATTCACATCTTTTGTGTCACTTTTCTAACATACCATACATCTGGAAAAATGCAGTGATTTGTAAAAGACATAATGTGCCTCTTTCCCCCAAAGATTTTGTTTACAGTATGTAATAAAATATGATGCAGTTTTTCATGGAGAAGGGATCTGATAATTTCTTTATATATAATATGAAAAAAAAGTATCAGTCTGTGAAATGAACAACATAAAAAGTAAGCAAATGCTTCAGATGTGTCAGTTAACAAAATGACAAGTTCTAAAACATGCCTTCAAGTGAAGAACCAAAGGTTTCAGCAACGTTTCCCCCCCTTAAAATCAGTCTCATATTTTGATGAGATTTTCAGTCTGATATTTTGATGTTCATTACCATTAGTGAGGTTTTATTGGGACAGAGGCCTTTCTACTCCACACAAAACTTACCTCAAGTAAGCTGAAATTCCAAATATTGAACATAAAACTCGGATTTTCAGGTATCCTAAAGTAATCTCAAAGTATTGACTCTTCAAGAGCACCTACATACTGACATAGTCCAAAGAGCACCATCTAGATTAATATGCTGATGTAAACCTTAAGACATTGTAAGACTGTGTATAGCAATAGCATTTAACTCTTGGTTTTAGTTTGCATAATCTTTCCCTTATAATTCTTTGTCGCCCTTCAAATTAGTAGGCTTGGGCCGTGCGGTGTCAGCATTTAATTTAATTTAGCAGGTTTGTGATATAACCGCCACTCTCCTCCTTTAGCTTGTGCAGGTGCTGTCAGTCTTTTAAAGCTACTGCTTGTTGGAGCATGCTTTTGCAGACTGTCAGGAAACAAGTGACATTTGTGAAAAGCAGTTTTTTCTTTTCTGCTAGTAAACTGAAGGCAAATGCATTTTAAGAACTGGTCAGAAGCTAAACATACAAGAGTCATGCTGTATCTGTGTCAAGGCACTCCGCTGGCTCAATTGCAACTGGTTTCCTTTGTATGCCCTGCATCCTCACCCAATCTGATTTCAAGCCAAACAAATTAATGCTGTCATCACTGTACATGAGTACATGTACGGTGAGCTGCTTTACTTTGCAGCCACATTTCAAAGTTCTCCAAGTCCTGTCGCGTGCACAGACACCTGTGATGTTTCTGAATGTAAGGCATCCTTTTCGGGTGATGTTAATTTCGCTCTAGTTTAGGCTCCTTGTATGCTACATAAATTTGGATTAGTTTCTCTCTGTCTGATTCAGAGAGGGAACATAGATTTGGCTAACTTACTCAAGTTGCTACCCAGTGATAAAGTGTGAATATCTACCCTTCACAGGCCTGAGTCATTTCACTGGGAGCCAGAAAGCCCTATGCAGAGACATATCCCTCTCCTCGTCCAACTCCAAGTGAATCCTGCTTGTATTTGTGAAAGTTGTGAGTGGGGCTTTCGTGGTCTGTCATCTGGATGGCTTGACAAGAACTGAAAATTGCTGTGAGTAGAATGAGTCAGCTCTAGCACAGATTCAGGAGAGCTCATGAGGTTTCTTCCAGCTGCAGAGCTGGATCTAGGCAGTTCCAGAGCTCTGTATATATACATATATGTGGATATATACATACAGGGAGTTGTGTAACAAAGGAAGTATGTAAGGCCAGCCTAGCAAGCTGGACACAACCTGTTCCAAACAGTTAAGCGGGTGCAACTAAGCGGGAGTAAAATAGTTGCGTCAGAGTAAAGTCTCTGTAGAAACTACACATATCAGTGAAGGTGTGAATTGGCTTAGGGAATTAAAAAAAAAAAAACATATAAGCTTTCATTTAGCTAGAGTATAGACTGTATCACTTAAAAAAAATAAAAAATAAAAAGCTTAAGCAGAGGAGAAACACTAAAAAGGCGCTCTTTCCAGTGAAGATGCAAGTAGGTTACATGCTGAGGGCCCCAACATTTCACTGGCTTTCCAATTGCATTTCAACCACAGCTTGCATCAAGAGCTCAAGGCAACCCAAGCAGTGAATACTGTGACTGCAAGGGGTTAACAGACAATTTATGTAAAGTCTTAGTATTCCACAAAATGAAATGTGCATGTGAAATGGAAAAAAAAAAAAAAAAGGAAAAGATTATATTTGTCAGCTGTGCTACCATATGTTGCTCTGGCGGAAGCGCAGCAAAATGGTGACAATTTCTATTTTATTGAATGAGGATCTGTGTTGATTTCCATTATTTGAGAGCTTCTCTGGACAAACAGAGGTATCTTCATTACCACATAAAACTGTGCTCACTGCTAATCTGGACTATTCACCGCTATAGGGTGACGTGGGATTGCAGTCTCCTTGAAGATAAAATATCAGAAAATCAGTTCAATCCATCTGCATATTTTAATGGATTTAGCCCTTGGAGGGCATGAGGGAATAGTCCTGTGAAAAGATAAGTGGCAGATACAGGAAATACAGATAAATTTGAAGCACTTTAAAATCTGAGGAGAACTTATCTCATCAGCATGATTAAAACAAGTGTGTGTAAAGGCCTTGGTAGTTGTGAACTACCCTCAGCCATCTGGTCATGCTGGGAGACACGGCCTCATGGCTTAGGTCTGGAGCTGCACAGATATAACTTAAGTGCCCTTAGGTACAGGCTGACAGGTTTTCTTAGCTCCAATACTTACTGGGGCATTTGCAGAGTGAAGGGTGTCTGTACCCTTCCCTTTTCATGGTAGAGAGTTGTTCTGAAAGATGCTGCTTTCTGCACTTTGGAAGCACATTTTTCTCTCTAGACCTTCCCCATCCAGGCAGGACCTCAACACACAGACATGCAGTGAGCTGGGTACCATGTGCAGCCCAACATCCAGGGCTCCTCTCAACTCTGTGTGTATTGTGGGTGCCCAGCGTCTCTGCGGACCATCTGCTGAGTGGGAGACAGAGGCAAGTAGCTCCTAGACACAGGTCCTAGCAGGCCTGGCTCCTGGCTAAACAACTTACCTTGCTAGCACAGGAACCCAGACCTTAACATCCTACCCCCACACCGGCGTATGTATTTTCTTCTACACCCATATGGAAATGGGATCTAATTGTACAGCCCCAGCATTCAGTTCCATAATGGATTGGCAGGTAGGACAATTATTTGCTAGATACTGACAGTTATTTGCTAACAGATATGTTAATAGACCATTTGGTTGGGAGAGGCAAATTTCTGTTTCAAATTTAGGCTGTTCCATTCCTTAAAGGGAAATAAAAGGTATTGATTTGCTACCCTTCCATTTTGCAAGAGACAGTTTTTGGACTGCAAATTCACTTGCACATCCATTACTGTGATTCTAGGCACCAGATCAATACAACTGCATGATACCAAGATGAACCGGGCAGCTGTTACGAACCACATTTTGGAAGAAACAGAAGAGTAAAATCTAACTTGCTTGCAGTCAGTTGAATGGGGATGTGTGGCTTTTTCCTCAGTAGGCTGGTTCACATAATTCGATTAACACCATTTAAGCTACTTTGCAATTTTTCTGGTCCTAGTCTGTTTTTTCAGCTTATACCCTAATGCGTTGCTTAAAGTTTCCAGGGTATTGTTCGTTACACAGTGGAAATATTTTGATTGCAGATGAAACTTCTATTTCCAAAAGATGCTGAGATGCTTAATTAGACAGTGATTGGCCGTTGCTCCTAGTGTGCTTGACCCAAAAGTCATCCAAGTAATGCTTACCATTACTGTAAAGACAGTTCTGATGTCTTAACTAGGCTCTTGTGTCTTAATTAGGCAGTTGTCTTTTGGCCATGATTTGACATGTTAAGTTACCGGTGCAATACAGGGAGATAACTTGTACTAAACAATTGTGGAACAAACTTCCAAAGAGTAAGTTTTTTTTCTCTACCCTATTATTGAGTTTTGGAGACTAACCAGGATTAGAAAGGCTCTCTGAGCAGGTCTGTAGTGCTAATATGTGGGTTATGCAGAAATGTCGAGTAGGAAGGATGTTCCTGAAACCCCCAGAGCTCTGCTGCTTTCTGCACTTGAGTTTGCTCCATGAGATCTGTCTTAGCTGCCTTTATATGGCACTGTGTGCCTTTCAAGCGAGGAGGGATTTGATAGTTGAATAGGGAAAAAGTGAAGCAACAGTCCTATATTCCTGTATAGACATGAAGAAATAGCTTTTATATGTTGTGTATTAATTACCTAAGAAGAGCTTTACTTTGATTATTTTTATGTTGAATGGTAAGTTCAACTGGGCTTTTAAGATCTTATTCAGGTTGACATAAGAACAAATACCTATACATTTCAATGCCATTGAATGTGCCACTTTGCCACTTTGCTTATCTATTAGAAATTATCTTTTAAAACATTTATCAAGTATTATTTTCATAAAGTTATCTTCCTTCATTGCAAATAAAAAAATTGTTTTTTATTCCAATAGAAGTCACACCATGCCACTAGTCTTTTTAATTGCCTTTATTTAGGACCCATTTGATTTTTGCTATTTCTTTTTATTAGAGTGGGTTGGAAAAGAATAACTGAGGATAAATCATCTACTGGCAAAAAGAATCATAGTCCTAGTTTTCTGTTGTTGTTTTCTCAGCCCTACCAATTCCCTTCTGAATACTGTTGTATGTTTAAGTAAAGTTCCAAGTGAAAAGTTCATATTATGCTTATGTTTTGGAAAAAGTAATTACTTTGTCCAGAAATGAAAAAATCTAGACTACTTCATAAAGTTTGATAGTTGGCACTATAGTAGCTATTTCTCAGATAATGCTTCCCAGAGCATTTTAAAAAGATGTGAGGCTGGCTTTATTCTTAATCATTCTGTTCAATCTTAGAGTGAAACCTAGACAAACAACTAATTTTTTTTACCAAACTAACTAACTGTGCTGATCTGTTAACTAGATATTCTCCTAAGATAAGTATGTTAGCTAAAATATTTTTAGAGTCCAGGTTTTCATTCAGGAAGGTGATCTATGATAGAGACTATCCTACAAACTGAGACATGTGTCTCCATATATCACAGTGCATGCGCTATTGATTGTAAGTCTGTGTCAGAACAGCTGACTATGAAGCAGAATAAACTAATTATTTATTTTAAAATGTTTTACATATATTTTATGCATTTGACTGTCATTTACATACATTTTTTCTTTTGATATAAACATATTAAAACTTAAAGTTGAAACTATCAGCATATGCTTAGACCTAACTTCCAATAATCTATTTAAATAATTTATGATAAGTAAAACTTAAACAACACATTTTTGAAGTAAGTCAGATGGCTATGGGAGAAATCACTAGATCAGTGCCTCAAAAGAAAATGGAAAACTTGTGCTTTGGGTGCCTGATTTTTTTTTTAGGATTATAATAATTTCACCTTTTTTTAAATATTAAATAGCTGAAACAAAGTTAAAAATTTATTTGGGGATTAAAATTTAAGAAAAGTAATTTTAGGAAAGATTAAACTTTTCCTCTTTCTACTAAGATTAAACAAAAAGTTTTGTGGAGCTAAAACCTATTGTCTTCAAGGATCTGTAAATGTACTTTCTAACTACAACTCATTGATCCTTTTTATGTCAAATCTTATATTTTGAAATATAAGATAGTATTCATATTTTTATCAAGAATACTTAAAATAGTCTTAAATCAATGCCATGTGAATTTTCTTCGTTAGTTCACAAGTCAGCGAAATTCATTAACTTAATTTTGATATCCACCCAAAAGCAATCTGACACAAATGTGAGTAAAGACACAAACGTCTCATTGATAGGAAAGGTGGTTAAACATTTGTTTTAAAATAAAGATAACCAGAGCATATATACATGAAAATATAAAATTGCTTTAATCCTATATAGTATATTCTTCCCTAAAAAAATCAAAATTTATTGTAAAACTCTATTGTATTGCTACTTTTTGGAACATATTTATTTCCTGTTAATGGTTACCAAATGGTGCGTAAGCTGTTCTGGGGAAAGGAAATTGGGAGAGGCAGCTCCTGTTAGAGTTGCTTGTTCCGTATGGATTGGAGTTCCTACGTATTTCCATTTTTCCACTCTAAGCAAAAGCTTGTGAAACTAGTGACGGAGACTATCCCATCCTCCTGTTAGGATCTCATCTCCATGTTAGCATGCACGAGAAAAGAGTGTGTTGTTTTCAGCTCTTTGTTAGGTGGTGGGACAGAGGTCTGTATGCTGCTCTGGAGGCTCCAGCTCTTCTTGTGGCCTGTTTGGCTGCCGGTCTGGAAGAACATCGGAAAGCACTTTGTGACATTTGCTCCAGATTTGGTGGGGAATTGCTTGGAAATGTTCCCCCGAATTAAAACAATATTGTTAACACTGCAAAGTATCACTTTAAATGTCAGTGAAGGCTGTCTGGCAAGATTTAGCACCTTCAAGGTCATTCATTAACATATTATCTTTTTTTTTGTAGGATTTCCTTTATTCTCTAGGGTATCACCCCATGTTTAGGACTGATCTGCTTTCAATTCTGAAGCACATAAAGTGATTTGGAATTTTCGAAGTTTGGAAAGTGGATGACATGGATTTTTAAAAGCATGATGGCATCTACTTCTCTCTAAAATAGAGAAAACCTGAGAAAAGCTTTTAAAAAAACTAACTTTACACTAAGCGAACTAATAAAATGATATATGTGAAGCCATCTATACTACAAAGAATTATAGGAATTTTACATTTCTTTATTCAGATTTCATACATGGTATTCATACACTATCATAACAAAAGAAAATGGTGAGACATATAAATAATTGTAATTAAAAGGATGGAAACATAATAAGGCTAAATACCAATTTAAATATATGTTGCTCAATATATCTTATCACAAAGGTAATTGATGTTTCCTTATTACAAAAAAAATCTAGGAAATGAATAGAAAGTTTTGGGATAAATGATAAAATGATTAGATGTAAGCACACTTCTCTGACAAGAGAATGGATGCTTGGGCTTGTTTAATGAACGTGAATGGAAGAAAAAATGCTAAATATACGCGAGTCATGAATGTTTAAGAGCAGGTCAGTCAGACATTCACATTTACCTTTTTTTCACAGGAGAAACAAAAGAGATATTTAGATATTTGACAAATCTGAAAGGTGATGTATTTACATGTGTCATAAAAGAACTACCTTCATCTCTTCTGTGATGTGTCTGTGTGCAGAATGTCTTTAAGATGTAGAATACTAAGTATAATAATTAAGGAATTAAGATGATTCATATTTATAAATAACAACATTCATAGTTTTATTAAATATACAAGCATTTTTATGAGAGATAAAAACCCTCATGATTTACTTGGGCACAAACTAGCCCAAGTACTAAATCTGATGGAGTTTAGAAAGGAAATTTCTTTAAAATGGTATGGTCCCAATTTGCTCACTGTGAAGACCCCTGTTCCTCTTCTATATGTAGAAAGGAGCTCTTTCTGAACACTTACTTTCTGTACCCTTTTTCTGAAGATTTTTTTTCAGGTGTGATATTGCATGCATCTAAACCAGAGCTGGATCCAGTTCCAGTATTTTTTGCAGGATCACATGTGAAAAGAACATTCAAAATGGAGCTGAGTCCAGATTTGTCACAGCAAAGGCTGCCTAAACCTATAGAATTACTAACTGATTTCTATATGTGACCTCTTCAAGTTCCGATTTTATTTTGTGACTTAGAGATAGCTTTTCCCAGGCTTAATAATTAATGTAAAATATCCATGGGTACTCCTGATACAGTATTGGGGTGTATGTTTAATACTGATATTTTATGGTATTTTAATGTATTTTGGGCTGTCATATGCGAATGTCTTCTGCCCTAGAACAATACAAAGCAACGATTAGATGAGGCTACAAACTTTGCCTTGTACCTCTAGATAAGGGACTGATTTAATACCATTCCCTTTCTGTGATGTGAAAGCTGCTCCATGTGGGGTTAATAAACTTGAGGACATGTTCGTAGGGCATCCCCAGGACAACTGAGTATCACAGATTCCATGCATCCTTTTTTACCTGATCTTGTAACTTTTTTTTTTTTTAACAGAAATCCAGCCTCAGTGGTTGGTTGGTTGCAGTGACGCACTGAGTTGAAATACGAATATAAGGAGAATATAAGAATATTCTCCTGCAAGAGACAACAAAATAGTTCAAACACAAAAGATATCTAAAGAGACCAGCTGGCTGTGCCATGTTTATATTTTGCCTGTATATCCATAGGTGAGATACCTGTAATACTGTATTTGGCTCCTATTTCAGCCCAACCAAATAGCCTTGGTCCTGTAGAGCTGCTAAAATGACTGCACAAATAGAAGAGGAGCTTGCTGGAAGCTCCAGAACCTGGAAAGACATCAGAAGGACACCTTCAGGAAGATGTTGGTCTCTGGATGAAGATGCTGCTGAGGCCACTTAAATAATCAGCTTACATGAGGAAAAGTAGGCATTTATGCTGAAGTTATTTTGGGAAGCTTTTTCCTTGTATGTATGAAATGTCTTTCCTTCTGTTATAACATGTGTATATGGTTCAACACTTGTTTCTATAATTCCCTGTACATATTTAGCCTGTAGTGTTTTATGTTAGACTTAAGAATAAACTTGTTTTGTCATTTTCCACTCACCTTCTGTCTGCTATTTATAACTATATGGAACAGTAATTAAGGAAGGAACAGAACAGACTAATGTTATTGCCCTTGAAACAGTATTCTAAAATGTAAGGAAGAATAAGAGAGACTACTCTGTGAGCACAAATAAAATTTTTGGAGACAGATTTTTCATTTAATTTTCCTTCACTAGTGGAAAAAAATGAATTATATCATTTCACTCTTTAAAAATGTAAGGTATTGAGGGATAAAACCTTATGTGCTCAGAAGGGGTTACTATCAAAGGAGCTACTTTTCCCTTCTTGAGCCATGTACCATTTGACAATGTTTACATGAAACACATAAATAATTTATGGAAAAATGCAATGCTATTTTATCATGAGAAAAGTACTTCATAAGTAACACAATGTCAAAATGACAGGAAAAATTCCTACATGATAAGTTCATACATTTGACCTCTCCGTAATGGACCACAATCAAAATCGTACTAGTGGGATGGTGAGAAGAATATATACATTTCCACTGTAATAGAGCCTACTACATTTTTTTTTTGTAATAAAGCATACTTTTTTTTTTTTGGTAATGCCCACATTCATGAGGTGATTATGATATGCTGGAGCTGCCAGTGCATAAGCATATATCTTTGTAGACCGTGAAAGAAACATTTCAAATATCTGTCTCAAAGCTGTTCTATTCCGTTCAGGTTCTTTACCACACCCAGTGCCATGGTATCTTAGTTTTCCCCTAGAGCATTAAATAACATGAGTAGAATCTGTCACATGTAGTTTGTTCTTGTAGTAAAAATTCAAGGCTAGGTCAAAATGTTCTTCAAGTTTTGTCATTAGACATGCTCTGTAAATATGAGCTAATATACACGTCGGGTTTTGGATTGTTCTTGGACATTCTGCTTTGCATCAGTCTCTTCTCAGATTTTTTTGTCTAGTTTGGTACCTATTACATTGATGGATAGTAAATGTCTGACATTCAGATTTATTTATTTTTTAATCACAGTGTCGGATCAAATGTGTGAACACTTTGGACAATCAAAAAAGAAATGACCAAGGCAAAATTACCTGTAACCTTGGAGACTGGCACAGTCTGAAAATGTCATCTATGTAGGTATATACCAGGAAGGCACAGAAAGTTGCTCAGTTTGGTGACTTTTCGTCAGTGTCTACTACTTAAAGCTTACATTTGGAAATCACAGTATTTTTGACTGTCAGGGTCTCGTCTCTCTCAGCTGTCAGAATTGGCTAATGATAAAATTTGATAATCACTTTGGAATAGTATAGATTTTGACAAACTTTAACTGTTGGTTTGTTATATCAACATAGCTACTACTACAGCCAATTGATGTGTGAATTTGCCCAGTAACTTCTCACTTTATCATTCAGTCAAGTTCAGACTCTACCTCCTAGTACTAACAGAAAAAGCATTTTGAGGCACACTAAAATCTCTGTAACTGTCATACATTATATTCTTAGAGCCTCCCAGATTGCTAACTGCCTCTTCGTATTCTTTAAGAATAACTTTTGAACACTGTTTTGCAGGCAGTTATACCACTTCTTTCTCCTTATATCTTTATACAGATATCTTGTGCCAGTATGAGCTTGTATGACTAGCACTTTCTGTGCCCTTTCTACTTCTATGTTCATTTTATGAAGAATACTCTTTTTTTTTTTTCTTTTCCTATTTGGAGGTCAATCTTAATTTTGTATGTGCTTAGAATGATGATCGTGTATTTAGCTCCAGTATCTATTTTGAAATTTACTTTGACTGGTTATTTCCATTTTTACAAAACCAATCTGTTATAGAATCTTGCTTTGATCAACAGACCCAACAAAGACCTCTGTTTTGGTATCAACATCATCCGAGCTTTGCCTTGTTGTGGTGCACTCATGAATATGTTTCCTTTTTATGTGTCTTTGCAACTTGTTCTGAGATTGACACACTTTGGCAAAATTTTATTGGAGATATGAGACAGCCCCCCCCCTTACTCTGCATGCTTTTGTGTCTTGTTATGATTGCTTCCATATGGTGAACAAAGAACTTGAAACTCAGCCCAGTAATGTATAGTACTGGCTACCTAAATGTGTTCAGCCTAGTTAGATCAAAACTTATGGAGACTCAGTGATAGTGTAACACTGGAGGTTATTTTAGTCAAGATAAGAGGTAGCTTGCTAGAGAGAACTGTTGAGATTCAGGCAATGGTTTGACAGCTCAGTCATCAGGTTCTTTTACATTAACTACAGTTGAGAGATATCTCTTCAGTACCCTGGAGAACGTGATTGCTCCTGAAAAATTGAATGAATGGGAGAACTAAAAAAGTCCAAGGGCAGACTAAAGGCTGGTCAATAAGAGGCCTTCAGTTGGGTATTTATTCCACTTTATAATTTCATTAGCACAAACAAATAAGTTTTACCAGTGAAGGAATTTATGCTTCCAACTAGGCATAATAAAAAAAAGAGTTTGGCATGTCTTCTCCTCTTGTTCTGTGGCTGTTGAGCCTTTTTCTACTGGGATAACTGAATACATTATCTAAATAAGCTCACTGCAGTTCAAAAACTACACTTGGATACATTTTTCCCCAAAGTTCAAATTTGATGGAAAAACCTTCATAAAATGACTAATTTTCTTTTCTACAGGAAAAGACAAAAAGACTACTATGCCTTTGGATTGTGAATGTTACAGCAGTTTAATGGGGCCAAAAGACACAGGAGAATAAAATAACAAGAAAAGAGCTGTAAATGAAAGCAAACTTGCTTGATTAAATTTAATTTTCACACAAGTTAGAGGAAATATCTGACCTGTTTAGTGGGATGAGATTCCAATCCAAATGAAAAATATCTGAAATATTCTAGTAAGGTAAACTGTAGAAGTGAATAATCTAACTGTATCTTCTTTTAGAGGCAGGATGTATAATGGCTGTCTACTTACTGAAAATGATAAACAAATATATTTAATTTAAATCTTGACAATAAAAAATACTTATTTGTTCATTTCATTTAAATAGCAATTGGAAACTTTATCCTGTATTCAAGATGCTAGTAATAGATGCAGGTGACTTTGTGCTGACATATGACAAGCCCAACTACTCAATCATTTATGTTGTTGCTGTATGATCTTTTCCTTCCCATCCTTTCTGCTATTTTGTTGAGATAATGCATTCTCCAGGGCAGAGGCCTCATTTTTGTACTGACCAGAAAAATATTTGTTTTTTCTACAAAAATGGCTAGAAAACATCTCTTACATTATGGGTTTTTTTTTTCCTCATAGATTCCTTCATATCCTTCAATGAGGCTTATACTCCAAGCTTGATAAAAATCCTGCACCAAAAGATGGACTGGATCCTCATCAACAAAACTCACTAGAGCACTTTCTGTGAGAGCATATCTCAATAAAGACCATCTGTTCAGCAGTGCTCAACATGTCAAAGACAAAATAAGAAACTTAAAATTTCCCAAATATAATGGGCTCTTTATTCGGATGGGCTGAAACATTTCAAAGAAATACAACAGACACTGAGATGTGGACTTTAACTCAGTGTTTCAAGACTGGAAAAAGTTTTTCTGTATGAAAGCTCTTTCTATTTTGTGGCCTCTTCAAGGCTAACCTTTGATTGCATCCCATAATGGACCAGAAGTGTATCTCATCATGTATTAGAACATCCAACTCGGTTTGGTAATGCTGGCTTTTCCCCAATCTTTGGCCATGTTAACCTTTGTAATGGCTGGAGGATTAGTTGTATATTTGAACATGAGATCTATCTCTATGCCTTTCCAGTAGAACCTTTGCATTTCCTGGCACATTCTTACAAATGCTTGTTTTATCTCCCTAAATTTGAATGTGAAAACAATTCTTTTGTAGAGGTTCAAAAAAAGATTTTCATTTGGTAGCATAGAGCTATTGCAGAAGTCTCCAGGGATTAAAAATGGCTTTGATGCCTTTTTCTATCGTCATATTGTAAATCAAGAATAGCTAAGACTTCAAGAATCATTTAAATATAATATAAGGGGTAATCATTGTCAAATAAACACAGTTATTAAAGCATGCTGTCTAAATACTTTATACTTATTAATATCTATTGGAGCCTCTATATCACAGAAAAAGGGAACAGAAATGATTAGTTGATTATACTGTATTGATATTTATGAAATGTACGATAAATATTCAGTTAAAGACATGCTAATAGCATATCATGGTCTCTTAAAATAAGCAGAAGAGATTTTTTATCGAAAAGAAAACCCCAATTCTACCTTATTTTTCCATATATTATACTAAATCTGCCCTCTGTATTTTGTGCTTCTAACATGCATAAGTGAAAAGAATTTCTTTGAATCTGACCAATGCATAAACCACAGAGAGATGTTTTTAATAGGATTCATTGTGATTAGAAGTTGTGGAATAGCCCCATAGTCATAGCAATGTTAGTATGCCACAACTATTTGATAGGAGACATTTCAATCTGTCATCATCTTGTGTGCCCTGACCCTGATAATACACCCCGTTCAACCTGAGGCACAAACAGAAAGTGAGGTAAGGATGTATTTTTTTTTTTTCCTTTTAGCACAGCACCAGTCACAGCTTTTATGGGCTTCTGAGAGAAGAAAAAGAATTTTTATTCCCTGCACTGTTCTTCTGCTATCTAACTGTTTTAAAGGAGATTTTGATTCCGAAACACAATAAACAAGAAGAAGGGGGGGAAAATCCTTCCTTAGGTAACCTCAGAACAGAAGAACTTTGTGCATTATGCAGCTCAGGCCATGCCAAAATGCAATTTGGAGGGTGTCCAGCACTTCATTGGAAAGTAATGGTTTTCACTGAACTGAGTTATGACCAGCTGTTTACAGACAGTCTGTGACATACTGATAGAGCAGAACACCGTATGTTGCTTTCCAAATCAAATGATACAAGAAGTGTGACAGAGTGGAGAAACATCTGTCATTAGCAATTTTCAGCACGCTTCACTAATTCTGGACAAAATACGAGTAATGAACTTACCGCAGGAAACTTCAAATACTACCACTGCTGAAACAAGGATATAAACAGCCAGTGCTCCTAATGGTGTCTAATTTAATTCATTTGCAGTAAGAAACAAACAAAGTGGGTTATTTGTTTTTGATCATGGGGTAGTAAATAGTAATACTGATCACAAACATTCATTTTAATCAAAGAAAAAGGGTTTGTGGAACTCGACTTTCCTCAAGTTTAGACAGAAGGTAATTATCAGGTGAGTTTTTTTCTTAGTCCTTTTTTAATATTACTTTAAAAAAAGGAAACAAAAAAAATCGAAAAACAAAATACAAAAAAATAAGGTTGTTTCAGACCAGGCCAAGGAGGGGTTGTTACAACACTGGAGACTTGCAGATATCCTCTTCTCTGCCTTGTCCCTCTCCCTCACCTCTTCCTACATCCTCCTCCCGATTTCCTCAGTGAGCAGCATCTCAAGTTCTCTGGCAGTATCACTCACCAGTGGGGCTGAGACAATGGTGAAAATAGCCCCGTGCCACCTTTTACTCACTGTTGGTGATGTTCAAAATCTTACAGTCCCCACTTATTTTTAAAAAATCATGCTTTAATGCGTGTCTTGCTCCTATATGTTGCATGCTTTAGTCTTTTCTGGTTGAATTCTCTGTTTCCATGATACCTGGAGCCCAAGCACTGTAATTTTGTAATTTTGTAATAACGATTTTCACTTCATGTCTTTGCAATCAATGGAGTTGTTATGCCATTCTCATTCAGGGGCTTTGGTTTCCCCTTACCACTGACAACACATGGCAAAATCCTGAAACAGTTAGGATTAAGTGGCAGTCCGCAGGGGAAAAAGGAGGAAAATGAAAGGACAGGTTGTTACTCTTTATATGAACTTTCAACTAATGTTCACACAAAGCTATAATATGAAATGCAGAGGATAGATTTAGTCCAATCCATTGGTGTTCCACCTATGGGACTTCCCTTGGAATGGATCCCAGACCAAGAGAGTGAAAGCCATTCCGAACTGATGACTGTAAAATGAGTGTAGGAGGTCTTTGAGTAGCTGCGTAATTGCAAAATTATTCATGATAAAAAACGCTAATCTAGAATTCCCAGTTTCTTGTAAAATTTTCCTGAGGTGCCGCTGAAAATTGAGCAACTTGCTAACACCTTGGATACACCAAGAGGTCCAAGCACAATATGCTGAAGATAAAGAGAAAATTTATCAAAATACTTTATTATGAGGGGAGAATATGATAGAAATATTTTCTCTCCTTTTAAGGTAGGAAAGGATAAATACTTTAGAGGAAGCATTTCAAGAACTGCAAATGTGAAGTTCATCTAACTCTTAAAGACATCTACGCAGGAGAGCAAAGAGAAGGGAAATATAGGTATCACTGAAACCTGTCGTTATGTTTGTGATCTAGATAATAAAGGAAGCAGACCCAAGCAATTCGCTAACACTAACGCTATTCTTTACATAAACAGTAAATGTTTAGATTTTCCTGTTCACTGACTAACAGCACACATATCATAAACACTAAGCTGTTATAGTACGTTTCGTGTGTTGATTCACTTTAACAGTTGTTAGTGTGAAGACAGGAAAAGAAAAGTGGGTGTAATGAGACCATGTGCAGTATGCTGTGAAAACAGAGGCCCTTATTTGGCATAATGGGTTGCACCATAAGGGCCATAAAATTGTGCATGTGTTAGTATCATTTTAATTATTACGGGTGCCACATGTTAAGCAGAATAGCGGAACTACTAAAACAGCTTCAAAATCCTTACTGCTGATCGCTGCATTTAATTACAAATAGGAACATTTGGAGATAGGTCACCATAAAACCCTTCTGTTGTCAAATGAGCTCAAATCTGATTTTTGTAATTATGTTTTTATACCACAGATCCTGTTGAATAACTATAGGGAATAAAATTTTAATAAGTACTGATTAAATGCAGGTACATCTTGCTTCCTAAGAATATTTATGAATGTTCTTTACCACTTACATCAAGGTACCATCACTGCTTCTGTTTTGGTCAGTGCTGATCATTCAACCTTAATGCAAATAAGCTGAATAACTTTATGTGCCATGAAATATTGTTTTTTTTCAGTGAAGCATAAAAGCGCTGGATTTCAATTATTCATTCTGTTTCCTAGAGCTGTGTACAGTACTCTAATCCTCTAGTACCAAGGCATTTTCATTATAACCCTACATGTCACATGCAGCAGAATATTATAATTAACCTTCCTAAGGCAGAGTTCTAGTGTGGGGAATGACAACTTGTATTGTTCTGGCTTCTTTTCTGTTATAATAGTAACAGCAGCAACAGAAAGATAGTGTTCTTCATTCTCATCTTTCATTTCTTGTATCAAAATGAAAAATGTAACTGTAACAAATTTTCACATTTAAAATCAATAGGATAGCATAGACTGAAATGGTCGTTTTGGGTTTAAATATATATGCTTTCATTTATGTACATATTCATAAACAAAGATTCATATTGTAAGGAAGACAAAATTAAAGATGTAATCCATGACAAAAATGAAAAGTAGAAATAAAACGTATTTGCCATAGGTGGTAGGATGTATGTTCACCTCTACTGATGACAGGGACATTGTATTTGACTATATTCTTTTAAAATCAGTCCAAACAAGATTTAAATTAGAATGTACGTATCCATAGATATCTTTGCATATATATTTGTTCATACTGCTGTTTCCTTTCTGAGGATCAATGAAAACATGCTTTTTATATTGTCATGAAAAAGAATGTTCATAACAAATGAACACTGTAACTTCTAAGGGCAAAAATGTATTTTGTGAGAAATTTCCAATGAATCTGTGAGCTAACATGCAATGAAGAACATGCTCCAGAGCTACTGCCTGTGCATGGACTTTGAAAGAACATCAGCTTGAAATAAACAGATATATAGTGCCTCCTGGAAAGAGATTGATGCAATTCATAAAATGAAAACCAGAAGAGAATTTCATTGCTAATTCTGATGCAGACTATTCTGCATCATTCCTAACAGTATGGCGAAGTGAATCTCCCTTCCAACCTGGTAGTCCAAGAAACTGCCTTCTCTGGCAAGAAAAAAACATAATCTTGTTGACTTCCATAACCTTTTCAAAATGTGAATGACTAGGAGCTCAAAAAAGTCCTCATGATCTTCTGACAAATTAACAAAATAAGATCTTTCTTTGTGGCTGTTTATCCCCTGTTTCCCTTTCATTGTGACTCAGAAATTTTGGGAATAGTGGTAGGCATGCAACAGTATAAAATAATGGGCTCCTCTGGATCTGAACTGCCTACTCATTTGCACATTATGCTCTAATGTGAACCAGTAGAAATATTTGTACCCAAGTGGATGAAAACACAGACAGTCGTGAAAGAAGGGGCCTGGCCCCATTCTGATCTCAAACCAGTTTATGCACCAGTATGGCTCCGCTGGAGCTCGTGTAATTTGTACTTGTCTCCATGAGGGTAGAACAGACCCCTTGTTGCACTCTGGCTCAGGGCTGGAATAATGCTCACTCTCTCCATCTAATGAAATTGTCTCTCACTAATATAAAATCCTCATCTGACAATGTCACCCTCCTTTGAAAACGCAGGCGGCTAAAATCAAGCGCTTGGCTTCAGTACTTCCATTGTAATTCTGAATCCCATGTAGCGCTGGTTGTGAGCTTATTTCACGCTGTAAGGCGTGCTTAGTGTTGGGCGGAATTATGTCCTTGCAGGGGAAAAATAATAATAAAGGAGTGTGAAGAATACTCAGTTGATTAACTGCCTTGTAAAGAAGGAGAAAAATAAAATAAAAGGCGCATCTTATCTGCAGTGTTTGTCCTAGCTAATCCCATGAATTGATTTTGCTTTGCAATTGCAAAAATCTCTTATTACTAAGAATCTATTACTAAGAGTTCCTTAGTAATAAGAGAATAAAGAAGGAGAAATCAATACCAATGGTGGATGTTACAGAACAGTAAGACATTATCTTATGCTGTGAAGCTGCTTCGTCTATAGTAGCCTATAAATTACTCATCTGAGCAACATATTGGAGGTTGCCCGAACATAGGAGCTCAGACTGATGGACATGGGGATGAGATGCTCTCAGTCAAGAAGACAGATGTACTGGTCCTGTACCCCATATAGGGCAGGGTAGTTCCTTCTTCACTGTGCCATCATCGTATGGCACTTGCTTCCTGCTGCCCATGGGTGATGTGTTTTGAAATTTTGGTTTGATACTACTGTTGTTTCCGCTATATAGCTCTGTTTGCCCCCACGTTGACATTTTCCAAAAATAAAAGAAAAAATCAGATCAAGAAATCAGTAGCAAGCAACTTTTGGAAAAATACTGGAGCACAGCTTCACATTTTAACAATTTCATTTTGAAATAGAAGGTTGTAACATTAAAAATTAAAATGATTGTCTATATTGTCATCCAGAAGCTATTACTGCATCTCAGAAATCTTGACACTTTCCTGTTATTAGGGAAGATCCTGACGTTCCACTCAGTAACAGCACAGTTGATTTTGCAGTGACTGTAGCTTTTGGGAAAGACTGGAAAACCTATGACAACACTGAGCCCATACAGATGGGCTCAAACTCATATGCTTGATTTCGAGCTAATTCAAGTCCACTTGTGACTCAGGTCTATTCCTCGGAGCTAATGTGGTTTCATGTCAGCTTGAGCATTTGCCTGCCTTAGGAACATTCCTATTGTCCTGCAAAATAATCTCTCTGGAAATTTGTGATCATTTCTGGAAAATCTTATTCAGGGCTCACTCTCCCACACATTCTGCAGTCAGAGCTTCTTTCATTTATATGCTGTGGAAATTCCTGGATTTGGGGAAGTCAAGTGATGTAGTATTCTTTGCCCATCCTGCTCCACTTTCCAGACTTAATATTCTTCTTCTTGGTGGCAGGAAGATGAGCTCTACGCAGAAGCATATTTTGATTTTTGAAAAGGAAATGTGTTGAGATGGAGAGTGGGAAAGTTTGATATAATAAATTAAAGGTTATAAGCAAATTAAATGCATTATTTATTTAACTTCAGTGTTTGGATGCCTCACCAACCAAATCCATTGAGAGGAATAATATTCTAAAAATATAGCTATAAATTAGTTTTCCTCACAGGTATCTAAAGTTTCAGTGGCTGCGCTGTATATGTTTTCTGATATTACTTCTCTATCACTGGGCTACCTTGCAAGCACCTGAAACTTTTGCTGCTGAAACAGTTATATTTGCTGAAATTTACAGTCACTAAAACATAAACATTGTCAACTTCTCTGTCACCTCTGAGTCTGTGATGAATCTGTGAGTAAAGTGACTAAATGAAAGTAGTTTTGCTATGTAGATGGTACACCATTGTAAAGACAGACAAAAAAATAGACCAATATTGGTTCTCATTTAATCTGCTTTTGCAAAGCATCCGTTGAACTCATCTTCCTTTTTAAACCAACCATAGATACTTCATTTCACAGAGATCTCTGGCTAAAACTTGTGGTGTTAGTACGTTGTCTCCTGCAAAGCTATTTCAGAGAAGTTATTCTGAAAAGCATGATGGAGAATTTTTGAAGCTCTCAATATTTTCCAGCTTTTGATGTCCTACAGAATAATCAAACTGTATGGATATAAATTGTGAAAAATGACAGCAACATATCTTAGCTGACCAGGTGTCAGAAAATGTGAATAGAAATTTGTTTGTTGCATCACGAGAAGCACTCTTGAAAACATATTCCAGCTAGGTCACTCTCTTGTCAGGGTTATTGATGTGGACTGTTGTTTGGAATTGCACCATAATAATTATGAATTGTAGGAATCCCAGTAAATTTCTGATCACTGAGTTTTGATAGTGAATTCTGTAATGGACGTAGAGAAAACTCAGTACATTCCTGTGAATGAGTTTTTGAGGTCTAGAAAGGGATTACCCCTGTTGCAAGATTTTACTGTAAACTGAAGTTAGAACTCACCAATCTACTGCGATTGCCTGTCTATTGGCTTTTCATATCTGGAGATTTTTGCAGAATGAGAAAGGACTCTTATTGCACAGTGAAATTAGTTTATTTTTCTTAACTGGTTGTCCTGGTTGCAGTGTCCTCCACATTCTAGGTATAACTTCAGTGCTTTTTGTGAAGTGTGGTATGTCTTGAAAAAATGCAAGTTTTAAATTTTGAATACAGTCAACATATATACTTTAGCCTCCAGATCTGAGTCATCTCTTCATGAGCTTCCTCTACGGCACTAACTTGATACTTTGTGAAGGCAGAGAACAACTAATGCCCATGTGGTGCAACGCTTGAGCTCATTAGCCTTACTCGACATACAAAGGTCTGCAGCAATGGTCTTTACTGGTTTTTCAGATACTGGAGAAACTGCCATTGTTTTGCATGCTCTGCATTTCTGAATGGTAATTAAAAGAAATCTCTAAAATTTTCTCATCTGTATCATGCACAAAGATTCTTCGGCAGTACTCCATCCTTCTGAGTCAAGTATTGCCTATACAGTTTTATATGGAATCTTTCTGTTCCTCTCAGTCTTATTATGACAGATTTGGCTGAGCTGTCTGCAAATATCAGATTCTCTACTTGCTTAGCCGAGATATTCTTTTCCAGCACTGTGTTTTTATTTTACAAAGAAAGTCTATCAATCACTTTATTAAAGATATTTAAGACTTTCCCTTCATCTAATAATCCAGTTTTTGTGAGTCACACTTTCCCGGTTGTTTTACTGATGATGATCATGGCAAAATGTTCCTTAGTTGCTTTAAGAGGAGCCATATGTGCATGATAGTACCTTTAAAAGATTCGACAGGCAGGCAGAAGTGCTAGTGCTGGAGCAGATGTGTTAGAACAGCTTTGTTACTACCCATACATGATACAGCAGAACCCACGAATAGGATGAAATCTCCATTCCCTGAAATGCTGTTCAAAGAGGCAGAGAGATGCTGCTCTTGCTCAGAGAGCTTGCTGCTTGATTTAAAGAAGGATGCCCCAGGAAGAGAGCTGTGCATTACAAGCCTAGTAGTAATAAACAGAGTAATCTTACAGTTTCATGCATCCTCAGACCATTAGTGCCTCTTGCTTAAAATGTTTTAAGGTAACACAAGGAATTTTTAAGAATTCCTTGTCAATGCTAGCCCTCTTTACTTCTATTTTATATATTTGTCATCCTAGAAAAACACAGTGGTATTTCCCTAACTAGTCTTTCTGTACTGCTTTTCCTTTATTTATACTTAACAGTAGAAAAGATAGATAAAATGCTGGAATAGGTAAACTGAGATGGCGTCTGTGCTGAAGCAGCTGAAGATGGGATAACCCAAGAGGATAATTCATGTAGTGAAACAGGAGCAGATGTCAAAAGAGGCAGCTTGTCTGGTTTGTTTGGATGACAATTCTCTAGCATGTATTGACAGGGTAGGATTGTCAGCCTGTTTGTGTAGCTCGCTGTTGCCTCCCTTAATCATTCTTTACGGGGAGGTGACGTTTTGTTGCAGGCAATTGTGGAGTTAATTTTTTGGGAATCATTTAAAGTAAGCTGAAACTGCCCTTCTGTGTGGGGTTCTTTGCAGATATCAGAAGTCCATTGAAAGCAATTGCCATTTTGACATTTATAAAATTAAATGGGACAGGATGCCACAATCACACACTGCGTGCAGAGTTATTCTGTTCACTTCTGGGATCCAGATAAAGAGGATTCGACTGATGACAGGGACAGGAAAGAGGAGATCCGTTCTACACATAAAGTTGGGTAAAGCAAGTTGTTTAGAAAGTAAATTACAGCTGCTACATCTAGGTCAAGGTGATTGATCAGGGTAAAGCTCATCCTGCAGTGCAATTTTAGAGGAAAGGAAAACATGACAAATCAGAAGAATTTGGGGCATTTGTCCATAATAGCAAAATTCTACCTGGCTCATTGTGGCTGGGAATCACATTTTTGTCTCTTTGCTATGTCTTGTGTTTCCAAGTAAACTATGAAAGCCGAAATATTCAGCTGGAAGATTGGGGTTAACTTGCTCGAGTGAATGAAATTCTTGTGAATCCCAGTGATATTAGGGATGATTTCCTTAGCTCCTTTGTAGCAAACTAAGGAGGAGAGAACAGCCACCAACAGATTAGAAGAAAGGATGGTTTGTCAAACCTTGTCTTCACAGACTGAAATTTCAATGTTGAATTAAATTTGCACAGTCACGTTCACCCACCCAATTTCCACTCTTTTTTTTTTTTTTCTTGAAATTGATGGTTTACTTGTCTAACTAAATCTTCCCATGTCCCTTTTGCCTTTAGTAGTTTTCCTGAAGGCCGTAAGCACTACTGATAAGTTCATGTTTCTCCCCCCTTTTTTTTGGAAATACTTACCTTTTACCAGACTAGGATTCTTCTGGTGTAAACTATTGGATTCTGTTCTCTCGTCCTATTTCTGGTTCCTTTTGGGATTTCTACCTCATTTCTCCAATCATAACTTTCTCCTGTTATCCACTGTGAGCTGTTCCACATCCTGCAAACCTTCTCTTTCCTCTGTATCAGCCAACCATCCTGTTTCCTTTCAAATCCATCCTTAACTCACACTTGCTTTTCACCCTCCCAGGGATTGTCTTCACCAGTGAAACAGATTGTAGACCAGCAGACCAATTCCTCAAGAAGAAATAGCAAAGAGAGAAAAAAAAAATCAAGACTCAATATTTGCTTATGTTATGGTTTGCTTTCCTTAGGATCTAGCTTTTCTGCTCATCATTGTCTGTGGGGATTTTATTTTTTCTTATTCTTTTCTTTGAGTGGTTGGTGTTGAAATCAAGGTTTATACTATCATATCCTGCCATGTCAAATTCTTCAACTGAAAGGTCCTGAGGTAAGGACTTTGTTTTGCTATATTCAAATAACACCAAATGAAAAAACCCTCAGAGATTAAACTTAACATTAGTGGGAGATCTGTGAAAACACAGGTGTTTTAACTACTGGTGTTTTGTGCCAGTTGTGACATATGGAGCAGACAATAAGGAGATGGAACTGAAGACTATTGTTAGAATTCATTAGTATCATCTTGAATTTTGAGCATTGCAATCTAATTTACTAATCTAATTTTTATCAGTGAAGGCATGCTTATGCTTATATATATGATAAAACAACATTTTTTTTCAAAGATGACATATTTTTATTTACATTTAATTTTGTACTTCCCAGATTTTTTTCTGTCTTTTCATATTGCCTTATGGTGTGTTGCTTGACTCCTGTTCTCTGTAAGTGTGAAAAGTCAGGAGGAGAGTTCACAGCAGGTTGATGGCCTGGAGATTAAAAGTCTGTCTAAGGACATTTCAAAGTTGTAAAGGTATTATTCTCACATGTACGTATTTCTTGGTGGGTGTGAACAACAGCTACTCATCAAGCTGGTGTAGTGTGAAACAGTTTCCTGTGAAATGATGTGCAGACATATGCAGAAAGCCACATGTACAGCACATGAACTGACTTATGATCAGCTGAATTCGTGCTGATGACTGAGTTAAGAAGGACAGTGGGGCATCCTATGTTTTAATTACACAACTATGTGGATTTTCCATGTTTACAGGAATAAAACCATGACCCTGTCCTGATGCTTTCAGACTAACCTATTGGAAATGACCTTGATTTCTCAGCAGTACCTTACTATTACTAGGCCAACCAATTACAGGTTGAGACTTTCCTGTGTGCATGATATTCCTTACACATGCCATTGCTTGTCAGCTCCTGGGATCGTATTTTCCCTTGCTCTAAAACAAACTTTATTCAACTAAATGCTAAAAAATGTTCTTAGTCTACTTAATTTTGTCAATTAAATGAAACAAAAGAATAACAATAATGTAATAATATGATATCTGGCTATTATGGAGATGAATGTAGGATATAGTAGAATACAATAGAAATACTACTACTCATAATAGTTTCATTTTAACTTTTTAAGGCAGTGTATAGGGCACTGGATCATGCGGATCCAAATCTTTTGATAAGGCCTGCTCATTCATAGAAGCCCAGCATGACTGTGACCAGAATGAAGGGCATTTTTACGTGTCCAAGAGCTCTTCCTGCCCTACTGCTGTACACCAGCTCAGCCACACCTTGCTGATAGGCCAGAGACTCGTGTGACACATGCCAGAGATGACAATAGGAAATGAAAAGGCCATATGGAGCTATTGCTGTCTGCCAGTCATTGCAGTAGGTGGCAACTGGGATGGGAGAATTACTGGATAGGTCCCCATGCACTGAAGGCTGAGAGAGTAATGCAAAATCTGAATAAGGTTTCTGGCAAATTTTGAATTATTTCCCTCTTTATGCTACTTTGATCTGTTGTAATGTATTATGGTAATGCCCCTGTATTAAGGATGCACTAAGTTTTGCTCTGGAAATAGAACTCAGATTTGCTGCAACTGCTGTGATGACAGTTGAGATGATGTCTCTTGGGAGAAAAGAAAAAAGAGAATCTTTGGTACATGCAAAAATCTTCAGCTCCTGGGGATAACTTCCAGATTGCCTGAGCTATCTGTGTCTCTGAAGCAGTTTATGCAGTTTACCTCAATTATATTATCAATAATACATATTGAAGCAGTTTCAGCTATGACTACCAGCTCAGTACCTTTCTTGATACAATTTTTTGGGGTATTTTAATTAAAAACAGAGAATAGGCCTTGGTGAATGCGGACATATATCCTGCATGCTGTAATATCTGAAGAGTAATGCAACCCTGAGGCTCAAGACAAGGAAATATTAATTCCTGGTCCCCAGAGCCCTGCCTAGTACTGTAGAGCTGTTCAGGATGGGACTGACGATCCATCTTTCTCTGTGTTCTCTGCTAGACAGTTTCTGGTAGAGGGCAGCTAAGAAAGGATATATGGTATTGAAAAGCATATAGTGTTACTCTCCTGGTATTTTCTCCTCATTTCTAGTGATTTGTAGCTCAGGGACTTGGAAGTGTTTGAAGTGGTAATTTCATATTTAATAATCTTGTCTGCATTCTAACCCTACATTTGTCTAGTCAGATATTGGATACATGGGTAGTTATAGGATCTGTAGGATTCTGAGTCACCTCTCATTGCGTTCCTTATGTTGCCTTATAGGTTTCCACAGAGCTGCCACAAAACATGACACAACCAAACAAAGGAAAAACTTGGCTCTGCAGGAGGTTGTTTTGCTCAGAACAAAACAGTGAACTCAAATATTGTTTCAATAATAAGTCATTCTGTGTAGGTTTTCTGTATTGCTGAGAAAGTACTCCCACACATCAGTAAGAGTAATATTATGGTATAAAGAGATCAGACCTAAGAGTTTTTATTTGAAGATGCCATTCCAATCTGAATTTTCTCTGATTATTTTATCTGAACTCTTAGGTATGGGCTTCCTAATTAACTGCAGCTCTTGAAAAGAAGTTTCATGGAAGTTTTTGACTTTGTCAACAGGACTTACCAGTAAGAAGGAGGTTTACCTGAGGTTTCTGAGCAGGGTTGGCAAAATTCAGTTTTCTCCTGGCACCAACATCAGGGAATGAGGATGTGTGAGAAGGCTTTAGGGTGCCCCAGGTGGAGATGGTAGCAGAGGAACAAGAAGTCAGCTGAGTAGGGGTTCCCAGGTAGGACTGGGAAGCATTGGCAACCTTTCGAGTTTTGTTCGGTAAGTGCTTGCCTTTCATTTGCAGCACAGCAACAGGTCAACCTGGCTGCTGTGGCAGTGCTTTCCAGAGCCTCTGAGAGTTTTTTCCCCCTTGTTCTTATGGCCTTGCGGGTGCTTGTGGTAGGTTCTCACAGAAAACGATTGCCACTGGCATGAGAATCACCCTTTCTTCCCTCCCTTTTCTACCTTTAGCTTATATTATGGGACCTATAAATAACATCCATAAAAGTTAATAACCCACCAGAATCATCACCGTCCCCCACTGACCAAAGTATTCCCAACCAGCGCTAACAGCGTAAGCACGAAAAACGATTAAGTAGTTCCTGCTTGATGTTGTAGGAACAACCAAATATGTTTATTATGGAAAAGAAATGAGGAAGACAGAAGTGATAGGGAATGCCTTTCACTGCACTGGAGCAGGTGACAGTGGGAGGATGGTCAACTGCACCCCTATCATTTCTCTTTCCTGTTGACCTATGTGGAGACTTTTTTTGTTTCAGAAATTCAGAACAGAATAATATTAAGCTGAAGAAAACAAAACTAAAATTAGTGCAGCAAATAGTTTCATTCCAAGTTAATTCTCTGAGTGCTGTACTGTGCCACAATTATTTGCAGGAAGTTCTGCCTCAAGCTCTAACCTTGCAACTTGACCTATGGAGACCAGCCACTCTGCAGAACACACTGGCAGGTGAAGCGTACGCTATCAAGATTTTTACATTTAAGTGTATTGCTCTGAGACTGAGGAACTATTCAGCATGGATGAGGTTGACAGACTGTGATCATGAAACAAAAATACACATTTTTATTCAATCTAAGTCAGTTGCCTTGGCTTAAGCCAAGGAAGTTCCAAGCGAAAGAGTAAAGACCAGAGTTTTTACATGACATTCAACAGCCTCCAAATGAATAGCCTCTATCCACACAAGCCCTTGGCACACTGTCAGAGCCCGAGCAAGGCAAGTAGGTTTCAGAGTGAGGCTTATGCTAGAAACAGTCCCTAGAGGAATGATTAGTTATCTAGTTCAGGTAAAATAACTTTCTATAAGACACTTTGTTTTTGTACTTTAAAGGCATGTTAAGGTATAACGTTTGTTAGATGCTTTTTGACCAAAGAAAGCACCCACACAGTCTTGTGTCAGTCCCTCTATTTTATACACTTGTTTACTGCTCATGTGCAGATTTTCCCTAAAGGAAAATAGAAAGAGAAAAAAAAGGGTAAAACAGCCCATTTGGTGAAATTATCATTAAACATGAATGTCATTATCTGTGATCAGGCGCTGTTTTCATAAAAAAATGAATCCCAGAGGTGTTCATCATGACGCATGTGTTCTCCTAATAGTCTTTCAGTGGGGGCTGCATGTCCACAGTGTTATAGATTCTTCTCTCTGGAAAAGAGCTTTTTAATTTTTTTTTCCTTTGCATTCAGTCCCCTTTTTTTACTTCAGACATTAGCAGTGAATAAGTTGGCCTGGGTCTCCTTCATCTTCCTCCTGAAAACAATATATTTGGTGAAGATAACCATACTGTAAAGGCAAGTTGCTCTAACAGAGACATTATTTTCATTCATCCCTCAGTGATCCAAGGAAAAGATGATGTTACTATTTTTTAAAAAGAATCTTTACTATAAGGGTGGAGAATCTTTACTATAAGTGTGGATATAGAGTATTCCTCTTTCCAGCAACATATGAGATAGTTTTGTAGATCATAAAAACACATAGAGAAATGTCTTGGTAGGGAGTGATTTGCGAAGGTCATCTGGTCCAAGTGCCTAATCAGTCTACGGTATCTTGTCCGGTTGAGTTTTAAGTAACTGCATGGATTACGCAGCTTCTTTGAATAACTTGTTCCTGTGTTTGACTTGCCTCACAGCAAACATCTTTTTCCTGATTATCGGTTTCTTTTGAGAAGCTGGTACAAGGAAGCACTTTTTTTCTCTGTCAAATGGGAGTGAGAGTTTTAAGACACAATTTCAGATGTATTCAATAAAAAAGTTGTTTTATATGTGTAAGATCCACCAAATTATCAGACAACTATAGCTTTTATGCATGTAATTTTTGTTGGGGAGTTAGAAGCATGTAGATTTTCTTCATGTTTCTGCCAGTAATCACTACTCGATTTTGAATAAATCACATTTATTCAAATATTCAGTTTAGAGATAACTATCCTGATATCTCTTTCTCATGATTCCTACAAATAAAATAACTTCTCAGAAGAATTAATTTATTCTAATTAATTGAAAGGTTCTTCGGAATATCTTAGACCATGGGATCATCTGCAGGTCCCTCTTCTGTTCCTGTCTCTTGAAAATAAAATATGTAAAAAATAGAAAATGGAGAAAAGAGAACAGAAAATAAAATGTAGGTATAACTGACTTCTAAAAAACATGCTGAAATTATGGGTGCCAGTTTCTATTCAGACAAAAAATGTTATCCTAGTTTTAATTACACTTGCAATTTATTTTTCATTAATGAATTTCTAATTAATCAATTTCTATGTACAAATATGTGTCTTATTGTATGTAAACAGCAGTGCCAGAAAAAAAAATAGATCCATTATCAGTAGAGAACAGAAAATTAGGCCCTGAAGAAAATCAGCTCATCATTATGGAATTAAATTAAGCCTATTGATTAAAGCTTCATATTGTGATTGGACTTCTTTGGAGACATGAAACCCTTTATATACATTATAGTTGTGAAGGGAAATACATCTAAGAGAAAGGGAACCGTCTGTTCTCTCCAGGACAACTGCAATACACACATTTAAATATTTAATAAAGCAAAAAAATACAGCAATTAATAACTAGAAGAATTATCTCATATGAGGTTTTTGTGATAAAAATTTCAAGAGCAAAGTGTGATCAATCTTTCTGGTTTCTGCAGAAGATCTTGTGCCAGTTCTACCAGTCTCTCCCTTGCTAACACCGCAGCCACTGGCACTGCAAGATCTGCTGTTCAAGGTGCACTCAGAGGTGTTCAGGCACATCATATCTGTTCCAGGTACACTCATTACACTGTGCTGCATCCTTGAATGTCTCTCTTCTCTCTTCTTCTCTCCCTACATCTTGCACCAAGTCTGCGATTCTTCCTTCTCCAATGCTCTTACTGCATCTCTTCCTCTCCATTTCCCTATTTTCACAGGGAAATCTGAAGAATTAAACCATGTGTGTTAAATGCTTATTGCTGTGTTTATAATCAGAAGTGAGGAAAATCATTCTGCCTGAATATCTCTTTCTAATAGTTCCTCTAGTCTTTAAAGACTTTTTTTTTCATGGATAGTTTGTGTCTTCAATTTAGGTAATGATTAAAATATATTGCTTGTAAAATGAGTAGCTCTGTGTCATCTGTTGGCTAAAGCATACATTTGGCTTATTACTTTGCTACTGTAGCTGACTTTTACGAACACTTTTGCTACTGCAGGCCTGGATCTTGAGTAGAGAACTCTGAACTAATTTGCTTAATATGGCTAAACTTCCACTAGAACTAAGGATGCGGCCTAAAGGGCAAAGGTCCATTTGCCACCAATGGAAAATATGAATCCATGTCCTTAGAAGTGCAAGGTTACTTTTAAACAACTGTAGCAATTAGCACCTTGGTGACATCATTTTATAGTTTAGCCATGCGTTGGTCTGTGTCAACACAGATTGACAAAGGCATAGAATTTTATTGAACAGTATGAAAACTCATTTACAAATTTTATTGCGATCCATCATTGCTTGAATTCAAAGTCCAGAGGCCTTCTATTGTTGTGAATAACAATTGGGAGCAATTGCTGGCTATGGTCAATGTAGAGGTTGCCGTCTTCCACCGACAGGTGTTCTTTCCTAATTGCTTCCATTAGTTTCCCTTTATTGCAGGGCTTCATTGCCCGATGAATGTAGTGCTTCAACGAATACCAGACCAAGTCTATCAGCTCCAGTGTGCAGCATGATAATCAATGTATGCTCATCAAGTGCCACCTTACTAAAATCCTCTAGTCAAATACATAGTATTTATTACCCAATAAAATAGTTATTTGAAATGCAGTCTTTTAAACTGAAAATTCTATTGGTGCAAAATCTGTGGCAAATACCAGCTGCCAAAGTATTTGCCAGCACTTGTAAATATGCTGACAGGAGAAGGCTTGATTGCCTTGAGAAGTAAGGAAACAAACTGACAACCTCCTTGCACCATAAAATCTTGACTTCACTCTGAACAGTGAACCTTCTTGCTCATCAAATCTTCTCAAATTCAGAGCAAAGAGAGTATTTTGATATTCCTTCTTCTCCTGTCACTGAGCTACCAGCACAGGTGTCAGTGTAAACTGAGTTATTTCCTGCATCTTACCTTTTGTATTCTCTGAATTTTGTGGCATTGCACAGAGGAAAATGAGGATAGAACATAACTTTTAGACTCTTTGCTGCTTGTGGTGGTATTCAAACTGGAAATAATAGCCTGATTTTTCAGACTGGAAGGCAAATTTACAGAAATAGTATTTAAAAATGACAACAAATGCCTGTCGTCTTCTTATGAACTGAAGAAACTCAAGCAAGAATTCATGAAGACAAAAAGTCCAGAAACTATAGGATGCCATTTTGGAGCTCTTTTCTAGGATAGAAGTGTATTTGAAACAAAACCACAAGTAAACAAATCCATAGCCGCAATGAATTTCTCCAGAAGTGCCTTTCTGCCATAGTTATTAGTTTAAAAATATCCCTGGGATAACTCTCCATTTAAAATAAAGACCTTTGTTGAGTGATTCCATTGTACCTTCAAAAGTAGATATTGTCCTTGTGGGAAAGCACTCATGTTCATCTCTGAAATTGTTCTCTACCATTGTCTTCTTGCATTTCTTCTTTACCCATGTTTCTTTTTCCCCATGGTAACCCAGAAGAGGATAATTATGTACAACACTTACCAGCGGAAAGATTCTGAAAGTAACAAGAAGCGAGGAATACAAGGAATGTAGAAACTTATGAGTAGGGTTACACAGTAGCTCTCTGATTTATGCAGGGTTTAACTATTTTTTCTCAGTTTTGTTTGCATTCAGATCAAAATGGCTAGGTCTCATTTTTATCTCTTCTGTCTTGCCTTTGTAGCTTCCTTGAAATGGAAAACATTTTCTGAAATTTTCTTGTTGAATATTTTAAAGCTAACTCCGAGAGGAAAGACTCGTGCTGCTGCTATGCTGAATTCCAAGGCAGGTAACAAGTTGAAGCCTAGGGAAGCTTGTAACTGAAAATACTACCAAGGAGCCAATCAGCAGCACAGCAGTGAAAACAAGCCAGTTTCTGTTTCACAGGCAAAGCAAAATTTCTCTGGATCAAGTTCATCTGGTCCTTGCACTGGATTCCTGGCAAACTCTGAGCAGAGCATTCATTGGCATATCTGTGGCTGTGGTGCCCAGACTGAATTTGTTGCTGGGAAAATTCTTGCACCAAGAACAACCAGAAATTTAGCTTTTTCAATCAATGTCATTTTGCCTTTTTGCTCTAGACGCCAAATTACAGGATGAAAGTCCCTTCAGACTGCTCATTTGTTTCAGCCAGAGTACATACAAGTGCCCAGAAATCTTTATCGGCTAATGTCATTCCATGCTACCTGATGTAAACAGGATGTCTCATTCACTGCACTATTACTGCACCTGTACATTTCTGACCATGCTGCTTGAACCTCAGCAACTCACAACTGTGTTGGCCAAATTGCTTAGCCAAGTGAAAGGCCAAATTGGTCTGGAGAACTCATAAAACACTGTTCATGACTTCATTCTCCCTGTAGCTGCAGTGAATTCAAATAATCCCTGTTTTCTTTGGTGTCTCAGGAGGAATGCAAGCATAAGTATAATCTTTTGAATCTGTACCACTGTTTTATACACACATGCATGGACACACACAGACACACACACCCCTCTGCTTTTGGGCATGCATCCAGAATAACAATATGTGTCACTGAAGTCTAGATCCATTTGTTTAATCCTACCTTCTGGCACACTCACCTGTGAGTCACAGCCACAGGTACCTATGGGAGGGATGGATTCTTCACAGTACAAACCCCTGCTTCTGACTTACCAAACCACTTGGCAGAGACAGGGATTTTCTGGCAAAATGATTAGGATTAGTGTTAAAAAGATCATTTTTTTATCAGATACTGTGGGATTTGTGTGCATTTTGGAAGGTAGTTTTGGTAAAAGGTTGCACTGTGACATTTTTATTCCAGATATATATATATATATATTTTCAAAAATAAAACTTCAATTCAGCTAGTGAGGTCAATTATTCATAGAATTTTATTGCATATTGAAGTTACCTAGCTACATTTGGGCGCAGTGTTTATAAGCTCCGCTGCCTTTGCTCTCACATTCTTTTCAGTTTTTGCCTGTTCCTTCCTTGGATCTATGTTTCCTAAAACATTCTGAGAACAAAGAGTTCTTTATTCCAAAGTGTTAAAAACAGCAAACAAAGCAAACAAGCGAGGGCTTAACATACCACCATTCTTCATATTTCAAAAGAAAGAAGGTTTTGTTGCATTAAGAAACCCTTTGTGAGAGCTGCTGGTTTGCATGGGTGTAGATGAGGTGAATATAAAATGCTTTGGGGTAACATAAAGAGGAGGAATTGATGCTGGTTTGAAGTCAATGGACTGCCTGTTGGGAGAGGGTGAGTGACACCTCCTCCCACCACTGTCAGTCTCATTGGCACGGCTCTGAATTTGCCCTTTTTTTAGTGCCAAAAGCCATGATCTCATATTTGCGAGGCATTGGAAGCAGTCAAAGTCAAAAACAGTCCTACAGTTTTGAGGACGCAAGGATATTATTCTACTGCTAGGCTACAGCTCGCTATGCCGCGCTGCTCGCACTTACTACCTCCTGTGCCGCCACCTGCCAGAGCCAGCCCGCCTCATCCGCGCGCCGTCTGGCCTTGCTGGAGCGTGAGGGGCACGGCCTCCCCGTGAAGGTGGAGTATGTTGGCACCGCAGGCCAACAACCCTCCGCTCTTCAATATGGCTGGCGCCCAGGGTCAGCGCAGGAGAAGTTCTCTTTTTTTTTTCTGGTCCAAATATCCCAAACAAAAGCCAATTATTGCACACATGACCAGGGCGGCGGCACTTTCTGAAAGTGGCTGCGTGATTGTCTGGTGGATATGGATGAATCTCAGGCAGAGAAATGTCATGTTCACTTGCCCTTTGAGAATATAGATGCTGAACCTTATTTAAGGTACCGTGTAAATTGAATGTCGTTTTACAGAAAACATGGAGCTGCTTACTTGATGTGTGCATTTCTCCCCTTACTGCCAGTCTTTATGGCTGAAAACACTCATTTCAACCGATTTGGAATTTTGTCCTTTCCTAGGACAAAGCTGCTCCCCCACTTTGTGAACAGGGTAGGACGACAGGGTACAGCCATGGCAGGGCTCAAGCATGCGTGTCGGGGAAGAGCAATGAAGGTGACGGTGCGGCAGCTTGCAGCGTTATGGTATGTAGCCCATACCACCACAGACAGGCAGATTGGCTGGCCCACACACCATCTCTTCTGCCGAGGTGAGGGACCATGCCTCACTGAAGTGGGGATCTGTGTCCACTCTTCCATTAGTCTCTGCCACTCGCCGCCGTGGCCGCGCTCCAGATGGACACTGCCTTGCACAGGCTGGAGTTGAGGCTTCGTCCCTGCTGTCAGTAGAGAGGAGCCCATTTTTTTAAGGAAGCAGCTTTCAGATCTTTGGGCTTGTGCCAGCTTCTGATAATCCAGAAAATCCTGAATTTAAGTATGTTGCTTTAAAATGAGTGCTCCCTTCACATTGCTGCCTCAGCTCCAAATGTATACATTGGAGTAATACATTGGAGTAAGGGCATCTTACTTGGCAGAGATTTTTGCAAGTTTACTTCTGGCTTTTGTTTTAAAATACATTAATTTATCACGATGTAAAGTCATCTGCCCAGGGGGATGTGGGATGCTGTTGGACTACAACCAAGTATTGGCTTGTAGCCTTCTAAACCAGGGTGCTAAGAAATAAATCCTAAATAGAGATGGATGAACAGTTTATACTTAAAATCTTTTCAACAGATTTCACCCTTCTTTTATTAAAGTTTCCCTCAAAATGGTGGCTATTTTTTTTGATTTGTTCAACACACGTAAAACCTCATGTTAAAGTATTAAAAGTTATTTGTTTAATTGCAAATTATTTGCTATGCCTTTTCTGTCTTTACAGAGGTTCATGGTCTTCTAATTATATTGTACTCTGCCTTTTCTCTGATTAGATAACTAAAAGAGGCACATACAAAAAGAGCCTAATTAAGGCTACTTTCTTCTAGGTATTAGCTTAACATAATTACTCTTTATCTATAAGAGTACCATTAAAGAACATGTAAATGAAAAACATAGAAAGTCCATTGCAGAAAAAACATTGCAGAAAGAGACTCAGTGTTGGGCAAAGAACACATTATTTTCCTCCAAAATAGTATTAAAAGACAGCTTTTTTTTTTCATTGCAGCCATACCTGTGCATTTTAACTGTTGTTTTACTAACCCAGTGATACAGATTATTTGAGGTCTTATAGAAAGCTAGTTAAAAAGATCCCACAAGAACATTCATAAGAATTTAAAGAATGCATAGTATCAAGTCTTCCTTGCATTGGTGTTTTTACAGGGCAATGGTCTGAAATCATGGTATTAGTTGTGATAACTATGATTTCTCACATGTTCATTCACAGAATTTGTCAGACTCTTTAGCAAAGTCTGTGGATTCCAGTAACATGCTTGTTCAGTTATTGCCAAGTGAATATAGGTTTGTATAATACTGTTGTGTTATTGATGATTAATTGGCATTTTTGTAACATCTGAAGACCAGTGAGGGTGGAGTGCCATTATGCTAGCCCATTTACAAACACAAAAAAGCCAGTAAGTCCTTTTTTTTATGTTAGAGAATTTATAGTCCTAGAGTGCTTCTGCAACTGGTGGTATTTAAGGGAGTCATATCCAGCCAGTTACAGGCTTGAGAGAAAAAGACAGAGGAATGTGGGAAGAAACATAATATGCAGGTAAGATTTATGGACACAGATTAATCCAAACCAGGCCTGTGTACTAAGAGCTATTCAAATCACTATTATTTGATGCATTTCACATTGATTTCACTCTGTACAAACTGAAATTTGACACAGGAATAGTTAAAATAATTAATTTTGACCTTGATCAAACTGTGGAATAATCAGAATTAGAGTTTCGGGAACACTTTTTTTATTGGAAGCTATCAAAAGTAGTTCACACTTTTGTATTGGAAGGACAATCACAGACTATTGCATTGAAAGTGCTGATACTCCCTCAAATCAGAAATTTCAGCAAAGAACATCATTAATCTCTTCTCATTGGCACTCATTATGCTTTTGGAAAAGCTTCTGTCTAAATCCAGAAACCTGCCTGGCTATTCTCCTTCAAACTCCTCTTTAAAATTATTTTTTTAACGCAATGTTAACAGAAGAGTGCCAACTGACAATAACTAAGCAGAGGGGGACAAGGGTCTATTTTTTTAAAGGGAAGAAACCATTTTTCTTTCTTCCTTCCTTCAAGTTTTATCCCTCACTTATCCACGCCTATTTGTTTCCATCATCTGAAAAGGAAGAACTGTCATTTTCTGATGATGTTAATTGTAACTGCATAGGGTATTCTATATCTTCATGTTTGGCTGCCTCAAAAAGACTCTTTAACTTTATGCTTGGCTACCTTGCAAATCTTGAAATTTGGGTTGGCAATCAAAAAGAATTTGATTGCAAGTTTTGTCTCTTGAGATTTTTTAAGGAGGCACTAAATTCCTGTAATTAAGTAAACCAGACAATTATAGAAAGAAGCCTTAGCTAAAACAGACTTCTGAGGGATTTGACAGATTACAGGCTGCTAACGCTGTCATAATCACTGCTAAAATCTGTAATCTCATTAACATCAAAGAACTGGAACGAAGCAAGAACAAAACTGAAAAGTGATTCAAAAAATATAAGAAATCTTTTTATTATAGCCATCAGCACTGATGTGAAATATAAGAAGGACTGACAGAGAGCAAGAACGTTTCAGAAGTAACTACTAAAATGAAAGCTATGATGAAATATATCCTGCCTTCCTTCCAAGCACTTAAATGCAGAGATCCCATTTTTACTCCAAACTGATGTTTGTCTAATGCTTTATCAAGGAGGGAAGGGGCATCAGAAAGATGCATAACAGTAACAAAAAAAAATCAAAGAAGACAGAATGGTTGAGATCATAGGGTACATTGCTAAATATCCTGCATTTGTGACCAAGCTTTTTGATGTCAGTTGACTGTTTTTGTGCCCTTGTGATATTTATGTCAAAATTTCCTGAACGGCTACAGGTACAGATTTTTGTGCTTCTATTTGTTTCAAAGGCTGAAGAAGCTGGTGAGCTTAGCTAAGTGGTTTACCTTGATTATACCTGGTTTTGCTGACAGAATGACAAGGTTTTTGATGAAGATAACATTATCAGGTAGTTTTATACCTTTTTGTCAGCACAAAAGTGTTTTTAAAATATTTTGCAGATAAATATTTATGCAGATAAATAAGGAACTTTTCTATTTGATAGAAGCAGGCTTAATGCACAGAATTCAAGTGACATTCCCTAAATACGGCAAGAAAAACATTGCCAGTCTTTTTACATTACAATTCTCTACATATGCAACAAACTGCACTCCAACATAAAGCAGGATAGGAAGGTGAGCAAATACTCCTATGTCAACGCCAAGCAGAAAAAAAAAAAATCAAAATAAGGAATAAATTACAGAAAGCAAAACAAAACAAAACAAACAAAAACCATCACCAACAAAACCCAAACTCCTGCTGCCCTCTCCACAAGGTGGGTGTGGGCTTTAAGTCTTTTAGTCATTTTCATCTTTTGGCCATTTTTACCCATCTAGCCCAGAGTCACTGTGTGCAAGCCCTGGCTTAGGGTTAGCGCTGTGCCTGTGAACAGCATGTGGCCAGCCTGTGCTAACTTGCCTCTGTGATCATTTTATGGCATAGCGCTTTTTAGAGAACATTATGATAAGATAACATCGAGGCTGAAAAGGGCTGGATGATAGCTGAGGATTGTATTTGAAGGATATAGTTAGTATCTATAAATATATATGCACTTTTAAAGGAAAAAATAAAAATCCTCTGAAGATTCCAGCAACTGACCTGTTCACAGCACCTAACTGATTTCAAAGAACCCAACTAGTCTCTTACACTGTAAATCTGATTTCTAATATTTGATTGGAAATGAATTCAAAATATTACATGAGATATTGCAGAAGAAAACAGAAGTTCAAGCCTATGATCCTCCAGTATTTTCTCAAATTGGAAAGAAAATGAGATTTTCCTTGCTAAGTGAAATATAGAAAGGAGGTAAATAACTCACTTCAGAAAAATGGCATTCTTCAGATTAACACTAATGCAGTCTCGGGCAGGTCATAGATAAGAAATACATGTGTCATATTCACAACAGAAATACAACAGCAATGTTGTTACAAACAAGCCAAATGCATAGTCATACATTGGCTTGTGGCCACTATCTCAGAGATCCCAGAATCATAGAATGGTTGGTGTTGGAAGGGACCTCTAGAGATCATCTAGTCCAACCCCCCTGCACACGCAGGGTCACCTAGAGCACGTGGCACAGGGTGGCATCCAGGCGGTTTTTGAAGATCTCCAGAGAAGGAGACTCCACAACCTCTCTGGGCAGCCTGTTCCAGGGCTCTGTCACTCTCACAGTAAAGAAGTCCTTCCTCATATGAAGATGGAACTTCCTGTGTTTTAATTCATACCCATTACCCCTTGTCCTATCACTGGCCACCACCAAGAACAGTTTGGCCCCATATTCTTTACCTTCTCCCCTCAGGTACTTGTACATATTGGTCGGATCCCCTCTCAGTCTTCTCTTCTCCAGGTTAAACAGATCCAGCTCACAGATGTAGACTTCCAAATTATTCATTTATTTAGACTATTTAAGTCAAGGTCATGTAAAGGTTGAACACACAAGTGGAAGAATGAGGTTTCATGGAACAACCCTAGAAAAGCCTATCTGGGTTTTTTGAGAAATTCTTCCAAAGGACCTTCTGGGTTCAAGAGCAGGAAAAACAGTGACACTAAGAAGGCAATATTATCAGCAGGTGCGTTAATGGGAACTGTTACCAAAACCTGCTCTCAAGTTTAAAAGAATAAGTACACCTGACTGCTTTGTAGCCAAAATGAGACTAGCAAGCAATCTGGTATGTGTAGTGTCTTGGCTTAAAAGCAATTGAATCAGTCCAAAGATTTTGTCTCCCTGAAATGTGAGAATTGCAGATGCTACCAGAGCTGCTTTGCTACTGCCTTTCCAACAACCTTATGTTTGTGGCTATCTGCAGAATGCATCACTGTATGAACAGCTGAATACAGAATAAATACAGGTTTATGAATCTCTGCTCATTCAAGGCCAGATTGGTGCTTCAACAGGTGTAGAGGGGAAACCTCATTCCCAGCACCAGGAGGCTCGTTCCATGCCGTGCTAAGCTCTTCCACCCCCTGTACCACATGATGCTGAGGCTTAATGTGGCTCTGCTCCGCATCACTGGGAGTGACACGAATGCTTATGCCACCAAGGAAGCCTCTTTCGCACTGAGACCCACAACAAGACCAACGTTATCCTGACTTTTTCCAGCCTGTCTGGAACACTTCTGTCAGGGTGCTTCTGAACTTGCTACAACCACCTAGCTTATGAACCCTGTATTTTACTCAAGCAGCGGTGGGTTGATGTTGTATAATCCATCACTGTTGAATTCAGTCCCTGTAGTTGGGGTGCTGTTATACCACAACAGCATCTTTGGGTAGGACAGATGGGCAGTATCAACAACGACTTTTTGGAAACAATTAAAAACATTTTTGAGCGGAGGCCAGTGTGTCTGCAATCGTGGTAGTTGGTCTATCTTGGGTACTGTTCCTTTAGACTGGCATGAAGAGAGAGAAAAAGAAGAGAAATCATTCATGAACAAAATGGGACCCATATTTGGATGTGTTAAAAAAAGCAAAGCCTGCATTTTTAAAAATGGGCTTGGGCACTCTTCAGGCAGCACTCTAGCATTTTGACACACCATGTGGACCCCGGTGTTAAAAAAAGAAAAAAAAAAGAAAAAATAATAATGCATATGTGTGGTAATAATCTGCACATGACTGGTTGCTGTAATGTGCACTGCTGCCCTGCCAGCAGGACAGTGAGTGATTGCTCCTTGCCGCCACCGTGGACACTGGAGTTGCTTCATGTGATTTTTAAGCAGGAGAGCAAATAGGAGGGGGTGAAGGGGAAGAAAGGACCTCACCCCCCACTCCAGAAGCCTTGGGGCTTGACTAAATAAGCAGTGAGATGTTTGTTGGTTTTTTTTCCCTCTTTTTTTTTTAGGGAAAAAAAAAAACAAAAAAAAAACAGACTAATGCTCCTAGGGAACATGCTGAACGAGAGGCAGGAGGAAAGTTGCTCGCCTTTTGCTTTGACCCCTGTGTCTTTTAGCAGAGGTGGTGAGAGCTGTGTCGCAGGGGCTGAGCACATGAGGAAAGTTTTTACTTGTTTCGCTAGTCTGCTCTTGATATTCAAATGAATCTGTCAGCAGCAAGAGTGCGGCGCTTCAGTTCTTGCTCGGGCCTGATGACATTGATTTGTGAGCATACTGCTTGACTACGGGATGTGTGACAGATAAATTTTATCAAAATTAAGGCACAATTAAACATTTCATCTTCCTAATTACTGGCTGTAGATTCAGCCTGATGACCATGTGCTGTAAGAAATCAGCGACCATTACACATTTTAATGGAGCACAGCTGTCTTACAGCTTGGTAATATTTGCACAGTGCCACAGAACTGTAATTTATGATAAAAAGAAAAAATGTGTATTGGCTCTTTTTTGCCAAAATAGATTAAGGATTCATATACTTTAATGAGATTTGGACCTAGCCTTGGATTATCGTTATAAATGATTTATGTGCATGTTGGTGGACTCCTGTAGTTTTGAGTTGATTTGTGTTTTGGTCGACCAATATGTAATTCAGTATTTCCTTGCGTGTGCCAGTATTTGCATTCTTTTCCCCTCTCTCCATTTCAGTTCTATTTTTCTGCCATAACTTAGCGAGAAGGGCGAGTGGGAAGGTTAAGAAGGCATCGAGGCATATTTTCCAGCAGGCTTCCTCACACTGCAAATCCTTCTCTGAGATCCCTCCCCTTCTCCCTCCCTCCGCACCCCAGGTTCGGAGGGGAGAGGGGCAGGTAGGATGGAGACTGCAAACCCCGGATGGCTTCACCTTTGCAGCCTGGAAACCTGGGCCCCCGGGAACAGATGTTAGTTGGTCCTCTGGTTAAGTGAAAGAGCACGGCGTATCTCAAGACAGAGTATCAAACTCTTCCTCCTGCTCGTTGAAAGCATGGCCTGTAAAAGTTATGGACAGGTGTTTGCTCTCAGTCGGTATTTTTCTCCTTTTCTTTTTTTCCAGAAAAGGCACTCTTTCTCTAAGGAGAGAACGACGACAACAAAAGCATTGCAGTGTGTACCCAAGCTATGAAAGCTTCCAAAGCCATATCTTTTCATTTCTTCATTATGTTTGTTTCAGAGATTACTTAGAGAATGTGGAGGGCAGGGAAAATGCTACAGATAAGATTAGGTGTCATATACAAATATATACATATGTGGGTCTCTATATAGGTGATATATATGTTTTTTTTTTTTTGCTATGTATATTTGCATTTGTGCAAGCTTTATTTTTACATTAAACTTGAGGGACCAAATTCATACTGAGTGTAACTACCTAGGTTTCAGAAGAGTTGGGTGTGACTCCAGAGTTTGGCCCCATATGTTGTGAAGCTCTGAGGTCCATATGTGCAGAAGAAAAGAAAAACTAAATTCTAATTTTCATAATAAAAAAAAAAATCTGTCCAAGCTTGATTTACTTCAGTGTTCATATGCTGGAATGTTTCATACTGTACCAGGTTGCATATGCTTGCACACTAATTCTCAATTGCCGTATGCAGTTTGTGACAACCATCTGCTAAGACCTCCCTTAGAGTTCTTTCTCCCACTCAGCCCAGCTGAAATAAAAATATGGACAGAAAACAGTTCTGTAGGGAAAAAAAAAGAAAAAGTTAATAGGGAACTTGGAGTTAGACTGCATATCTGATTTGAATTCAATTGCTCCTACAACTTATGCCCTACTTATGAAATATTTCTCGAGTGTAAAACATTAAATATAACCGAAAACTGTAAAATAAAGCCATACTTCCTTTGACAGACTTGAATGTGCTAGAAAGGTAATAATAAAATATGTACGCACAGAGCACATGTGTTAGCTAGCTCTCACTAACAATTCTAAAACAGCAGCTTAGACTAACTGTGTATAGCACCTTATCACATTAAAGCACCCTAAAGCAGGAGGGGAATGAGTGGTGAGAAAAAGCGGGTGTGAGAGGGAAGGGGCTGAGAAATCTGCTCTCGGTTTCAGCGCCAGAGAAGTATTTCCATTTAAGCCAGTCTCCTGAGAAAGTCTGAGTGCTGGATGTCTGCTGCTCCGGTTCAAGCTGGAGGGGTAAACCAGCAACCAGCACATATGAAAATCAGGAAGTGCGGATAGAGGGGACAGGTGGGCAAACACGAAAGGAGCAGCGTTAGGAGAGGGAGCTGTGGGTAAGAGTACACGCATGGTCTGTTACCTTCCATCCCATCTCATCGTGCGGTAATGGGTTAAGTTCCCCATCACGTGCGTATTTCTGAATCACTGAGAATAGGAATGGAAGAGGGTTTGAAAGGTTTAGGAGCCAGGTGCCTGCCCCTAACCAGCATCAGCTACACCACAGCCTTCAAATGCAGGTACCAGTCAATGTTTAGCTAATTTGTTCTTTAAATGCAAAAAAAAATCATTCCATCAGAATTTTATCTAAGATCTGATCTATTTCGATTTCTACAGCTGAAGCTCCATGCTTTCTGACTGAGTTTCAGCTGTCATTGGAAACGGTGGCGGCAGCGGCGGCGACTTTCCTTGCTGCTGCTGCTGCTGTACATGTTAGCTGAGGGCCAGATAGTGTGGAGAAGAGGTCAGGAGTGCTCCAGGTGTCCCCTGAACAACCAATTAGTATATATATAGGCCAGGGTGATGCTTGTTCTACAACATGACATTTTTGTTTCATGTTTGGCTTTTGAAAGCATACTACTGCCCTGAAAAAAAGAATGAAAATGGAATTGCACATGTTGTCCCCAAAGTAATGGGTCTTGATTTGCATTTCTGTATATCAAGTGATTTACAGAAGTCACTGTGATGCCTTTACATTGGCAGGTTTTCAGTGCAGCTATGAAGGAAAAATCAGGCCCAGCAATGAGGCATAAATGCTCAGATATTGAAGTGGGAGAAGGAAGATATTACTATCCTGTAAGATAACAAGAAGCAGTTTTGAAAAGGAGGAACGACTTTAGATCGGATGAAAAAAAACGTACCTGGAACTCATGTCGTGGAGCTTAAGTCCTGTTATTAGATTTTTTTTAAAGATGACATATCAAGGTATTTGGTAAACTCAATATTCCTAGGTTAGACAATCTCAGGTGATATCTAGGGTTTTAAAGGCTCAGTAAGTCATAGGAGATTTGCCCTAGAAATTGTAAGGCAGCACATATATAAACCTTGAAGCTGAAATGTGTTTGAACTATTTTAAGAGCTTCTGAAAAGCTGGCATATTAAATTATATATCAATCTGTCCCCCATTGGTTATTATCCTAACAGCTGCTATAAGTGTAGCCTATCAGTTTTAAATATAGGAACAGCAGTAAATAGTGCATTATGATATTCCAGATGGAACACTTAAAATAAATTGAAATATCTATGTATTTGAGAGTTTTCTACAGCACTAGTATTATGTCATCATTTTCTGTAGCTAGTATAACAATCTTTTATCCCTGCAGCATTAAAAAGTTTGAGGATATGAATGTGTGAAGAACTGATGACAACCAAATATTCAAGCTTCCAGCATGACCTTTTGGCTGCAGATAATATTTGAAGTGTTGATGCCAGAGCACAGAGATATGAGGGCACCATTCTGTTGGATCTGGTTTCTCTTGTTCTGCTTCTTTCTGGTTTCTCATGCCAACATTTGGGAAACTCTGTGAGGTCATGGCATCCCTATAACAGGATAACGCCACAATAGCAAGACTCTTCAAAGGGTCTGGATACTGTAAGATAGAACACCTGGCTCCATGGCTTGGCAGTTAATATAGTAACTTAGTTTTCTATGCGTTACTACTGGCACCTGACTGAACTGAAAATTAAAAAACAACCAAAGGTCATGCGTCCTTCCTATCACACCACATAAAATGTGCTCTCCGTATCCTTTGCAGCTGCTGGGTCCTACCACATTTGCGCCAAAGAAACCTGTTGCTCAGCTACTTTAAGAACACAGAAAGCAGGTTTTAGTGTCTCCTTGTGCATCTGTGCTCAATCTTGGAATATTCAGTGGGTAAGCTAAAACCTGGAATAATATCTGTGAAAGAAGGATGCTTAGAAAATATACCCTAACCACAATGTGAAGAAGACAAAAGAGATGCTGAAAGGTGCAATAACTGATGGTACAAAGGAGGCCTCACCGTCACAGTCATTCTTGTTTGAAGCTGAGTTTGTTAAAGAGAGACAGGTTCTCTAGTTTTTGCTTTAGAAAGTCATTCAGCATGCTCCAGGAAACATTGCTTTCTTTGCATGTAACTACACATTACTTTTACTATTTACTTCAGTTCTCCTCATCTCTTCTGATGCCACTTCCCACACTGGGATGTTGTAAAGATTTTTTCAAGTAAAATAAAGACAGCATCTTCAAGCTGTAATGTATGGTGCTCCAAAAGCGGTGTTTGGTATTGTCATCACTTCTTTTAAATTGTAGCTAATTTGGAAATTTGTGCTCTTGGATGTGCTATAGCTGAGTGACAACAAAAAAGCAGTTGATGATATTCCTTTTGGTTAACTATTTGTATTATTCTATCACCCAGTACCTATCTGTGATATTATCAAATATGATGAATAAACCTTCTGGTTTCCTTTTTAGAATTTATGAAGCTAAAATATTTTTGGGAGTGGTCTGTATACCTATTTCTTTTCTGAAGTATTTTTGCTGCATTGACTCTATGCTTAAAGTGTTGGAATTAATTAAAAAACTAATTAGAAACTAAAGCACTCTGATTTTCTGATCAAGTGAGCTCCTATCTCCTCATATATTAAGCTGTTTCTACCCAGTGGATAATTTCCCTGCCATGCCTGTGGAAATGGGCTGTACTCACACTTAATCCGGGCCAGTGCAAAGGACATGGGTCAGCTCACATCTCTGCTCAAAACTAAACTACGAAGCCAGCTTATTGTATAGAATCACAGAAGAAATTAGTGTCTCAACCTGTACCCTTCGTAGTGCTGCTAACTAGTGCTGGGTACCTGCTATGCTACTGCCCTTTGGCTGGGGGACGAGGGCCTTCTGCTCAATGGTGAAAACTTTTCCAATCACTATAAATCAGGACTGTACATGTTCATCTGATTAGATGTAAAATGAGCTTAAATATATAAGACCTTCCTTAATACCCACTCGTAGAGTCTTGATACCTAACTTTGCATGTAACCTGAGCAATCTTCCAGTTTTTGATAGAATTACCACTTATAACAATGTGGCCTGCTGAAAGCAATTTCCTATGTGCTACAGTGCATGTGTTGGGAAGAAGTGCATTACAAGATGCCTATAGCCACATAATTCAGTAACCCTGGCAAGAGTCACTATAGAAGCGACTCAATAACTGAATACTGAAAATCCTCTGGCAGATTAGTTCCTCTTACTGGTAGGTGCTGCGGTGACCATATATCAATCTTCTTAAAGTAATGCATTGCTAGTCATAGATCTACAGTCTGCTTTTATACTTCCATCATCATATCTGTGGCCTTCAAAGCTACAGCTGATGGACCTTCTGTCAAGATCCAGATATTTAATCAATGTGACAGCATCCTACATATTTTGAACCCCAGAGGCCTTGGAAAAGTTTAATGCAGCTTCCAGGTAAAGTTCAATCCACATGGCTGAGTCCCCTGAAGTATTTTCCACAGACAACCCCCCTCCCCCACATTTTTACATATCCAGTGTCCTTTACATTTCAAGAAAGTGAAGAGCTAAGTCAGAAGGCCAGGTATTATTGCGATAGAAATGTGTGCTTTATAGAGCGATGCTAGTCATTGAAAAGTTCGATGTAAGACCTCTAGCCTCCCTTTCCTGAAGAAAGGATTAGCACATGATAAGGACTTCTGCCAACAATACTAACTTTTTCCCAGTCACAATAACTGATTGTTAAATGTAAGGTTGTGAGGAATCTGTAGTGTGGAATAGGAAAAGGAGCATCTCTCTTCAAAGAATGTTGAATCTTGATGGAAACAGCAACTGTTGGGTTAGCAAGCAAAGCCCCTGATGCTGACTTGGTCACGATGTGTAGGTCTTGACCTCACCTCACTGGTCACTTGAAGGTATTCAACCCTGTTGTAACTGTAATCACCAAAAGATGTGAGGGAAGCAAGATTGCTTAATAAAGACTCTGGGTCTGAAAGCTTTTCTGCTCTTCCCAGCTATAGCACCTGGGTTCATGAAAGAGAAGCTCCTCAGACTACAGATCTTGTGTTCTCCAGGATAAAATTTTTCTCTCTCCCTCTCTTTTTATATGTGTACATGCACACGCAGGCAGGGTCTGGGCCTGGTCCACAGTTCTTTGTTCACAGCACTTGCCAATGAGCATCAATTACATGTAAAGTAAATAAACACTAGCCACTTAATGATATGAATTTCCTTTGGAAGGGAATGTTCTAGAATCATAATCAGTGCATTTTCTTTGTCTCTTTGAGCTTTATCGATTTTATGCAAGATTAATATATATATCAACTACCTGACTTAGGCAAATAATAATGCCTCTAATTATAATGGAAGCCAGTTCACTTACAGTTAAGTTAAAATGCTCTATAGCAGATAATGTCAGTGTGATCTATATAATACAAAAATTTAAACAGTGAAAAATAACATTATCAAACATGGAAATCCATTAATGTTGGTCATTAGATTTTAACTATGCTTTTAGAGTTATTAATGTGAAAAAGAGGAAGACACTTCGGCTGACCATGCCTTATGCTGCAAGCATGCAGTAGAATTAAATTCTTTATTTTCTCAGTACAGAGTAAAGAAAACAAGAGGATTGTCTGTTAAAATATAACACCTTTGATGAAAAGATCGCTTTGTTCCTAGATCCACGCTATAGTTTCCATCCTGAGATTGTACTGCAGGTACTACATTGCATAAATAAGCTGACCTGTCAGGTTTTTGGCAATTTATGGGGCTGGTCAGCCTGTACATTCATGCAGTTTTTTGTTGCAATGAGATGTAATGGCTTTTCAGCGCACCATAAGCACAGTTGTGACCACAGGCTCACTAGTGTCATTTTGTGTGCAGTAATGAAGCCTGACGAGTGGTCTCCTGCTTGCAGATAGCCGGCTGTTGTCCTAAAAATGCAAACCATTGCCTCAGGCCATGGAATCAGGAACAGGCAAAGGACAGTGGCACAGGCATGGCTCCCCACTGCTCACCCTCCCTTTAGCACACTGTACTTGGATGCAGGAGAATAGTCTTTACCCTTGTACATAAGGACACGACAAGAGAAAGTGATAAAAACAATTGCATGAAGGCCATGTTGGAAATCAGGTTTGTGAAGTTGCTGAGCTGATGTTTGGAAAAAAAAATAAAAAATCCTTCGGCAAGATGTTTTCTCCCAGTGCACAGAGTACTATGAACAAAAATGCTGCTCCCTCATCATAGTTTCCCTTCCTGTGCTCTCTATCCGCATAAATATTTGTGCAGAAATGTATGTATGTGCTTATTTATATTTATTTGTATTGGAAAATGTGCACTTGCACCCACATCAACACATACACACACACATGTATGGGTATACAGAGAAATCATCAACACATACACACACATGTATGGGTATACAGAGAAGCTGAGTGAGCAGACACAGCAAACCACAGGCACCAGCCTTGCTGGGTTTTTTTCACAGTTCATGAATATTCCATGGACTAGGAAGGCCTGGGGTGTACTGGGGTTCACACCTCCCACAATACAGCCAGCCCTACAGCAAATTTCCCTCTCTTTTTTAAACATTCCAGGGTCATTGGAGTGGTGCTTTGTGCTGGATAGTGCTGTGCTGACAGATGTCCTATTTTCCTGAGAAATATGAAAAATAAATCTGTTTAGATTTTCTTTTTTTATTTAATGCAAAAAATTTAGACCTTCTCCCGAAATGGTGTGCCCTGTGATTTAATTATGTAGCCCTGTGCTCTTCCTGGTTTCGCTTTCAGCACACCAAGCACCACTGATCACCACATCCTGAAACTCTGTGGGTTGGTTGTTCGCTAAGAAGGTAGAAGTTGCTTTTGTGCTTTCTGCATGCACATGCAGTGTTTTATAAACAAGTGCAGGAAAAGAATAACTGAGCAAAAGTTACAAATCTACCCCCTTGGGTATAATCAGTATTGTCATATGAGCTATCATTCTAGCTTCTCTCTCTTTTTTTTTTCCATAATTCTCCAAAAAAATCATAATTCCAAAGCTTCTCATGCACTTTTGCAAGGCCAAAGACTTGACTTTCTGAAAAAGTGTGAACAGAATGTACAGAAATATTTCGAAGACTAGCAAAAAGCTTAAAATATTCCCTCTACCTACTCTAAGTTTTTTTCTTTTTTGTCTTTTTTTCTTGGATATGTTTCTCATTTTGTAAAGAACTCCAAAAATATGTGAACTTTGTGGCAGAGCTTGTCAATGGTCCTTTTATCAGTCATCTGTGGGAAAGACCTGTTGAGGAGCGCAGTGAGACATATATATCTTTGACAAATGCCATGTCAGGGGAGAATGGAGGTGCCAAAAGGTCTTGCCATAGTCTGGCCTGTGACCTCTCCAATCTTCATCTTCTCAGCCTCCAATGACAAAATTAGTATGGCTCTACTGTGAAAAATGTCCCTTTTAAAAATACTTGCCTACTCTTTAGCCTGGGCCGAATGAAATGTCCTTTACCTTGTGTTTCTCGTGCAGAGCTACTGCTGCGTGCTACCTGGCTGGGGGCCCTGGTCATCAGCTATGCTTTTCTCTGGCCCTCAAATATCAAACCCAGACTCCACCTGTCTTGCAGCCCTCTTGCAATTGCACAGCTCTGGAGGGAGATATTGTTTTTTTTTTTCCCATGGTGTTTTCCCACTTTTACTTTGTTAAAATAGATGGTGGCATGTTTTTTTCCAGGCTCCTCACCTTCATGAGCACAGAAGATTGATGGTGAGAAATGCTCGAGTAGGTGGGAATTAGTTTTGTGTCATTTTGCTTCTGAAATAACGAGAAATATTTAATGAAGTATCAGGACCACTGCAAACCAGCACACTCGGCACAAACAAGTAGCTCGTTATGTTACGTGACCTAAAAATGGCAAACTCAAAAGTAACAAATTCTATCATCAGAAATGTCAGAAATGTGGCTTATAAGTTATGCATTACATTTGTCTTTATTTCTGAAATGTGTAGCTTAATATTGATATTTTTAAAATGCTAAATATGAACCAGAAATCACACAGAATGTGCAGTGTCGCCTTGGGAATCTTTACTTTTTTGGTGAAATTTTATGATAAAAACGCTGCAAAGTTAAGGTAACATCAACCCAGTCTTTGGGTGCCTGCATAATACAAAATGCTTCAACTTCTGGGACAGCAGCTATTTCTATGGATACAGTATGTTGAACAGACATGGAACAAAGAAAACCAAAACAGTTGGTTCTCTGCTGTCAAGGAAACAAGCTGCTCTTTCTGCTTAAATATCCCTTACCAAAACTAGAAGGAAAAAAAATCCCCCAAAACCCTAGTTTGCACTTAAAATGAAAGATAAAGTCTGTCTTACAGTCACTGATTTGAATGTATTCTCAGACATTTCAGTTAGGGATATTGTTATGTCTGATATAGATAAATCAACACATCTTCCTGCAAGCCCCTAAGGTTAATGTTATTCTTGAAGGTAAATTTTAAATCATTTTTGAAAGCAGTAGGAGTCCAGAAGGAAAGTGAGAAAACATTCTGCAGTGTTCTGGGGTTTTTTTTGTTTTGTTGTTTGGTCTTTTTTATGCTGAATGTAAAATTCTGTTTGTGCTTCCCTAATGCAAACTCTTATTTTGCCCCTGTTCAAGCCATCAGAAGCTTTGCTGTTTAACGTAACAGAAAACAAAACCTTATATTTGATGAAGAACAAAAAAAAAAAAAGATTAATGGGTATATATTTCTTTTAGAAATAAGAAGGCGTACAAAATAGAATTTCTTCTGATAAAAACGATACATGAAGATGCACGTATATGTTCTATATGACACTGTATACTTGACTTAGCAGAAAATATCTCCTCAGAAACATGCCTAAAGTTACACGAAAGAAAAGGAGCTATCATAGAATCATAGAATCATAGAATGATTCTATAGGAATCATCATATAGCTATAGGAAAAGAAAATAAACTGCTCACAGTATTTTTAAAACCTCAGAGTTTCTTACTCTGGTCAAGTGTTCTGGTTGGGATAAGTTTTCTTCTTCTACCTTAACAGAATGGAACTTTAAATTCCTGTGCTTTCGTGGAGGATATCGCAAGACCCTCAGAGGACCCCCACCTTCAGAAAATAGGTCTCTGCAAAAAGAGGAAAATACATTGGGAAAAACGGCTGACAGGACACATACCAGGAAAAAGTAAGCTTATAGAATAGAATACAATGGGTAGACACAAAACATTAGCTAGTGTTGATACAAGTTCATCAATACAAATCCTCGCTGAGTCACAACACCATTACTAAATTGAGCCAGTGAGTACAAATGGGGTAAATAACGTGTTGGTTTGCAGTTGTGCTTGCTGGTGGATCATGAAACTGTCCTCTGGCCGGTGGTGTGTCACCGCTGGTGGGCTTGCGAGGACAGCGGGTGATCACTGAGCATCCTCCACGGTTATGTGCCTAGCCCTCGGGAAGGGGATTCATTCCCTTTCCCTTCTGTCAACAGGAGCCCCCAGATTCTTCCTGCAGATAAGGAGTGCGCAGATGAGCCTGGATGTGTAACATAGTCCTGAGTCTGCAGCTTGCACTTACCTACCTGGAAACTCAGAGGAACTCAGCGCATTTGGCCCCTTGTATATATGAGATTGACGTTGGTTCTGAAGAGTGTAGGCAGAGAATTGCCATGGCGGTTATTGCTCTTTTCAAAAAAAAAAAAAAAAGACTAGAAGGGAGCCTTGTGCCTTGGTATGCCTCCCTGACCTGCTAGCTTTGCTTGTTTTGTAGGCTGCAATTGCTTTGCAGTGTTTTTTTTTCTTGAGCAAAGGTTGTGAAATGACTTAAAAATACTGCTCCTAAGGAGCTAGAAAATGATGGATTCAAAAAACGTACTCTGAAATGACTTAAAAGGTGGTGCACATAACCCCACTAAAATAAGGATTCCTCCTGATATGCATCCATAATTAACTTTACAGTGCCTTCTTCACAAGTGCATAGATTATGAAATTCATCAGGATAGCCTTCTTAACTTTTAATTTCCTGGCTTTTCTTATTTTGTTTAGACAATATTGTAGTGGCAATGAAGAGCAGGTTTGTGGGGATGGGGGTAGGGCTAGTTTGTATACTTTGGAAAAATTGAGCTGTGTTTAATAATTTTCAAGTGTGAAATCTTTTATTAAAAAAAAAAAGTCAATTTATCTGATACTTACTGCTCTTTAGTACAGCACAGCTTGGTAGCACTAGGTACGTCTTGTTGAAAGTATGTCCATAAATATGTCCCTTGCAGCACAGAACAGCTTGTTAACTTGGCAGTCCTCAGCAATTTGCTTTGAAAAGTTTGCCTCAGTTTTGATAGTCCAAATGTAGGGCAAAAACTCAGAGTAACTTTTTAGCTAATTTTACCAATTGACACTTTCTCCATGTTTTAACTGCCTGCTTGCTAGAACAATGATTGCAGTGCTTCTTCCTCCTCCTTTAATAAGCTATTTTTTGGCAAAGCTTTTCATTTTTAATGTGTTGAGTACTGATTTTCTGCTTTTCTAATGTGCCACATAAAACAGGGGTCTGTTGCTTTGGGGAAATATTATTCTAGTCTCTTAACCATACAAAATAACATGGGCAACATGGTGCCCCTAAGAACTGTTACATAAGGCATGGTAAAACTATGAATTTATATTGCTTCAATCCAAAAACAATCATGCAAGTGAACAAATGCTAGCAGTCCTTATGTCACAGAAATTGAGGCACAGAAAGGACAAGTAAATTGCCTGGTGTTTAAGAGAGAATCAGTAGCCTCAAGAAAAAAAAAAAAACAAAAAGCAAAAAACAGATTTTACATGCCTGGTGCTTTGGAAAATTCCTGCACTCCTTTTCCTTTGTTTTAGCAGCACATTTGGCTAACTCTGTTGAATATCTTTTTAAATACAAGAATGGACGTGTGATGCCTACATTATTTCTATACCAAAGACATTGGGTTGGCTTTTGGGAGAAACCCTGAAGTGAAAGTTCTGGAGTCTGTGTTCTAATTTAACCACATGAGGACGATGATTGGAGATAGTTCAAAGTGGGTTACAATGGTTAACTAAGTGAAAGATAATATCCCTTTGCCATTATTGTCTAGTAGGTCTCATTACTCCTCTGGGCATGCTCCTTAGAATAAATTGAAAGGATCCACTGAGAACCATTTTGCTTTGGGTTTTTTTTTTTAATGATTGCCAAAAGCTATTTGCTAGGATAGTACAGAATGTTTACAGATGCCTTAGGAAGAAAACAGCAGAATGTGGAACTAATTGTGTTTATTCAAGATAATTATGAAAAACAAATGACCATTACTTACAACAAGTCCCATGACAGCTAAGAGTTTGACTCATGGGGCAGGGATCAAACTCTGTAAAGAAAGGCCTTAATGTTAAAGTTGTAGTGACCGTATGGATGTATTAACACAAGCCATGGCAGTTATTGCTCTCCCTTCAGTGCTCTTGTACCAAACTAGTGTCAGAGAAGCAAGGTAAGTGGAAAAATTGAGTGTTTCAAAAAGGAGCAAAGAGCCTGATGGAGTCAGGAGCTCCAGAAAATGCAACCATAGAATTTTCTTGCAATTAGAATGCAAGTTCTGTCATAGGAAAATAAACTGGCTTTACTGCAACAGTGATGGACGTTTGTTCTCTTTAGAGAATGGGATGAATAAAGTAACCTAAAGACATGGTTGTTAGTTTCCAATGAAAGAAAAATTCTGTGTCTATTGCACCTGGATTCCTCTCAGGATAGTTTGTCAGACCATATCTACATACCCATGTGAAACTGGAAGGCATACTTCATTCCTGAATCTTAGAAGAGGAATTCATTACAGTGCTGAGTTAGAATTACATAAAAGTAGATGGAAGAGTGTTAGGGCAATCGCAATAAAAAAAAATTAAGTTAACTATGATCTAGATTAAAGACATGATCTGATTTCCAGGTTTTGTAGGGGGCACAAAAATGTATTTATTTCTTTGATCTAAAACATTTTTCATCGCACAGTTAATACTACTCAGATGAGTCAATTTTGTTGCTACATTTTGAGATATTTTGATTACTTCATTCTCTCTGTAGCTGCAGTGGAGTTGTTTTTGCTTTGAACAGGACAGGAAATGTGTAGACTACCCAAAATTTCATCAGCAAGTTCTTCTCATGTAAAGAAGTCATATATATCCTTAACACCTTAACAGTGGGGGAAAAAAAAAGGAAAAAAAAAAGTGAGGCAGGGTGTAGTGCTTTGGTAGACATCACTTTCTGGTGACCTTCGTGAATCCCCAGGCACAGCGGTGTCAAAATGAAAAATGATTTGTTTCCTTATTGGTTTTGAATGTTGTTTCTCCATGTGGATGAGGGCAAAATCTGGTGAAATCCTGGTCCTCAAGTCACTTCAGGTTTTGCTTCTGTGATCACTTAATATACTGTGCTTGTAGCTTATATAGTCAACATACAAAGCCGCATTCAGTGGGTGTCTCAGAGTTCAGCAAAAAGGATGCTTGCTAGAACAGGCACACTAATAGAGAGAAAGCCATAGAAACCCACCAGAAAATAAATTGTGACTGAATGACAGAAGTTCAAGGGGACCAAAAATAGTCTCAGTAAACAGGTCAGTTCTTAACAATATGGGTTCTGGTTTTCTTCCACATTTTGTTCTTGATGCTTTTTCCTAGGAGAGAAAATCTCTACTCAGCTCAGAGTTTAATATGGCCAGAAGAAATTGGACTAACATCTCAAATTAATTCTGAAAAATTTTACAGATGGTTTATCACACCTCCTGTGGCTGTTCAATTTCTGAGGTAAATAATAGTCCTAGGCTTTGTGTTTCACTCATATCCACTAATGAGCCCCTCGTTGTCATTATTTTTCTTTACACTTTTCCTTATTCTCTTTTCAAAGGCACAGCCAAGGCTGCAGCCCATTCCAGGGACACCTGGGTATGTGATGGAGCAGGATGGGAAACTTATTAGGAAAAGGGAAAGTCTTATTAGGGAAAGGGAACGTCTTTTTTAAGGGAAACACAAGGAAATGAATCTTGCTCAGATCCTTGCCCATTCCTTGGGCCAAGCACCCGCACCTCGGTGCCTGCTCCTGCAGAGAGGTCTCGTTCCTGCCTGTATTGATGGCCGTGCTGCTCGGACGGTATCCTCCACTTTTCCCTTGGCACATAGCAGGAACTGCCACTTCTTTATGAAGAGTAAACTACTGGTTTACGCAAACTGAGGTGATTCATGGTGCTGGGTGAGATATGGCAACTCCATTTGGTTGCTAAAAGAGGCTTGGGATTAAAAGAATGCACAAATCTTTCGCTGTAAACGTTTTGCTTTGTTTTTTGTTTGTTTTTCTTTCTTTTTTTATTATTTTTGTATAAAAGTTGATTTAAATAAAACAAGGGCAATATGGCTGAAAATGCTTTAAGAACCTCAGGATGAAATTAAACATGTAACTGTGTCAAGCAAAGACTTCTGGAGGGCTTGAAAATTTTTCTATTTGTTTTCATGTAATAGCTTTAAATGATATGTTTTACTTAAACATAGACTATTTTTTCTTCACCCTGATATTTCAACTCACTCAGCTCAGACTGCAGGATCAGTCCTTCCTGGTGTCAGCCTTTTCCTTGCCTGTTACAAGAACCAGGCTTTGCTGGGTTCGTCACTTTCCTGAGCACCACATCAGCCAGAAGGGAGACTTGCTTCTGCCTTGTGGGGACATTCTACCCCTTCTACCACTATCTCCATCATATGGCTTGGAGGGAACCACAGGTTGAGGGTGTGTGGGACGGAAAGATGGGGGAGAAGCAGAAGGCAAACATCATCCCTAATTCTCACCCCCGGGGTGAGCAGTTTATAGCAGAAATAACCTCTTGAATATCTTGTCCAGTGCATTTAGGCAGAGAAAAGGGTGGAAGTTAACTTTGTGGGAGCTGCTAAATAATCATCACAATATAAAAAAATTAGTAAACTTTAAAAAACTCCCAAACTATTGATAGCATCCCAGCAGAACATGGGATCCCTTCGCGAAACAAAGCAAAGTCGCAGTCCCAGGAACTTGATGGCGAAGCCGGCATTTTCGGGGAATTCCTTCCGCAGGGTGGCCGCAGACGGTGCCTGATGACGCGGAGCCGGAGGAAAGGACCTCTCCGTGCCTCCCCTGTCCTTGACAGCCTTGCTCCGCGAGGGTTAATGAGCTCCCGTCAGCTGCCAGGCCCCGCGCAGCCACCCCGCTCCTCGTCAGCCGGCAGCTGATCCCCCCGCCGAGCCCGGGGTGAGGGTCACGGGCAGGGGTGCCGGGGGTTAAAGATAATAAGAGTGTAAACATCCACGGGGAGTTCAGCTCGTGTACAAAGCCGTAATTACATAAGCCATTACCGTCGTCCGGGTGAAAAGAAATAGCTGCAAGCAGAGGTAGGAAACATTTGCAAAGACAGGCTTAAGAAACAAGGGCACGAAATAGCCAGCGCTCCCAGACGGATGCGCCGTAGCTCGAGATGGGCAATAAAAGGAGGGTTGTTTGGCTATTCAAGTAGAAAACTGTTAAATGTAAAATCATGTTGCAGAAAACTTTTAACTCGTTTAGCAGTTCTCCTTTTTTCAACAGGTATGGATTCAAGCAGCCTCTGCTGTCTTTATCAAATGCATTTTAGACACGTAGTAGATGTCACCAAGGGTTTTAAGCCCTCACCAATCTGCACAGAGGCTGTGCTTGTAATATGCTGCTTGCTGCTTTTGCAAGCTGGACAAACCTCATACATTATGGGCCAAATTATGCCCTTGGATGAATCTGCCTGATTCCCACTGCTGTCAATGTGACTGTCATTGAAATCTGTGGGAGAGCAGCTTGTGCATCCAAAGAGGAATCTGGCCTAAAAGCTATTGTGCTCCTTTCCTTTTTACTTAGCTATTTCTTGTATTTGCCTGGCCTCCTTTCTTAGTAGAGGCAAAATAAAAACATTCAAAATTTTTAATACGAATCATGTTGTGCTACATTGTTTTGCTTGTATGCATGGCAGTGATTAATGGATGTCCTTTATCCTAGGTTTCCTTGAGAAGTCACTATATATATGTGTTTATAAACCTATATTACATCTTCAGACTCATGAGTTGTGGTCAGGCTCTGCCCCTGTCCCCCACAAGGTGGGCAAAGAAGGTCATTGCACCCCTGTTTTTCCTCCCTCTGCCAATCCTCACTTGCAAGTCAGTGCAGCCCTCCAGGAGGATAATGCCTGAAAAGAGCCGTTCTGCAAAATATTCTGGTCCTTTCCACAAAGAAGGAGCATCTTCTTCCGTGAGGGTGCTTCACTCGCAGTAAATCAAGAAGATAATGCCTGAAAAGAGCAGTTTTGCAAAATATTCTGGCCCTTTCTACAAAGCAGGAGCATCTTCTGTGAGGGTGCTTCACTCGCAGTAAATCAAGCATGGGCTATGCAAAATCATTTGCAAATCTAAAACACTAGGGGAAACGTATTCCCGTGGCTGGGCAGACCCCATGAAACTCAGGGCTGAAGGCACCCTGTGCATCCATTGTGGATATTTTCTGTGGGATCTGATGCCTGTATGGCACAGGGAAGGTTATTGGTGAGCGTGGGCTCTTCCTGAAGTACCACTCCTGGGAGCATCTCCCTAAGGTCCTGCCTGCTTCCTTGAGGCAGGTGCCAGCTTAAAGATTTCCTCCTCCCTGCACGGTTGCTTTGAATTTATTTTATTCCTAAGCAGCTAGTTGGAGTGGTAAATTTATACATGCATTCAGCATTGTCATAATCATATCTCGCCTGAGGGCATATTGATCCTTGTTACCATATTGACTCGATGCTTTTGCATCTGCCAGCAATAGGTCTACACATTTTTTTTTCTACAAAGATTGCACATTTTCCTTTCCCTGCCCCAAATTCTCTTTCCACACACAGTCTCTTTTTAGCAAGGTAAAATATATTTTTTTCATAGTGCAGCTTTATAAATGCACCCTGTTTGCTCAGGTAGAGGCTGTGCAATGATCCTCAGAGCAAGGATAAAGCAAACAGTTGGAAATGAACTGGCAACAGAACTTTATTTCTAAATTACATGTATATAAAAAACATACTTTGCTTTCCACAGTAAGGAAACAATGAAAGTAAAGAGGAAGCTACCTGTTTATTTATAATAAATCTCTTAAGAAGGAGGTAGCAATAGAAAGTCGGTCCTTGGTGACTAACGTGCTCATACGCTCGCAGTGGCAAAATTGCCATCACAGACAACTTCAGTTTTTCAATCGTGTTCTCCATGCAATTTTAACCATAAAAGTCACTCACCAGAAACAGGTCCGAAACAGTTTTTGTTTAACTTTTAGCATTTACTTAACTGATTATTAGTTACAAATCTGACACACAGCAGACATAACAGTGCTCTTGAGGAGATTAAAGGATTAGTCACTCACTAGCTTAATCAGATTAATCAGAGGTTTTGAACATAATATATAATTCTATCCACAGAGGGGATATATGATAGCCACATGCTAGCCTAATTTGGGAAGGGATATAGGGATGGACAAATCAAGACAAAAGAGGGCAGAAAAAAATTGCTAGTTATGAGAAGGATTTAAGCAAATACTCTACTTTTAATTACCACTTAGAGATCTTATAGTTTCTAGAGGAAATGCAAATTCACAAAATATATATGAAACACCAATATTGGCTAATAGCCTACACAGAACTACAAAATGACTAATAGAATATCTTGTTATACGTCTGCGATATTAGTATACAGTAAACAAATGTGCATGTTTTTCCTTATTTAATTTTGTATTTGAAAACTTGATTTAGTTTGTGGGGAGAAGTTCTTTTTTTTTTTCTTTTTATTCCACAGCATCCAGGATCTGAAATATAAACTGTAGGGAGGAAGGCTATGAAATTTTTAAAGCTGGCTTTATGACAAAATTAAAAGATACTTTTCGATGTAGAATACTGTAAGCTGGTAAGTAGAAGAAAACAGATTCACTGTCTTCTATGAGAACTGCCCAAACCAGATTTTCAACTGCTTTTACCTGTGGAGAAATCTAGTATTTTTATATGAAAACAGGCACTTTTCTCCTATACAGTTTGAAGACAGGGAGAAGTGAGAAGCAAATGAAATAGAGTTTTTTTCGGTTGTAGAAGTTATTTCTTAGCTGTAAACAGCAAGTATAAAGGAGAAATCATAGGCACTATTGATATGCATCCTGGTTTTGCCCCTAAAGAAACAGAGCAAGGGAAAAATCAGCGTCTCTATTACCCATTTCTTAACAAAAGCCCCAAATGTTCTCTTTCCTAGTGTATTTTTTTCAGCTCCAGTCTTTTTTTTCCATTTCGGTGCCGGTAGCGTTAGTAAGTTTCCTTAGTGTTTCTGCAGGTGTCGGTCTCTGGCTGAATCGCAGCTCCCTGACATCCAGGCTTCACAAAAGAGGCGCTTTTGCAAAAGATACAAACAAATTAATCTCCATGTGTTTCGGGAAAGACACTGTGGCTGGAAGTGGGCCAGGTTTTCACTCTGAAGGATGCTCTGTACTTGGCAAAGCTCAAGTGTGTGCCTGAGATGGTTTTATCGTCTCAGTAAATAATTGCAGTTCCTTAAAGGAGGACATGATAGCTAACAAGTGAAAACATAGTATTGCCACCTAATAAGTGCTTTGCAAGGACATCAGAAAAAAAAGGAAGCTAAACTCTGAAAAGAAAATGCTCAACCTGTGCAACCCTCCAGTTTGCATCAGGGCTGGCACATTAAGCGCGTTGGGATGCACTTGTGTGCTCAGTGCCGGCTGCAATCCTGTCCTGCACCCTCTGCATGCCCGACTGTGGGTCTCGGCTTTCAGAGACGACTTGGTAGCCCCAAGTCTTGCTGAGCCCATGGTGCAAATGTCTTTCCCACATCCCTCCCCGGCCCTGGCTGCGGCCCGGCTCGGCCCCGCGCACCCAAACGGCTCCGCGCAGAGCGGCGAGGGCTGTAATTCAGCCCCGCAACCCATAGCAACCAGCATCCCATAATGGATGGCTGACAGGAGCTGTTTGAGACACGCAGGCACAGACACAAAGCTGCCTTTTGGAAATAGCAATTGCAAGCTCAGGCTCTGCTTTTTTTTTTTCTTTCTTTCTTTTTTTTTTTTAAGAAAGCACACACTGAATTTAAAAATGTGCCAAGAATAAGCGGGGTGACATTGTTTCATTTGCACAAAGAAGCCTATCCTAATTGCACGGGAACTGTCGTTTTGCAAACAAACTTGTTCCCACCTAGCAGTGACAGGCGGAGGAGCCCGCGTGTGCACGCAGGGGCCGGGGGGGGCTGCTTTGCGGCGGTGTCTGCGCATCTCGTGCCGGCGCTGATGGAATTATTGTTTATTTTTTTAATTTTCGGAGGTAGGCTGATGACAGCTGAAGAAGACTGTATTTGCTGAAGAGCAGCATGATGGTAGAGAGGAGCGGAGTTCCTGAGGGAGATCTAATGGTGCCTCTCCTTCCTGCACAGAGATAAAGACTTATAATAAGCGTGTATGTTCACCATCTGGCTCTGTGCATGTGGTCCTTATGGAGGCGAAAGCAGCACAATCTGTAAATGATCAGGAGCCATCGCGCTCTCTCCAGAGAATCCACGATGCAATCAAGGTGACAGATGGCATGGCCGCTGCTGTGGCCTCATGGAGAAGATCAAAATCACCTTCAATAAACTCTGACTGAAATGGGCATGAGCACCTCAAAAAAGTCAGTTTGTCAGTCAAACTGCGACAGCAAGCTGCATTGGGGAAACATAGCGGCCAGCTCTCTGTTTTCAATCGTTTCCGTCTGACTGAGCCTGAACTATGATCTTTCTCAAATTGTCCTTTCTGTTTAGCTGAAGCAGGCCAGCAAATTGCCAGATTCATAGCTTTATTGAAGGAAATTGAAAACATGATGTCCTCAATTCAAGGGACAAACAGCTGGCAGGTGCTTGGACACCCAAGCACATAAAATGGACCCCTGGTCTTTTGGACAAGTTTGTCCAACTTTCGTCAGGGTAAATATAGATATATAATAAAATAGATGTAATAAAATTACAATTTAGGCAGGGTTTATCAGGCATTAGCTGACAGTGATTATAGGACTGCAAATGAACCTAGTGCTGCGTATTAAATACTGGGTTTTCCCACTTATGCTAAAAATTCTATATCTACAGCTAATTATGGTGATATTTGTTTCACCATTTTACATGAATATCTTCAGTATATTCAGATAGTATTCTACTGTCTTAGTATTTGAGTGTATCTTTTTTGCCACAACTGCTTCTCAAGGGTGACCATTAAGGGCCCAATTCTGCAAGGTTTCTGCTATGTCCGGTCCAGTTTTGGACACGGTGGCTCAAAGTCTTAAAGGAGCTGACGGCCAGGGCCAGACCTCCATACCACTGGCTGCTCCCTGGTGAAAGCTCTGACCCCATCACTTCTGCTCCCACCAGCGTTAGCACTCTGCCAAATTTCATCCCTTGCTCGGACGAGGAGGCAACTAGTGATCATTTTTAGTCATCAGTGTGACTGCAGGAACAGCCAAGGACTAGGGGAGCTTCACTGCATGGGGTGCTGAAGAAGCACATCCCTTTTTTTTTTGAATACTGCCATCAACTTATCCAGGTCCATTTTCTTTTTAAGGAAATGATAAATTATTATGTCTTGCCACTGTTTTGAATCCCACACATGAGGGCTTCCAGGCTGCCCTGGAGCTCTGTGGACAGGCTGGAGCGGGAAGGACATGCCTGAAGGTGACGGAGGAGCTCTTCCAGGAGCCACCGTGGGCCTGTGTTGGGAACAGAAGTGCATCGACGGCTGCATCCTCGCTCTGGGTGGCAGATGGCCACTGTCTTTCTTGGTTTGCTTACTTGCATGCTTGGTTTTCTACCGCCACATTTTAAAACGTCCCTGTCGCCCTTAGCCTTGCCAGCTACTCATTTTTATCCTCATTACTCCTGAGATATCCTAGAGACCCTCTTGGCCTGGTTCGAAGTCTGTTAATGGCAGTGAGGCGTTTTGTTGAACTCACGAGTTCTGGATAAGCCCTGGCACTTATATCTCTGCACAACAGACCATTATCAAAGGTAATTCATTTTTATTTTCTGTTGGGATGGGGAGAATGGGTCACATTTTAGAATCCAGCTTCCTATTCCATCTGACTGGTTTTACACATTCCGCTGATTTTAGTGGGTTACACATTTTATGCCTGCAAAATAAATACAATGCTGCCTTTGTATTAGCTACCTTTTTCCTCTCTACAAACGTGACTTCAATATACATCCTGTTTCACCAGGAAGACACCAAAGTGCGGGACAGAAATGGCCTAATCTAAGCCCATTGTTTTCACCAGGCAGAATGGTATTTTGTGATTCCAGCTTTCTGGGATTTGGATAAAAAGGAAATGGCAGAAATTTGATCTGAGTAACATAGAGGTACTGCTAGGAGAAAGAGAATGGAGTTTCAGAGCTAAACTCCTGGTGGTTTCTGCTCTCTCTATTGACTTTTCAGTTTGAATTAAAACACTGGATGCTTCAAGATCTTGCACTGAATTTTGCTGCAATGTAACAGGGGCCAGCAGATCAGGTGTACTAGCAATTTCTCCCAGATCTGAGCCTTTCACAGTTGTCTGTGCTTTTCTGCTGTCCAGCTCACCCTGGGGAAATGTCTCTGAGCATGGGCATTTTCACTGGTGCAGTTTCCAAGACAGTATTACTGTAAAACAGTGTAAAATACTCACAAATACTTCATAAGTGTGAGGTTCTTGCATGAACCTTGTTGTCAAAACATCTGAATATTTGACATTGTTATTATGGCAACCAGTCTTTGTGGTGAGCTACTAATGAATTTGGACATTAAAGTTTTGAAGCTAAGGTATTGTGAAAAATTAGTGGACTTGCCACCAATAACAGTTGGACTTGCCATCTCTGCAAGTTGTACCTAAACTGCAGTGGTTTCCTTTCTTGGGAAACCTCTCCTTCTTGGGAATCTTCTCCTCCTCATTTGCTATTTGCTTCTCAACAGAACAGCAGGAAAGTCTGCTTTGCTCCTCTTGTAATGAAAGCTAAGTCAGATTGAACAGTGCTGTTGATAAGACTCAGCCTTCGCTGTGGAGAATTCTTGTTCTGAGTTCTATTTTCTCCTTCAGAGATTATTTTTGGTATAATGAATATCATTAGTTTTTGTTTAATGCAGGACATAATGCATGTCACATAATTAGCGGCAGGTTTCAACAGGCATATCCACTAGATCAAGTGAGAGAATGTCAGGCCAAAAATACACCACTGCATGGCTCAGAAAGTTAGGTGTCTTTCCCTGATAGAGTGAAATTTCACTTAATGCATAGAAATTTGGTGTCATATATTATGAGAAGGGAAAAAGGATTGGTTTCTAGGTAATTGAATGAAGTAAGGTGAAATTTAGGGCCTGAAATGCTTTTGTCCTTGAGTGTTCTTTTGCCATAATCCAAACAGGGACTCCATGTCATGGATCTGTGAGTTCAAGACTGCTTTTAAATCTCTACTTCCTGCATGACTGACACTTACAATTCAGTAACATCTTTCAAGATATCCTCTGTGCACATTTATTTCAAAATAATGTATTGAACCTATGAAATCATATTCGAATATTTTTGCTGCAACTACACTCCCAGATTCTGTGTGATCAACATTAAACTTGATTGTCTCTTGTTTTAATATGACCTTAAACTACGAGTCCATAAATACAATACAATCACTGTTTGAAATTAAACAGCTTTTACACCATCTACTGCAGGTATTTTTTACATACTGATGGAGGGAATACTTAATAATAATAATAATAATAAAAGGTTTTGCTTTCTGTAAGAGAAATACAGAATTTTTGAATTCAGCAACATTGCCTGGGGAACATTTACTAGTATTGCCATGCCTGCCACCTACCAGGGAACTGAACTGCCCAGCTATGTCCAGAAACCTCACTTTTTACCTCCCTTTTCTGTTTGCTTGTTTGCTTGTTTACTTGTTCTAACTCTTGGCTCCCAGTTCCAGGTAGGCCATTCAATAATAATTAACCTTATTGCTTGAATGATCTTTTTTTAGAAATGATTTTAAAGTGAAAGAAATCAGGAGGAGGAGAACATCAAACAAACTATTTAAGGAATGAACCGTCTTTCACTGACAGTTCTGGGCAAATTCCCTTCCAGTTTCCTGAACAGCATTATGGGGAAATGGGATGTTGTACCTCCATGGTTAGCACTGCAGCAAAGACAATGAAATATCCCCATCAGAACTGGTCGGTGGAGTCCAGTACAAAGAGAAGAAAGTTTCAGTGGAGAATAGGAGAGGAAAAAAATGAAATAAAGGGTAGGCATTGAAGAACAATACCAAGGTTTCATACAAAACAACATTTTTCATCTACTGAAAGTATCTCATAGACAGGAAAAAGTAATTTGCAAATGTAACAGAGATCTTGTCAATTAGGATAAACCTCTCATCCTTGTCTGATCTACTGTCACCAAGAAAGGAGAATGACTATCACAATGATCTAATGTGAATTTTTGTTTTAAAATTTCTGGGACATTTTGAATAACATGACAAGAGGATACATGTAGATCAGGAGTACGAATAGGAATACAGAGAAACTAGAAGGCTGAGGCCATTTGGAGTTACTTGGGTGTTTGGAGTAAGATTGCAAAAGTTGATATGTGCCTGTTTGCATGCACTTTTTTTTTTTCTCGTGTACCTGCAAACACAAAATTATGGTCAGAAAAGGTAGAGAGCTACATTCTGTTGATGGGACTAGATGCCCACAAACATGCTCACATATTTGATCCTGTAAGCATTGCAACCATAAACTGATTAGAAAGGTCCATTTTCAAAGTTGTATGATTTGTAATCATGCATGTACTCTTATTTGAAGAGTCCTGTGATTGCTCCTGTGGTGGGACTAAATGAATGAACTCAGAATTGTCCATCTAAATTCAGAACCAGGGACTGAAAATATTTGCCATATCTGTGGTGTATTTCATGCCATGAATGTACCATATTTCTCTCAGAGCATTTTGTAGTTGCATTACGATTTTGATAGCAGCTGCTACATCAGGTAATAGGTAGAGCCTATTGCTACTTACCTGCAGCTCCGCCAGAGTCAAAAACTGGGAAATCTGCTATGAGAAGATGTATTTCTTTGTATAATAAAAGGTACTTTCTTTGTCTGGCAAACCACTCCTTTTGTATGCACATCAACCAGATGGCCATTTCAGTTTGTCTCCGGCTGTGAATCAGACAATATGGCAGAATTAAGGGAAAAGCAGAAACTTCCCCTCCACCCCTCCTCTTTGTACATAAAATTAGAAATCAGTAACCTTTAGGGAGATTTAATTATATTTTTTTTTTCTTTGGTAATTTAAGGATTTTTTACTTGCTCAAACTGTTACTATGTATCACTTTCATTAAGCTGTTACTAGCTTAATGCCCAAGGTCCATGCCATAGGAGAAAAAAAAAAAAGAGATTAAGCAACAAAAGAGTTACAAGGAGCATCGGTTATTCAAAAAGAACAAATCAGGGTAATTTTGGTGCTTTGATTTGATACAAGCTACATTTTGCCTGGTGAGATTTCTGATGACACTGCAGTGTTTGGGATTCTCTTAAGAGGGTGTATCAAGAAGGCAAGAGCCTATTGGTAGAAATAAACAGAGCTAGTTCTTCAGTAGTGGTCTCAGTTTTTTCTTCAGCTCTATAGATGCTCCTGTCAGTTTTGGACAGCCACATCAGTCACCTGCAAAACTCACAGGAAGGTTGGGAAGCCACTGGACCTAGGAGACAAAAGGCAACTACCACGTGTGGTAAAGAGGAAGGAAAAGGGGAGGGAAAAAGTCTCACAAAAATCTTAGTAAAAATAAATTTCCCCAAAAAGGCTAAAATCTGCAGCATGGGCCCTAAGCATCATGGTTGTTGCTTAGGGCTCATGTTGCTCCCATCCCCGTGGAAAACAAAATGAAAACAAAAACAAACAAACAAAACCCCCATAAACTTGTGGTGAGGTTTTCAGAGGCGCTACTGTACACAGAGTTATTAACATTATTTTGAGCCTCTTAACACAGTTCCTTTGACCAGCTGGGCACCAATGTGTGGGATAATATTACAGCATGTAGTCACTAGAATTTGACATTCACTATTAAGCTAGAAAGAGATCCAAAGCCAATGTGCCAGAAGAAAAGCTTTAGTCCTCAGTAGGAGATAGCTGGTCTGTATCAAATTCTATACACAGCTGGGGTTAATTTTGCACTTTTCCAGATACTGTACCAGAATGTTTCAAGCATATGCATAATGATTTTGGCATATTTCTTAACACAAAATTAGCTCTGAGCATGAGTAACTTTTGCTATAATACAGTGAGACCCACATACAGATGTAAAGAGGCATATTCCTAACTGAAGTAGTTTAGCTTCCTATATAAAGCATGTACCTCTATTTTAGCAGTTGCAGTGACAAACTAAATCCTTTGCCTCAGCTGAGTCTTCAGTTTACCTGCTGTTTCCACCTAGTAATATCAAAGATATTTCGAGCATTTGTTTAGTGTACAAAGATATTGTAAAGTCTTCATTGACTGTGAGCAGAAGTTGAGTGAGTTCTGCAGAAATTCCTCATTAAAAGGAACAGAGGCACTGCCTGAGAGCAGTAAACTGGAGAGAGAGCTCAGTTTTAACAACACGGAAATAACTGATGCAATTCTATAGATGCAAGTTCATAAGATACTCTTGGTTCATAGAAGACTTCCAAGAATGACCATGGAAGTTTAAATAAATTTCAAGGACAGAAGAGATCCTATGAAATAATACAATTAGGCTCTCCCAAGGTGTTCCTTACTGCTAGCAAGAATTCCTTTTGACTTCTATCAGGACAGAGTTTGAAATTCTCACCCTAAATCTTTAGTTAGCAAACACTGCAACCGCAGTGCAGAACACTTGCCTGTGCATCACTTTCAGCTATTTAGAAATTATGCCAACAGTAACAAAGAGCAGCAGTATTTTGTGGTTTCCTTCATGTTATATATATATCCGGCTTGAATCTAAATGTTACAAAATTGACACAGTATTCCATTTATAAGTATAACCTTTACCAAAAGTGGCGGAAGGAAAAGTAACTCACTAATAATTTATATTACCGAGTTACCAAGCTCTCCTGGATCTTGGGTTGAACTCCACTGTCAGGCATATATTACAAGAAAAGCAGTTTTTGTATCAACTGCTTAGTAGCTGCTTGTAAAATCTCAGGAGTCTATGCAGTTGTGACTAAAACTTTCCACATTTTCTATGAATGATGGAAAAGTTTTGAAAAAAAAAAAGGGTTATTTTAGTACTTTTTAGATGGATTTTTCTAGGTAGGAAAAGACAAAAGAGTATAAGAATATTCAAATAGCTTAAGAAAATTCTCTGCTTGTTTTAAGACTTATATCTTGAAATTTAAGTACTTAAATTAAAAATTTGAGATTTCTAGCAGCATTTGAAACCCATTTTTAAATTTACATTAGATATCTTTTCCATAACAAACCTTATTTAAATTTTATCTGTTCTTTACTGTGACTAGGTCAAGTGAAACATCCATCACAGTAACATCATGAGCTCCCTGAAAAATCTGGGAAATTAAAATAACTCACAGCAGATCTATGGGGAACAGCCAGTCCTGATAAGTAGCGTCTTTCTACTTCAATGCTCTTGTCTGTAGAAATGAGACAAAAGTCTCATTTACAAAGTAACTTGAAAACTGAAATCATTTAATGTGTGATGTAGGCACTGGGTTTTATTATCAGCTAGTAGGACATTGTTAGCACCAGATGTATTAACGACAGAAAAGATTACGTGGTGTACAATATGGAATAAATGCCCCAAAGGAGATTCCTTTTTTATCCATGACATTTTACCTAGATGTAGAAAAAAGAATAGTATTGTGAAAATAATATTTAATCAAATCATTTTTTTTAATCCAGCAATTATTCAAAGTGTGGTAGAATTAACATGCTATCGAGTATATAGGGAAAAAATACATTTGCTGGTGTAATATTTGCATTTTGATAGTTCTACTGTATAAATTCAACATCCTACATCTTGAATGCAAGCACAAAAATCTACATACCTATCTTTATCATAATGATGACAATAAAAAGGAGGAGGAATGTAGGAATGTAGTTGCTTGACAACTAAAAAAAAATCTTAACTGAATGGGCAGAAAAAATTCAGCAAGGTGGCTGTAAATCTCAGCACAGTTTTGTTATCAGATGATCTGCTGTCTTACTGTAAAGTCACTCCAAATCTATGGAAAAAATTCCCAAAGGTCAACAAAAAAAATTTTTTGTTCTTCTAACTAGCATGCAATTTTTACATGAAATAATACTTATATCCTATGAAAGCAGATTACTCAAAATTAATGTCTTCCTACCTTTATCCAGTTACTTCTTCTGATTTTAAATAATCAGATGTCATAACTTATGGTGTATGAAAACTCGAGTGTTTTATGTGTTCTTATCATTCCTTAGCCTGGCTTCCACAGATGTATGTGTAGTCTACAATCTGTATATATCCTCTCTTTAATAACTAGTGAGTCTCTGGAAGCAAAGCTGCTTCTTATGCGGTTCTTAAATTCATGAATAACCTTAAGCACATGACTCATTCTGCTGACTTGGGTTATCATCTCATGTGTTTAAAGTTATGTATATGTTAAAGTGCTTTGGTGGACCAGGGCCAAAGCAAGTAGGGGCTGTAGCATCGTGTTGCTAATGATTCTCATACCGTAAGATTCATTATCTCTGTCTTTGCATGAATTTGTGCAAAACAAAGGTTTTGTGATTAGTGGCATTTCTTTAAGGTTTATTTTAATTTATTTGATTTCATTCCATTGTGCATGGCCCATTTTTATGTCTGTGTTTCCTAGGAAACAGTTGTAAAAGGGAATTTGATATGATGTGTTATCAGGTTCCTTGTCAGCAAGTTTCAAGTGATAGTTATGAACTTGACAAATTAAGTAAAATAAAATTATGATAGGAGCAGTAAGAGAGAGCTACAGGTTTAATGTTTGTTGTCATGTGAATTATGTTCTAATGTTCTAATTTGTTTGGGAACAGAAAAATAATTCTAATCACTGCAAAAAGGACAGTATTGATATCAGTTATCTAATATTCAATGGGTGTAAATGAAATCAGTGTTCTGAGTGTGCAGTTATTTCAACTGTTGTAATATAATCCCATGAGGATGTGGATCAAGTTAAATCAGATTAACTCCATTTAAAGTCTTTATTTCTTTAATAGAAAAAAAACAACAAAAAGAAAGAAACGCTTAATTAGGACTTGCGTTCTAAATGCCAAAATCCAGGTAGGGATAGGATGTACAAAAACTATAAGCAAAAAAACATATTTCAGATGCTATTTACAACATGCTAATTGCTGTGCAAGCATAAACACAAGTTCTTACTTCAAAACATTCATAGAAAAGTAAAAATACTTTAGAGACTTACTTAGAGTAATGAGGAACACTTGAGCAGGTAACCTCAAAACAGAAGAAATAGATAAGAAGAAAAAAGATCATAAAAGATCATAAAAGACTTTTTGGACCTGAACTTGTGCCCGTGACATTTTTCGGTGTTATTGAAGTCAGGAGAGACATGAACAGGAAACTCTGGATTCATGCAGAGGAGTCCATTTAACTTCATGCTGTTTTCCAATGACACACTTCAAGAAAAAAGATTTCAGGAATGGGTAAGCATTCTATTGGGAACAGCTTTCTGTAAACCTATCTGTATGCCCCACTTATCTTGACTGAAACCTGAGGAGCTAGGCAAGGCACTGAAATACCAGAAAGAGCTCTGAAAGTCACATGAAATTTGTGACTTTTGGGGAAAAAGAATATGGATTTAGCATTGAGGTTTGTTCCACCCATGTGGCGTTCCTAAGTGGGGGAATTATTTGGTTTAGTTTTTTTTCTACCATTATTTGTGTTTCAGACATTTAGTAAAAGTCATGTTGAGATTTGGTAACTCTTAATGTCATGATTTCCTTCCTTGTTGTCAGAGCATCTCTGTGAAATGCGCCAGTACTGGTGGCTTCAGTAGGTGTAACCTGACCGTCAAGTGTGGGATACTGCTTGTCTTGAGGTCATGGTCTCCCACATGGCAAGATGTGGGACCACATCAGAGTTCACCTCAGCATTCTCTGCCATGTACACCTACTTTGGTTGGCCAATATGGGCCAGAGGTGGCAGAAAAATCATCACCACAAGTATACTTGTATGTGTACACTCCTCTGTGAAAGTACTATATATACTTGCTTCTTTCATGTATTAAGCATAAAAACAATCTGGTTTTGCATTAATGATATGAGGTAAATTAATTTACAATCTAAAAACTTTAAATTAGCCGAATGTAGTGAGGTGAGGATGAAGTGTACAGCATCTCACTTGTAGAAGCAAGTCAAATCACTAAAAATGCTGCATATTTTTAGTAATATTTCTCTAAGCCTTTTCCCTTTAGTATCACTTAAAAGAAGGAAAAAGAAAACAATTCCTCTTGAAGTTGATTGAACCTGACACAAAAGACTGTAAAAGCTTGAAAGATGCTCTAATGTGGAAATACATATTTCAACAATTTGGAAATTGTGCATTATAAACTCAGTGAATAATTGTGGTCTGTTTGCCAAATATGAATGTGGACAATTGCTAATGTAGTATCATGTCAGTCCATAAGACAAAGACATTATATTCTTGATACAAAAATGCACATTGAAGAAACAGTACCAAAGAAATAAATATTTGCCATTGTTCAAGCCTGAATAAATGAGTTGTTTTAATATTGTTAGAGGTTTCAGAGAAATCTCATTTTGAGCCAACTAAAACTTTTAAGACTCTGTTCTCTAAATGTATATTATGAGTCCAAAATGCAATCACATATGATGTGTTGTTATCTTGTCTGTCTCTTTTTCTAATTCCGTCTTTTGATGTCATTTAAAAATGGCTTGGGAAGTGTTTTGAAGGCTTGTAAAAAAGAAAAAAAAAAGAAGAAAAGAAAAAAGCTGCTCTCATTTCCAAGACAAGTCTTGCTGTGAAGTCTCAGGAACCCAGTTTGCATGGGTGAGTTATTACAAACCTTTTAAGAAAACAAGAGTACATGGGCTTCAACAGCTCTCTTTAAAATAGAAAATCTACGTTGTGTGTCTGTGTGTGCGTATGTGTGAGTGTGTGTGCGCGCGTGTGCGTGTGTGTGTACAGGCAAACATGGCATTCAGGAGAGTGAAATGAAATGAGCCAGAAACTTCTCACATTTTCCTGGCATCTGTGGCGTGTCGCCATATGAGAACCATATGACTGCTGGCAGATTGGCATGTCAGCTCAAGCATGTACAACTTGACCTCACTGAGCTCTGTGTTTATCAGTTTATAACAGGAATATCGATACATTTTTAACTGCAGTCTTTCTATGCAAGGACACTTCATCCTTTCACAATTCTCCTTTGCTCAAATGGCAGCACCTTGTTTTTGAACTCCCTTTTCCACTTGGGGGAAAAAAAAAGAAAAAGAAAGGAAAAGGCAACAGGAGGGAGCAGAAAGCTGTTCTGTGTGCCAGAATGATGTTTCATTCATTGTTTTGCTAACTGTGAAGTCCTTAGTGGAGTTTGTCACAGGGTTGCCTGTCTGACTTACGCTTTCTTTGTGGCTGAAAAGCACAACAGTATTAAAAACACAGGTGGAGTCATTTTGGGTAGAAACAAAAACCTGAAATGGTGATAAATGGTGTCCACCTGAAGCATGTCTGCGCAGAGTAAACTGATACACTGCTAGTGCTTATTCACTTAGAAGAGAGATAATGCATAGAAATGTGGAGGCAGAGGAGGGGTTTATCTCAAGCTGGCTTTGCCTGTCCTGATCTCCAAATGAGTGGCATATATGTAAGCAGATATGTAGTTACCACAACTCGTATATATACAGTTACATATAAGAGTGATGGACATGATATAAAATCTGAGACAAATAGCTCTCTGTCAAGAATGAGAAACTGAATAGAAGCTTAACCATAAATCTGAGTTTGCTTCAAAGAATCAGGTACCGTACAAACTTGACTGGTTATTTTTATGGCTGGGTGAGAGCTGATAACAGGGAAGGGATGTGGTGCAGTCTGGCTAGGACCTGGGTTGCAGAGCAATTTGCAAAAAGCACAGACCATATTTGTGACCATAGGACTTTGATTAAACTGCCTTCATAGCCATCTTTTCCTAGCACAATAAGAGCATATTTCTATTCTTGAAACACTCGTACACACACCCATAAGCACTACGAATAGTTCCACTAATGTTGTGCAGAGGCATCGCTTCACATCTGTAACTGCACTCGCACAGTCCTCCAGAAATGATATTATTTATATCCACGTGAGCTTCCTTGAAGGTTAAGCTTGAAAATACTGTTGTTTACTAATATTTTCTAGACTTCAAAATTACTATTCACATTGTGACTGAGGAATTTATCAGAAAGCCTAAAATGTTTGCATCTATTCTGTAAAATTTCATTCAACAGTCACTTCCCAGTGATCGATTAGAATAAAGAGAAAAATAAAAGGTTAAAAGTGAGGGGAAATGGCTCTCTTCTGCTGAAACCAGAGTGCTATTTATTTCTTGTTTGTTTTGGCAGGTGGCATTTGGACAGGAAACCTAATACTGTGCTAAGCCAAATGGTTTTGAGTTTACCCACCTGTAGCCTCCACACAAGACATGGGATTTCAAAAACTCACAGTTTCAGAGTCTTTCATGCATGACAAGTTCCGATTTAGTTTTTTGTTATCATCTGAAGTCTGCCTGGATAGTGCTGATAGCTTGAGAAAAGTCGCCGTATCAAATCACTGCAAAAGGATGACCAGCCCTTGGAAACCAGCAAGGAACAACTTCCATTTGACAATTGTCTTTCCTCTTGGACGAGAGAGATTCTGCCAGGAGCTCTAGTTTCAATCAGTGCTGACATCTAGGGGCAAAGAGCCTACTCAGAAAGATGACTGAAATTAAAATACGAGCACAAATTCTAATGGGGGAAATGTATCATTTCAACACTTTGCACATACACTCACAACTCTGAGCATGCATGTTTAGCGTTGAGAATCCACTAAAATGGACTACAGTATTTCCAAAGCATACATTTAGTCTACATTAGTCTGTGATCTTTCTTCCTTTAGTAGGAAAAAAAAGGATTTTTTTCCACTAGATCTGGACTTTCTCATTGTATTTATTTTAAAATGAATTTATTATGCTGAATAGTAGCAAAAATATTTCAAGCAGCAGCAGCAACTGAACACACTGTATGCCTGTGATTTGTGGTGGTGGCTTGTGTTTTTTAAGGGAAGTTAAAACCACTTCTAAGCATTGAGCTAGTTTTAAACAATTGACCCCAAATATTCCAACTGTAATCACCTGGAGAGAATTACATAAAACCAATCTACACAAAACAGAGTAATAGATCATACAGTAGTTACATTATAAACTTGATTAAATGGTAGACTTACATATCAACAAGCAAAGCCCCTAATCATTAGACAGTACTTAGGATAAATGGACAAGTCAAGCTGTTTGTGCCTTTTTACTTCTTTTCATAGAAGTGAAGTAAGAGGGGAGTGCTTAAGTGCATGGTTCAGAGGGAGGGAAAATCATTTATGACAACATGTAGACAGGTTTGAGTGAGAGCAGATTTCCAGTCAAGAATGAAATATGAGCTGGGGAAAAACACCCCTTTTTGAACACACTCACGAGTCCTGATTACATGGCCCACCACTGGAGTTAATTCAGATTCCTGTTTAATTAAATAGTTGCAGTCATTCTGCTGCTTTGCATCAAGGCATACAGAGGTGATATGGAGGTGAAATGCAGAATGTGATCTACAACTCTCTCCATTGTTACTGAAAAATTAGAAGTTTTATTTAAAATCTTGTAATGAAAAGCTATTAATTGTGGGGATATATTTTTTGCTGTATAGAGAAATGTATGTCATAAAAAGACTTACTAGCATAATATCAAACTTTGCCACTCAATAGACTATGTATCAAATAATCTGCACTATATCCTGTAGATCATTTGCTGTGAGTAAATTAGTCTACATTAATAATGGGCAGGCTGATTTCTAGGCTAATCTGATTTTTCAAACCAGCCAGAATTTTCCCCTTTTTCTTCTCTGTTTTCGAGGCCCCAGCATTGCCACCCTCACCATATAATTGGGAGAGGGGCCTGAGAAGCCGCATTTAGCAGCAGATCTCCTCTCCCAGCCACCACCACGGGGTGCAAGGTGCAGCTGGCCACGACTCAGGCTACCCCGGCAGTCCTGGCTCCGGCCTCACCCTCCCTCACGTTCCTGGCGAGGAGGCTGTGTTGGAAACGTCCTTCTGAGCACTGAGCTCTGGGCAGCCTGTTAGGATGCAAAGCCACAGGTAAAGGAGAGGCTTCGAGGGACATCACCTCCACTTTCTTGACAGCTGTATTCAAGCCTGGACAATGCATTTATTTTAGAATACCTAAATAAGGCAAGGATGTGTCATCATAGCTGCCTTGTCTGCTGCTTTGTATTTTCCATGTGCTCAGTACCTATATACTTTGGGTATGGGCAGTGTGGGGATGTCAGGAAGCTTACAGAGAGCTCCCATAGCAGCAGCCTGTCTTATGAGACATGGTAAGGCTTTCCTGGTGTGGGGAATTCTCTTCACCATGCTGAGATTGAGGTTGGAAAGTTTTACCATACACCCTCTATGGAGGATGTCTTCACATTTCATGTTATTGGCTCTTTTCTTTTTCATTTTTTCTCTGCTTCAATTTTTGCTTCTTTTGACCACATCTTGACAATCTTTAGCATTTTCTCCACATATCTTTATTACTCTTTCTTTTTAATTTTTTTTTCCTACAGTGGAAAATCTTTTTTCCAACGGTTTGTTGCTTTTTTCATTTATACAGTTCTTTTTCTGACAGAAGAGAGATTTTTTTTTGTCTTATGTTAAATGAGCCCTGGTTTGAAATCCAAGTTTTAGGCTTGTCAGAATGGAGTTTCCACTCCTCATGGCAATTTCCTTCCCTCCCCCAAATCCAGTTTTAAAAGCTATGAGAAACAGAAGCCAGACAGGACTGAAAAAAACCCCAGTGCTAATAAAATGCCATTCATGTTTTGAATGACAGAGTGAGGCTGTATTTTTGATATACTATAAAAAGCCTCAAACACTAGTATATTGTGTGAAAAAGTAACTGCTTTTCTTTGTGAAGGTGCCATTTATCAGCATCTGAAGAGGTTATTCAAGTGAATAGATTAACAAACATGAACTAAAGTGTAATGTTTATCAGCTGTCCTGTTTAACTCTAAATAATATAGCAGAAGATAGCTCTTAAAAATGAAACAACCATCAATCCATACTCACTGCCATTTTACATAGCTTATATATAACCCTATGGAAACAATGCACATCTGAGGTGTGCTGCCTGGGGTCACTCCACCAGTCAGAGGAGAGAGGCTAAATAACGTGCCTTGGGGAGACACTGCCAAGCACTCTGTCATTCTAATAACGCTCTCATTCCAGAAACTTTCACCAGTTATGGCCATGATGCCTAATTGCTCTCATTTATCTCTCTAATAAATGGCATCATTGACTTAGAGTTGTCGTAGAAATACAACTGGCAAGTGAATAAGAAACCTGCTGTCCACACCTAGCGATGAGAGTAGGGGAATGCACAGAAGGCAGAAATGCAGCAGAGGCCCTTACAGTGTTGCTAGATCAAATTTAGAAGAGTAAAATGTGTATTTTGTTGCTCTTTACTCTCTTTGTCCTCTAAATTTATTGAGCATGCATAAACTAAAAATACCTTAAAAAAAATCAAATGACCTGAGGTGCAGAAATAGGTCTGTTTTGTGATGATGGCTTGAGAGTCTGAGGTGTGACAGTTGTCCTTTGGTTCTGCTCCATCTTCACATAGGTGGAAATAGCTGCAAGGCAGTACAGTGGATCCTTTGCTCTGCACATGTAAAAAGAATTTCACCTCCATGTTCTCCTTTGGAGTAAGGTTTTACTTGTGCATGAGTCACAGGAATTTAAGTAAGAAAGCAAAACAAGCCCAAACAAACAAAAAGCCCCCCAAACAGATTTACTCAACAAATGAGCAAATAGGAATGAACAAACAGGAAAAGGAGCCCCAAATAAATTTTTAGCAGTGATTCTTCTTTATATCCATCAAGTAGAAATCACTGTTTGATAGAGTAGAAAACACTGTTCCAAGTGTTTATCTGCCTTGCAGGAGTTGCCACTGCTGCATGTCTGGTTGGTCTGGATAGTTTTGCTATGGCCTGACCTAGAGCTGCCCTGCTTCTGTGCACGGGCAGGATGATCTGTGAGTGGGCAGCACATGCAACCAAGGCAGACAGGCTTTTTCCTTGTTTATTTGTTTGTTTTGCTGTATTTCTAGTGATGGAATCCATATCCATCTGGAAAGAACCTATTCTGATAGAGCTCAGCTCAGTTTGGCCTTCTTGTCTCAGTTCTAGGCACTTAACCTGAGAGGTTAATCTGAGAGGGCTGGTAACGTCCTGTTTCCTAAAAAAAATCCTCCTTTCCCAAGGCTCTAGGAATAAATCGCTGGAGTCTGACAATTAAGAGAAGTGGCCTAATCTCAGGCTTTGTGCCTACAAGGGTAGAGAGCAGCAGATTTTTATAAGTCTTTACAAAGTGACTATGTGAGGTGATCAGTCCTGTGCTGCTTTATGCAGGAAATTAAGTAAATTTTGGGAATAAACTTCCTGCGAATTGCCATATTCCTCAACACAGAATAAAAAAGATGAAAGCTCCTTTAAGGAAAGCATAAAGGGACTAAAGAAGGCAGAGTATGAACAGAGAAAAGCCAAGGGGCTTTTGCAGGGCTATAAGGAGAAAATTGTCTAAGTTAGCAAATGAGAGAGAGAACAGAGGAGGATCGATGACCCTGCAGCAATCACTGCTTCTCAGTCTGCTTATTTCCCAGAACAGTGTGCTTCTATTCCTATTATTCTACTGCTTTCAAAGCTAAGAAAAATGTTCGCTTTTTTTTTTCTTTTTTTTTTTTAATGCCCGCTACTTATGCCATGGCTTTAGACACTTTTTAAGGTCTTGCACCTTTAACTAAGCACTCAAACTGCCGGTGGGCAGATAGTTTGCAGCTACAGCTCTGAGAGACTTCCTCGGCACAGTTCACAACTGTGGCTAACAGTTTCAGCGGTTCTACTAAAAATACATTACACCTGGAGATACTTGATGACTCTTTTCCTAGAGCTGATAAAAATTACTGTTACTTTTCTGAAAGAAATTTTCAGAAAGTGTAAAACATATTTATAATAAGAGGTGCTGGCTTTAAATGTAATATTCTCAACAGCTTTGAACTGTTGGTAAATCCAGTTTGTTTCTTATTATTTCCCCACTTTTCTTTATGGAAATAACTTCACACAGTTGGAATCTGTGAGAAAGAAGGTGATTTAGGTCAGGAAATGATAGCAGATTTTAATTTCTACTGTATGAAATTTGTAGTGTGCAGAGTTTCAAACATCAGCTAACAAATTAGATCGTATTCTTAATATAGAATCTTTAACCTGTGCTTCCCTTTTATGAGTAGACATTGACTTTTCCTATGTGAAAGCACAAAAGGTTGATGCTGTGTGGGAAGTTCAAGGCAGATTACAGGCTGTAAAAACAAGGGGAAGGGAGATTTTTTTTTCTGTTTCTGGTCCTTCTAAAATGCTGGTAAAATACATAAGGCCATTTCAAAAGCAATTTTTCTGAAATCTTGGTAGAATTAAAAGTTGAGGAAAAAATCAGAACAGAATGGAACTTTCATTTTTAATATGGTTTCCGCTGTGGCTACAGCAAAATTATTAACTAAGAGGAATTAATTGTTCCAAAACCACAAGTCCTAATTTGTATTTAAAAATGCCAAAACAAAACACATCAGTAAATATTTTTTCCTTTTCCAAGGGAACAATTTGATAAAAATCATAGAGACTTAAAAGATGCTTCCCTTCTATTGACACAAATTCAGGAATGTTTCACTCAACCCTCTGTGGTAGTAATGAAGAACTTTTTTTGTGAGAAAAGGAGCACTGAGGGAAAGAAAATATTGAGATAGATACTGAGTCTGAGAAAGGTTAGGGATTTTGTAGGAGTGGAAGGCTGCATTAAAAGTAGAGAAGAAACACAGGCAGCAATCAGGAAAGCCCGTACTCTACCGCATAATGTAGACAGGAGTGGAAAATCGAGAGACCAAGGAGAAAGTCAATAAAATGAGAATTTAGAAACACAAGAAGAAAATAAAATGAAACAAGCCTCAGCAAAGAAGGTGGAGGAACTATTGAGAACACAAGTGCAGAGAGAAAGCCAGGGAATTGCCTTGGCACAGAGAAAGAAGTGTTAAAAGGCTTTAGGAGAATGATATTAACGAGCAGAAGAAGGTGAACAAAAGGCCAGGGTGGGGCATGGGTGATAGTAGATGAGAAAGAGGATCTGCAAGGCAGTGGAAAACATACGGCTGCGAAAGAAAATATGATATGGAAGTAGTGGAGAGGGTAGGGAATGACAGCTGGAAATGTCTGTGCAAGCCAACTGCCCATACGTGTTCCACAATAACACATATTCATTTATTCACTCTGGGTGAAATCCTGGCTCAGTTGCAGACCATGGGAGTTTTGCCATTGACTTGACTAGGGCCAGGATTTGTTGTTTTTGGTTTAGTTCCACAAACAGTGTCTGTCTCATTTTAAGTGCAGAAAGATGTTTAAAAATTAAGAAGAAAATGAAGTTTTCAAATGAGCAAGGTTCTCACCTGAAAGATGGGATAAGGGGTACAGAAACCCCTTGGCAAGAAATGAGTTGGGTGGGCAACATCTACATTAACGAATTCTTTTTCAAGTTACCCAAAATGGCAATAAGTGCCATGATGTGACAGCTACTGGTCATTTCTGTAGTGTTTATGCAGGTCTACATAATAGGCAAGAAGTATATTCTTCTCTCCTTCCTTTTATTCACATTCTGCAAGAAAATTTCCACTTCTGTGAAATTTCACTAGCAGTTGCAAAGAAATATTTTGTCTTATTTTCTTCTCTATGGCTAGGCTATATAGTAATAAAGGAGTGAATTTTTAATGGCTTGTGAACTGAATATAGCTTTATGATGAATGAAACATCAAGGTATGTTTTAAAGAAGTCACACCTGATTTATTTGAATCTGATAGGGCTTTTTAGGTAGATTTCAGCAAACTTGATCTTGGCGCCTAAATAAATACTGCAAGGATGTATTAATATAACCAAGGAGGATATTATCAGATTCAAAATATAGATATATTATAGACCAAAAGATATCATGCAAATGGAGTGGCTTAGGGTGTTATCAACATAATGATGTTGTAAAATATTATTCCTGACTGGTAACCTTATCTTTCACACTCATTGCAAGACATCTAAAATGCCATATTAAGACAGTTTTAAAAATAAATAATTTCTTCCAGTTCCTGAAGTGAAATGATTTTCATTTGAGCATAAATTCAGGATAAAAATAAAGAGACCTTTGCAATTTTTCTGAAAAATTAAACACTGTTATCTGAACCACTGACAGAAATATATTTACATATTTCAGGCTAAAGATCTTTTGTAAATGTTTAGTTACCACATTCAAACCTTTCAACACTTCTCCCAGAATTACATTATTCTTATGAAGATACAACAAGAAGTCCAAGAATAAAATGCAAAAAGCTCCTCTTAAATGATATGAAGGTTGTGAGATGAACTGACAGCTTCCAGGAAGCTCGAAGTTGCTGCTGACAGTCTGTCCTTAACTCATGCTGTCTGAAAAAAGCCATAGCACTAGCGCCTGTTAGCCAAGCTCTGAAGCTGAACCCCTCACCCAGCCCAGTAACTCTAATTGAGTTACAGTCCTCCTTGTTTCGAGGTCGGTTTTTCAAAGCTGGCTTCTAGGTTGCTCTTGGAAACTGGACCTGTCAGTCACGCACAGCATAAATCATTTTTCCACAAACTCCATTTGGTCCACACATGTACTAAAGCAGCAGCTGGAGCATAAGCTGTTAAGTCATAAACGTGCAAGCCTGTACTTTAGGCATCTTGGGTTTAGGGAAATGACATGCGGATGCAACAGGTTGATGTATGCATATGTAGAACACATTTGCTTTACCTATTTGCTGTCTTTTCCACCTGCTGTAGTTTACTGGCTATTTACATATTACTCATTTATAATATTAAATAAAAATAAACATTAAGAAGTTAAGTTCACTGTGTATTTTAAAAGTGCATAGGGAACTCAAGGACCACATGTGCTGAGGTCTATTCCCTTCTAGACAATAACTCTTCTCCGTAGTCGCACGGAGAGACTTTTCCCAAGACGGCTCCATTTCCAGAGATAACTCTGTTAGTGCTTAGTGAAAATAATGAAATTTCTGCAGGTTATGAGGCCAACTCAGAAGAATCAGGGCAGACTCCATTCACCTCATTGATTAAAGAGTACAAAATCCTCGAGAACTATTTAAAGCCGCTTGCTACCTGTTCGCAGACCAGGAACATTCTCTTGCATTTCCTAAAATACAGGCAAGAACATTTATTCATCTAAAAATAAGCAATTTCTAAAATTGATCTAATATTTCCATATCTTTTAAAAATAAATTTTAGACTAGGTCTATCTTATAGTGTTCTTTATTTCCAAACCAGTGGTCAATTATTCATTATCTCTAATCTCTATATAATTCTAATAAATAAATAAAGTTCCTGTCTATATATAACTATAAATAAGTCAAAGGTTTCCCGATAGCTGAGTTCTAGAAAAGTATCTGCAAGATTTTGGTGATAAGTGTCCTTGAATGTTCCTTTTTTTTAGCCTGGCTTTCCAAGTTACTGGATATACGTATTGGTGATTAATCTAAATGGGTTTCCTAAGAGTGAGCCTTGACAATGTTCACCAGTTCTTGTGGGAAAGCTCTTCTGTGATGCCTATTTGGAAAACCTTCCTGCCCATTCCTGAAAATGTCTCCTTAATAAACCTAAACTCAGTGGAAGGCGCTGGTAGCAGAACCAGAATAATAAAGAAAGCCAACACACACACTAGAGGAGGTATTTAAAGAAATTAGAACATCTGAGAGAAAAAGGTGTAGAGAACATGACAGCCTGTCAGTAGAAGTCTGAGCTGATAAAGCCAGCAGTTTGTTGAAATGTAACTGCATTTTACTGAAATGCTAGGAGTGTAACAAGGCACCCATGCAAAAAAAAAAAAAAAAAAAAAAAGCTGAATGAATATTTTAATTAACTCATATGCAATTTTAATTAAAAACATAATGTGTCAGGAAAATGAATAATGCCTTGGGGCAATAAAATAGCTAGATTTTCTGTTCAGTCTTCTGCTTCATATCTTTTATGGAAGTAGAATATTATTGTTAAAGGGAAAAAAAACACCCTTTTCAAGCTTCCAGCCCCTCTTCACGCACATTCTACCAGCCCCAGGAGGACTAAAAAGGGAATGTACCACATAGCAAAAATAAAGATGTAGGAAAAAATGAACAATATTAAAAGCATCCGTCATGCAAGGTATCCTACATGTTGTCATCATGTTGTTTGTGCCATAACATTCCTAGATTTTGATGCCAAAACCTTCAAAACATTCAACTACAAAATTAGAGTCTTTCTCTATATAAAATACGCTCATACAATGTGGATGTCTCCCTTTTTTGAGTGCAAACTTGAAATATCTAAGTATTGTCAGGTCTTGATGAAGAAGTGGTGGTCTTTGTCCTTTAGAGATGAGGCTATTTTAAAATGTCTCCAGCTGGAACTCCCTAACTGGAGATACTAGAAATTACTGGACTTTTAAAATGAAAACAATAAAGCTTTCAAATATTAGAAAGAAAAAGTAGTGAAAGAAACAAAGAACAACAAAAGTTGAGGAAAAAAGTTTACTTTTCCACAAGTAGAAAATGTGGAATGTCCAGATTTTGTCCAGATAATATGCAGCCCTCACTGGTAGACATCTGAAATTCTGGCAGCTATGGAATAGCCTAGGCAGGGTCCTCGGCAGGGCCTAGGCAAGGTCTCAAGCATCACCTTGTACCACATTTCAAATCCCAACAGAGATGCTCCTTAGATCCGGTGTCGTTAGCAGTAACAAGAGTCACTGTATTTGCTGCAGGAACTTGACACCTGGTCATGCCTTTTCTGTGCTTCATATGACCGTGATCATAAATCACATCTAAAGTTTGAGAAAATGATATTTCTTAGTGCTCCCTGAAAGCATATGGATCTTTGTGTGCAAATAGTCTGGGGCCATTTCCAGTTTGCAGCAAGTTTACAGCGTTCTGTAACCCACTGTCCCTGAGGGAAATGTTGGTACCCAGAATCTCCTCTAAATGCCCACAAGAGTATTCAAGATCCTAAATTTAGACTTCTAGACTTGAAATCCTGGTGCCAGTTATAAGTCGTGTTGCCGGTTTGATTTGCTTTTTGCTCTTCTGAAATCATGAGGAAAAGGAAGGTGCTACGTGCGCCGGAAACCACGTTCAGTCAGATGGCTGTCTGCAGCTGACTCAGGGCAAGTTACCGCTTCTGAAAGTGGAAATCATGATACGGAACTTGGGAAAACATTTTGAGAGCATGCGTTGCTCCTCAGCATGAGGAGGAACTAGGGAGAACTCTCCAGAGGACTCCATGTAAAAAGTAGACTTTAATGCTAGCCAAGCAGCAGCTTTTTCCTCAGGCTCTGCATCAGTATTTATATTTCTGCTTGCCTTTGCAAGCATAAAGGAAGCCCTAATCCAAAAACCACCACTCTCATTCCCATTAGTGGGAAGCCCCCTTCCAAGCCAAAAGCAGCTACTGCATTGATATTAATAACCGGTGTTTTAAACTAAGTGGGTGCTGGGCTCTGACAGCCCAGCAAGAGCATTATAGCAATGATGGGCTGAGCGATCAGATCCTGCCACAGGAGCACCTGATGAGGAACTGCAGTGCTTCTCTTATGAACTTTTTCTGCTGACAAACTTTTCTTATGTGGAGTTTTGGTAAGCAAACATTGACAGCAGCTAAAGAATGAGAATCCTGTAATAGGGAGGGATGCTTATAGAAAGAGATTAGGGACTAAGCTCAGTCCAAATTTCCGAAGCATGGTATCACTCCACCAATGACCTGGAAATATGTTTATTGATTTACTCATTCATTACAAGAAATGAATCAAAGATCATTTATAATTTAGGCTAACAGTAGGTGCTGGGTTTTTATTGTTATTATTATTATTAAATCTATTCTAATAGAGAATGCCCTACCCATTGCTGAGACATTTGAATACTACATCAGATCAAGTTGATAAGTCACTACTGAGCACTCCTCATGTCTTTAAATACTTTAATTTTTGAGGTGAAGCATGAAAGTCACAGAAGAGCCATTACTATATTCTTGTGCACACTACTTAGGGATTCCTGATTAGAAAGGGAATATCTATGGTTTAGCAGCAGTGAGTGAATGATGTCTGGAGATGACATGGAGGGAAGTTTGCCTCAGGACACCTTTGGCTTCAGTAATCCCACTCACCCATCTAGTCCCTGTCTCATTTGGTCCTCCTTGCTCAGTAATCCCCTCTCTATACTTGCCATTCTCTCTTGCCATTCCTAGAAAGGGGTTCCCCCTCTTACATGCAAGGTGTTCTGCCTGCCTTGCAGGCACTGTGCAAGGGGCAGGCAAAGAGCCCTGAGGGCTCCCCGGTGGCAGGGACTGACTCAGGACATATTTTTTTTTTTTTATGGAGGAGGACCTCAGAAGGGGTGCAGGTTATATGAAGAGTAAGTGGCACCAGAAATCCAGAAATCAATAAAGTCCTGAAAGCTGCAGGACTTGCTGAGGAACGTAGGCAGGCTCTGCTTCTATACTGATGAATAAAGCAAAGCCAGGGCCAGAGCTCTAGCATAGGCCTGAAAACACTGCACTTCTTAATTGCAATTAAGGGCTTTCCCTATTGTGTTTCCAGCCTGTGCCAATGCTCTCCCACACAACACCTGAGCGTGGTTTGGGGGTTGCCTATGCCTGAGGCCATGATCAGCTCAGAAAGAGCTTGAATACGGAGCTGGTAGGGAGGCTGCTGCCAGGGGGGCTGGGGAAGGACGGAGGAGACCGCAGCTGCTTGGACACTTGGCCTTGGGGCAGAGCACAGGCTCCTGCCGTCCTCGTGTCCTGCTGGAGCTGTGGCCCTGCTCCCGCGTCCTCGTGACCGCAGAACATGGCTGCAATAAACATGGAAACGACCGTGTGTTCTCCAGCAGGCAATGAGGGAAATTTCTGAAGAGATATTTAAGGTTCAAAAATAAATCAGCTTTTCAATGGCTTTGTGTTACAGAAATAAAAATAATGTGGTATTTCACACAGGCTTGGCTTTAATTTTGAAGAACCACAAACGCACCTGATCTTTCCATTTTTTAATTTTTATCTGTACACCAAATTCACAGATAATCAGACATAGTATTTTATTCTGCCTTGGTAGGTCCCACAATTCATATCACGGGTGATTAATGGATTTTCTTTGGACTTGAGGAGAAATTTCTGGTATCTAAAAACTCCCTGAAACCTGAGTCATTCTTTTTTCCTCTTTGTGCCTTCCTATTTGTAAGGTAGAGATCATAATATTTTCCTACCCACAGGATTGCTGTGAGAATTAACTCTACAGCCCAAGGACTGGAATTACACAGACACATAGGAGAAAAAGATCATATTTTGGAGAGTCCTGAAGTAACATATTTTTTCTTTTAAAATCTTCCTGGCTCGTTTAATTTTTCTGGATTTATTTCATCCGTCTGTCTTCTTCCTGGCTTGGTTTTCCAAGGATCTCCCCACGCTTGTTGAAAGGCCATGGATCTTCTCTGAAGAAAGAGCACACAAATGCCTCTCAGAGTAAAAATTCATGGGTAAACAGCTATAATGTGTTATGGGAAGCATGTTTGCTGCCAGAGGGGTCAGGGCTCCCAGCTTTGCACAGCTGAACCCTGATCCTGCAGAAATGCCCCCATCCCTAGAGCTGCGGGAATGTCGGCATCCTCTAGCACCAGCTCTGCGTTGCCGCAATTTGCAGGCCAAAATCAAAGAACTGAGCCAAGGTGTGTTTGTGAGGGATGCAGAAAATAGTAAATGCACATCCACAAAAAAACAGGAAGGATTTAGAAATCTGGAAAGCCAAGAGGTGACAAGGGTTAGCCTACAAACAGCCTCTGCCTCTGAGGTCACTGCATTTAGGTCTGTATTCACTTAGGACACTTAGGTTGCTGAGTGCCAAGTTGTCACGTCTGTTTTCCAAAGCCTGGGGGGAAAACATAATTGATTTTCACTGTACAGAAAATTCCTTCTCAAAAAATACCTTTTTAATGGCTTTGTAGTAAGTCCTCAAATCCATTGCTCATCTCTGCTCCCTTTTGTTTCTCATCATATTATAGGTTGGTAGCACATCTAGTAAAGGAAAAGTTTAATTCCAGGTTGCACACAGTACTGCTGAACAAAAATGTTTTAACAATGCACTTATCATTTACATCCACTTTTGCCAAATAACTTTTTTTGTTTGTTTTTTAATCATGGCAGGAGCGTCCACCGTAAGAGTTAATTTTAGGCAAATTCTGGAGAATATTTCAGTTTAATTCTTCACTTTTTGTCCAGTCATTCATTCACTTGATTATAAGACTTTCATTCACTGAAGGAATAGGAACTCCCCATTTGATTTAAGAGAGCAGCCACAGCTCATGTTTCAAATGCTGAATATTTACAATAAGCTGAGACAAATTATTACCGAATTATTCATCAAATTGCTTTGAATAACAAATGCATGCTGTGGAATTATGGTCTGAATGAAGACAGCTCCCAAAGAGGGAACTACGGTAAAATTAATTAAATAAATTCATTGGTACTAATTAGGGTGCAGGCTGTGATACTCTTGACTCTTCTGAGCAGCAAGTTACTTTGTAATTTACCCCACTGATTTCAGTGGGACAATCTGTAGTGGGATTATTTGCAGAATAAAGATTTTCCCATGAAATTCCAAATAACAGAACAAAACCAGAACTTGATAGCCTGAAGTAGTATCTTTGGTTCTGGCTGTTGGTTTAAAGGAGCTAGAAAAGATATATCTATGTATATGCATATTTATATTTATTAACTAAAAAGCAAATTTCTGGACCTGGAATCTATTTACAAACTTAAACCAAACATTAAGGAGTTGAAGTCTGTCCACTGGCATGAGTGGCACTGCAGACCTCTCATGATACCTTGCTACTTTTGACTGACCTAGAAGGTCATTTAGGATGTCGGATCTGTGTCTGCACATGAGGGACAGACTGCCTCTAATGACAGGAGCTGATACAATTAAGGTGTCATCTAGCTATGAGGATTTATACAACCTCAAACAAGGGGGCAGTGAGTGAGTACTAATCCAGGAGACTAATTCCAGACACTGTCTGGACTTCTCTGCACTCCATTTTAAATCACTTTGATTAAAATTATTAAAGCTAACTTTTGTATTTGACACAGTAAGGATTTGTCTACATCAAAACTGAAGCCAAAAGAAGTCACTTGGTCACACTTGCTTTGGTAAATATGCATACCTGTACCCTGCTGCAATAAACATCCCTGCTTTTGAGACAGATGAGGATTGCAGTTAAATAAAAGTACCATGAGTTGCAAAACCAGATCTTTTAATGAACTTCTTTAACTACAGGTATAGTTCACAGCCACATTAAATATCTTCTTCTCTCTATAGCGAAATTTTGTATTCTTGTTTTACAGACTAAATACAAAGCCACATTTCCAAAACATGCTTGAGAACTGGTTTCCCCAGCTCTTCAGAATACCAAGGAACTTGCTTAGCAATCCAAGTATCTGATACTCAGGCCTGACTGATGATTAAATGGTGGTGAACAGAAATTTCCCCCCCTGTATATGAGTTGTCCATGACAATGTTGCCTTTCAACCACTTGCCTTTAGGTAAGAGATAGAAATGCCAATGAAGAAAAATGATGTTTTCTGGCTTAGAATCACTGTTTTAAAACAGAATTGCTCTGACAGTGCTTATCCTATAGCCACGGGATAGCATTTAGTCATAATATCAATATCACATTTGGTCTTCCAGGTTATGTGGTTATGACCCTTTTGCAAAACATTTATGAACATGGGAACTAAAAATGGACCTAAGCACAAATGGAAGAGACTCACATATCCTTTATAAAGAAGTTTCAGGCTTCTGAGAGGATCCAGATCCTCTCTATAGACCCTTACAAATATTTTGCATAACAGTTTAAATTTACGAATCAAAGTATTTTACCTAAAAAAGAAATAGATCATTTAAAGAAAAATGTTTGCATACATTATTTAGTTTTTCTAAGAAGCATGGTAAGTGCCGTAGGTCCATAAATATTTATGTGTTTGTAAGTATGTGTATAGGATCTACAGTTATTTTGAGCTATTTGTTTCAAGGTATCAAATAATCCTTGTAGGATTTACCCCTTCTCCTCTGCACTCAGCAATTCCAGACCATCCAGGTAAGCTGCATGTGTTGACAATATGGTGTCTCAAAGCTCCTCGACACAAGATGTCAGATTTAGTCTGCAAGCAAATGAAAAAAAATATATATATTACTTTTTTCCCTTTTCTCTTGAAAAAAGTCTTACAGGCTCCAGCAGCAAACCTTGCACATCCCTCTTAAATTTCCCCATATGGCAAATGCACATTGTCAAGGGAGAAAAAGGGCTCTGCAAAAATTCAGAGAAATGAGGCTCACATCCGTGGTTAATGTTGTCTGTTGCAGATGCAAAGATAATTAATGTAATCTAACACATCTTGAGGTAAACTAATGTGCATACAGATATAAACAACAATTCCAATCTTTTAAAGAGCACAAATCTGGTGCTTATTAGAACAGTTCATAATCACTCCCATTCAAGTTCTGCATGAGAATATGCTATAATGAGGAATTTAAAATCTTCTAATTAGACATGATTTTATAAAACAGACAGATAATTAAAATGGCGAGGGTTACAAAGAAAAGGATGAGAAAACACTGCAAAACAGACAAAAAGGAAGGAAAAGAGTATAAAAAAGGGAAAATAATAGACACAAACAATGCACGATGGATATATCAGGTTTATCCTACAAAATTTGAAAGATAGCACAGTTTTAGGTTTCACAGTGCCAGAAGCTTATATTAAACATTTTTGATTGGACTTACATTAGCACAGGTAGATTCATACGGAAAATTTATAGACTCCAACTGACAATTACCTTTGATTAAAAGATGCTTACTAAGCTTTGGGGGTTCTTTCACTAAGTTTTGGCATAGCAGAAAGGGAAATTGTGGACTGTAGACAATAGTTGTTAAGACTGATTAAAACACATATATTACAGTTTCTACCTGGAAATCCATCGTAAAGCCATTTACCCTGATTTGTATTTAGTGAGAGCTTAGCACAAAGCAAAAATATCTTGAATACATTTAAAA